>OX411308.1:42994556-43320746 GCA_948150685.1 Rhaphigaster nebulosa | reverse complement strand
AAAAAAGAAATTCCACACGCTGCTGTAATTAAAATAAAAGTTTTTGAACCATCCTTTATAAACTTAATTACGTTACTGTGGTGTCAATCTAAAACTGAGTCCTCTTTTTGGCATCCAGTATCCGGTTCAAAGCTAATTAACATAGGAGCCTAAAAACGTTGGCAAAACCGGAGATGCAAACAGCCGGATTTGCGCAGGGGTTTTGCTAATAAGCTTTCCACGTCTTTCTTCCTATAATTATGGAGGGTTGAGCACACATCCAAAAATGGCCGATATCTGCACGAGAGGGTGCAGGAGGCCTTTGAAAAATAGATTGGAGGGTCACTGATGATGGTCTGAGGGGATCGGAAATCGTTAGCATATCCCCATCTTGGTACTTCTATATTGCCCTCCCCTATATCCAGAGGTTGTCTTGTGCCTACGATATTAATTCGGAAAATTTCGAAGCTCTCGCAATTTATTTAGGATTAATAATATATATATATATATATTTTCGATTACAATCGTACTTATCAAAAATACTGATCTATTCAGTTATTTATGAGTTAAGAAATTAAATAGAATAGGAATGAATATAAACTGAACATAAAGAATATATATGTAAAGTAATTCTATGCTTGGCTTCCTTGGATAAAATCTTAAATATTTATGAGTAATAATTTTTTTTTTTTTTTTTTTTTTATTCAACTTGTGTAAAACTCCAAAAATAGACCTAAAATTAAAACGGTAAGGGGATTTTTGTTTCATTCAAAATTAAAAGCCTTGATTTTCTCAAGTAAAATTTCATTCCAAATTTTGACAACTTTAGACATCTTCAATATTAAAACTTTATATTAGCTCATTTTCATAGTTCAAAAAAAAAATATTAGTAAATTGGACCCGAAGGTTTGATACCGCTATTCCATCCTCGGCGAAATAGCACATACCAATGAATCTCACTTTCTTGATTAAAAAATGATAAATTATTGATTTGTCAATTGTTGTACACTGTATATTTTAACACTAACTTCCAATGTAAAATTATAATTAGTTTTTCCTTGTTTTAATTAAATAAGTAATATGAGTTAATTGTAAGTTTAACTCCTTAAGATTTTGTCGAATAGTTGGTTATTAGAATCTTCCAAAAATACCTAACTGATTCTATTTCACATTATCTTTTTAAAACAATACCTATATAATATAATTGATATAAAGTTGCATGAACGCATAATTTGTTTTTTAACTCCAATTATCTTATCTCTATTCTTAATTCAATTATTTCTGTATTAACCCTGCAACCATAGTTTTTCGAAATGAAGTTGATAAAGCAGGAGAACATTGTTAAAATAAAAAATTAACTCCAACTACGTTTATTTTTCAGCCTGGTGATAATCCTACTGAGGTGGTTTCTAAACTGAACGAAATTATTTCCGAATACGAAGACAATCTTCAAGCGCTTTCTCACGGTAAATATTAAAATTTACTATTTTTATATTTTCACTTGCTGTTAGTAATAAAAATTACATTATTATACAATTTTTTTTCTAATTAGATTGTCGAGGAAGCGACGGCCTCAGCTTGCAGATGATCAGTCTTGGTGGAAGGCCCCGGCTTGTCGCCTGCGAATCCGGATGGACTGTTGTCCAGAGGAGGAAAGACGGATCCGTTCAGTTCAACAGGCTTTGGGAAGAGTATGCTATTGGATTCGGCACTCCTAAAAGTAAGTAAAGTAATGATAAATTAGTTGTTAAATGTTATAACGTAATGTGGGTAAGTGCGTTTCCGGTGTAAGTGCGCAATCATAACAGAGTGCCCTTAGGGTTCAAGAATTTTATATGCTGATGTTTCACAAATCGGCTACGAAAGGTCGTTAAGGTGAAGTATAAGGAGTTGTAAAGATATCAATTCTAGCCTGTTAAGTTTAATCTTTCAAGTTATACTGTACATTTATACTGTACCACCACAAGACCTGGATTTTTTTTTTAATTTTTGCGATAAGTGGAACCTTCAGAAGTTTTCAAAAATTCTTAGTGATTTAAACTCCTTGACAGTTTTCTAGTTTTTAAGCGCTAGTCCATAGTTGCCCTGGCAAAACATGTTAGTAGGGGTATTGTAATCCACTGTTGTGGGACAAGTGCGTGTGGTGTAAACTTATCCCTATTGTCATATTTGGCTGGGACAACAGCGGACTATCAAATTGAAATAAAATCCTTTTTTAAATACATTTATTCAATTATTTCCACATTCCACATTCATGACTACCAGTGAAAATTGTAAAATGTGAATCTTCCTCAAGTTTTAACTTTTTTCGGTAATTTCATCAGTAAAATAATCCTCCGAAAACGAAATGTTTTGCATTTACCCTTTTATTCTACCCTTTTATTTTATTACCCCCCCTTTACCATTCTAGAGTTATTGAAGTATTCTAGATACCTCGTACACACTTACCCCTTAAGACAGGAGCAAATGCTTACTTTGTTCTAACTACTTAATTGAATTTCATAAAATGAACATGATTGAAACGTGGGCTTGAATGTAATATTTAACACTCTCAGGAATATTAAAAAAAAAGAAGGAAAAATCTGGCTTCAAAAATAAAGATTTTAAGCCGTTTAAGGATTAGCATTGTAAAAACTAGTTATCCCACATTTCCTTATCCATCTTTATATTATGTGGTATGTCATAAAATGACTCAAGTGATGTTAAAAAGGCTCTCCAAACTAAAAATATTTTTTTTATTTTCAAAAATAATAAAAAACATTTTTAAATAAAAATAACCACATCTTTGACGGTACTATTTCTCAATATTGAATATTTGAAGGAATTCGGTTATTTTCTATTATATTTTTAACCAGCAACTAAAAAAGAGATTACCACTCTTGTACTGTCTTAACGTTTGATATAAAAACACTCTTTGTATTTTTTTTGCGTTTCCATGAAGTATACAGCGACTGCTTGACAAAAGGAATTGGAAACAATTGGGAGGCTCCTTATAAAATTCCCAGTCAGCTGAATATTCCCATGAGTTATTATCGAGGCTGATTCCCTCCGGTTTTTTCCCCGAAGTCCTCGTGACGACAGGTCCGAAGCCATACTTCCATCCCCTGCAAACCATTTCTGATGTGTTTTATTAGCATCGTCTTTTATGCAAATTTTAATCGCTCATTAACGGCCAGTGCAGCGGATGCGGGCGTTTAAATCACATTATTCCCTGTTGCATTTGCATTTTGGACATGCACTCCAAGATGAAAGACTGCATTACTCCATTAATATATTGGCTGTATATGTTGGTGGAATAATGATAGGCTTGTAGTATTCGTTAAGAGGCTATTATAGGTTACCAGGAATGGATTGGATTTTTATTTCCTCCGTTATTGAAGTATAGATTTTCTAGAATCATTGTGGGTGATATATTTACGAACAATATTATACAGGAAAATTTGTTAATCTCAAGTACATTAATTTTAGTTGTGGCGAATCTAAAATATTTATTTCGTAGTAAGGTAGAAATTGGTAACCTACAAGGATAAAAGAAAAACATTGTGATTTAAAATTTGTATTAAATCTTCAATTGTATATGCAAATATGTTGCTAAAATTGCGATAATTGTATGATTGTATGATGATATGCATTGAGATAATAATTGTATGATGAAGATCAACAACAATTCTTACTCCTAATTTCAATTAATTCAAGGAGATCAATTAACCGGCTCCTTTTCCGCCTTATTTGGATATTTTCGGACAGTCATATTTTCAGTATCCCCTTTATATGCTTTGCTTAATGTTTCTGGAGTTTCGCTCGAAATCATTTTATGCCCTAATGTAATCTTTTATTTAAAATCTGTCTGTAGTAATGCTTATTTGTTTTGTTAGGTGAGCGTGTTTCGAGTCTTAAAATATTTCTTCGTACTTTATATTGATTTGTATGCTTGTCTAAGGATAAAGTATAAAGTATATAAAGCCCGAGGATAAAGTATTATGAAGTTGCTTATTCATAAGTATTCAATTTCATTTTGTTTTATTTTGAGTCGATCATTTATGATGAACAGAGTTTCATAGTCCTCGCAAAAGTAAATAAAAATATATAAATAACAATGCCTATTACATAAAAAGTAATGATACTCCAGGAATTCCTCCAACCAACATTGATAAGATCAGACAATCTTCTCATTTACGCCTAAGGTTTCTCTGTTGTTTCAGCAATAATTGCATTTTTTATTTATTCATTGCTTATCCAACCCAATGATTTTACTCACACGCTTAAATCACGTTGTGTAGCCATTCCCATGACGACTCATCCGTAAACCTTGGATTAAAGTGGGTTTAAAACTTTTAATGTGGTTTCAAAGTGGATTATACATGTTTACATATTTTTAACCAGTCCTACGATATATATATATATATATATATATATATATATATATATATATATATATATATATATATATATATATTAATGCTTATATTTTGAGAATAATCTGATTGGGTGAGAAAACAATAATTTGATTAATACAAAATTTAAAATCTAATTATTAACTATAACAATCACTAAAGTTTATGTGTTGTTCATCACACTCCATTAGCTCCTTCGAATTTATTCCCATCCATTTTTTATTCCTATTAGCAATCAGAGGCGGTTAATTATTTCAAATAATTAAAATTAAAGGTACTTTAGAAGAAGATATTTTAAAAATTCGGCATTTAAGCCCTATCAGACTATTTCAATGAAGATAAGACCAAGCTGATATTTAAGACCCTTTAATTGTACTTTGACATAACTAGTTTAATCAAAATCATTAGAGCCGTTTTCGAAAAAAGTGTAAAATCTACATATAAATTGGCACTTCCGGTAAGTATATTTTAGCGAATGTTGTGTACCAACCTCAGTTTCGTACTTTTTTTTTTAGAGCTACTTTGTTTTTGAGAATTGGTTATTTGGAATCAGGGTACATTAAAACGTGCATTTCCGTTGAAACCTCGGATTCGAAATTTTCACAATCATAATGCTTTCTCTTAATATATATTTCATATATAGGTAAATGAAAATAAAAAGCATACAGTTGGTATCTTAATATTAGTTACAATATGATATTGTTTTATATAAAGCTATATTTTATATATAAAAACTGATGGTCTATAGGATCTCAGGTATTAAACTTCTACATTGAAATAATGTTTAAACATTTAAATATTTCTATACGCTGTATTTTCTTGAGCTTCAAATGTGATTAATTGCATTTCTAAATTATTTATAACCTTTTAATACTAAATAATTATTGACGAGTTAACCATATGTGTAGGCATAGCTGCGATTTATAATAACAGAATAAATAAATAATTGAATAGGATAAGAGAAGAAAAAAAAGACACCTAAGCTAACAAATAGGGAGGGGGATGATACGACAAGAATAAAAGGAGTTATATTCAGGACGAAAAGGACTAGCACACGCTCCGCTAATGAGCGAGCCCCTCATTACAGCCAACGTCAAAGCTCTACCAGCGATGGTCTACTTTTTATTGATACAGAATGAATTAAACTCCTCCATATTCCGCTGGCATTAAAGCTGGAATCCGTACTCCACTCTGCCTTTTGCAGTTGGGCAAATCATTTCTTCTTAAGGCACCGGGAAAATACTCCTTCCCCTATATAATGACGATCTCCAAACACCAGTTACTGCATTGAGGAAACTTTTCCGAATATAGCATTCATATTCGAGTAGATTCCTACTTATATATGTACTCGTCGGAAACGTTTCCAAAGAATATAAGAAGCCAGTAGAAATTAAAAATGGCGTATTTTTCTTGAAAAATAAACTATTATTATAAAATAGTTGTTTTGTTTTTTTTAAATATATATTTGAGCCGAAGCATTAAGAAAAAATTGTATTGAACTATTGTCGAAAAAAAGATAATTAACAGAGGTACATGAAGCACTTTTCCGTCATGAATTTGAATTGAATCCTTCCACTCAAGTTTAGGGCGTGCTTTCAGTAGAAGTTTAACGGATTTGCGGATCCATTAAGCAGTTGTGGAGTTGAAAACCCGATAACAAATTTTCAAGCTGAATTAGCCAATCTCTTATTAGATCAGGGGACGGGTACGGGAAACGTGATTTATTTCTATTGACAGCCACCTGTATTTTATTTTTTATTTCTGTCTTGAAAGATTTAGGCCCTTCCCTAATTATTGTTGTTTTCTTCTAAGTATTGATACTGTTGTCATGTGCGTTGATTTTTGTGATTCAACTTGAGTTCTTTCCTATTGGAGCTCCTCACTTGCTCTCAGTGACGTTAATATATTGATTACTTTAGCAAGGAATCAATGTGTAATTTTCAAAATTTGGAACTATCATCCGGAGGAATCTCATTGTGAGGAAATCGACCACAATTGCAATAATTATAAACAGCGAGGTCTGGACACGTTCCGTAAAAACTGATACAATGATAAGACATTCAAATGGATCCTGACATTCAACCCGCCTTATCAAAGGGACCCAGATTTTTTTTTTTTTTTTTAAGTGCTTTCCGAAAGTGGAATCCTTAGGCAGGAACGCAGTTACAAAAAGAATTTCTTCACAAGGGCCGCCTCACCTATTTTAATTTAATGAACAATACGAGATACCGCAAGGCAAAGAAAAATGGAAAAGAAGATAGCATTGAGACGTCAAAAAGGGCATCTGGTTCAAAAAGACAAAGGCGAAACCCTATTCCTATTCAGTAGTTGGGTTGAATAGGGAATTTCATATTTCACCCCTTTTTCATCTTTACTCATCCCCTACCTTTGTTTACAGCTGTTTTAACTAATTCAAATGTTTAAAAAATTTCAAAAATTATGTTAAAAATTGGGTACCGTAAAAACGAAATCGTAAGTAACAGTAATTCTCATAAAATCTTTGAACAATGTTTCTTCATGAAACAATTTTGCGTCTGTATTGTTCCTCGATGTTGAAACATTTGCTCAATGTTGTTTCCACTATTCCAAGTATATTCGACTTGATTAATATATCTTTGTGTTTAATATATGCAAAACGTTCCATGCTAATGAATATTTACGCAATCCCAGTAAGTAATCCACATAGCAGTCACGAGAGAAACAGAATGCTCGGTGTGAGGAAGAGATTTCTCCGTCCGAATTATTAGGCCAGGACGGAGAGAGCTCGCTACAATCATCTTCACTGGAAGTTGTAATTTGGTTATAAGTTAAATTTAGAGCTCATCAATTAGAGGCAAAACTTCTCCTGGTCTTTCGATAGTGCACTAATTGCATTATTTCCTCTCCCCTCTGGAGCATCTTTTGCCGCTTTGATAATAGAGATTAGGGAATGATGTGCCCAAGATTATGATTTCAACCATTTTGGACCATTTTTTTTTTTAATTTTAACTGCTATCACGTTTCTTGCGTAATTTTACGATTGCAAATCGTGACCATCAACGTCAACGGAAAAATACAGTGCGTTAAATATTCTGTCCCAACATAGAAGATTCAGAATGGAAAATTTAGGCGGTTAAACGTGAAATATGACTGATGTAATAACATCGCATTTCGCATGGAAGGCTATTGGGCTGGATGAGAAATGAATCACTGAAAAGGCAATTTGAATTTTTTGCTGGAGACTTTTTTGCGACTTTTTTCACAATTATTTTTTCTGATGGAATAACATTTGTTGCGACTCATTGTGTTAACTAACTGCTAGATAGTGTCAATAGATTTTTCTTTTATATTTTAGCCTTTAGCTTTCCCATGCATTGAGTCTCAGCAAACGTTTTTCCACCAAAAAAAAGTAATTGTGAAAAAATTCCAAACCAACGTTGCTCCAGCCACCAATTCATTCGTGCTGAACTAACTTCAGAGGAACATACCGAGACAAAGACGGGAGTATCTTGTTAGGTCTAGACTTTAAGATTCATCGATGATTGGGATCATTCGAAGGAGATACGTAGGCAAAGATTTTTTCATGTAAATTTTATGTCAACTGCATTAAGCTATGTCCACATTGGTCGATTTTCGATGCGCTGTCGTTTTCGACACAGCTACCTTACCCTCTCATACCTTGAAAATTTAGTTCCTTTTATAAATTGTTTCATCATTACTGCTACCAGTTTGATTCGTCACATTTTTTGTTTTTAATAGTTTATTAGTATTCCGAAACGATCCCAAAGCAGTATATTGTATTTCTTTTTTATTTTGGATGATATTTCAGCAATGTTTTAAATATAAAAAATAAAGGTTTGCTTATAGTCTTATTTTCATAAGAGAATTAATATATTTATCATTACTTTATAATTTTAATTAATCGAATTTATTAATTAATAAGATAAAAAAAAATAGAAAAAGGTAGAAAACCTATAATTTTTATATGATTGGAAAATTTAAAAAAAAAAAAAAAAAAAAGAATGAAAGAAAGAACCTCTGGTCTTTCAATAATCAGATAAATCCTGGCCAGAGATAGTACATCTCACATCAGCTGTTGTAAAAAACCTGACGAAATAGACATACCACATTACTCAAAAACAGTTTAACATATATTGACGTAAAGGGAACGAGCTAACATGAAGTTGTTAGTTACTATTTTTTTAATCTCGAAAATTAATAAATTCGATTAATTAAAATTAGAAATTTATTAACTCTCTAATAAAAATAACGCTATAAACAAGCATTTATTTTTTATATTGAAAAATAAAATATCATCTCAAGTAAAAAAGAAATATGCTTTTCTTCAATTTGCCTTGAGATCAATTAAAAAAAAAAAAACTCAATACTTTTTTCAATATATTCTCATTAAAGTATTAGTAGTTAAGTGACACACACAGTATTTTGTGATATTATTTAGATGCTGAGGAGAGGGGCAGAGTACCCCCGAAACGTCTAAAAATAAATAGAAAAACTATTGACCTCAAGACAAATTGAAGATATGGAAGGTCAACAATTGAAAATAATAAAAAAATATATATATATATATATATATATATATATATATATATATATATATATATATATATATATATATTGTTTTGCGATATTTCATATGAATCAGATTCATATGAATTATTTGTTTGAAAAAAAAAAATGTGACGAATGAAATAGGTAGTGATAATAAAAAAATAATGTTTAAAAGAAATTCAAATTTTCAAGGTATGAGAGCGTTAGGTAGCGATGTCGAAAACGAAAGTTGACCAGTGTGGACATAGCTTATTATGGTGCTTGTTTTGACATTTTTTGATCCTGGATGAAGATCACACTCTATCTCAAAACTTAATGATCAAGTAGGTTTCAGTGTTATAATGGATGGTGTTAAGCAATGTGCCATTAGATCGTTCAGTAATTAATAAGTAATTACGTACCTCGTACGTACCTCCGAGATTTTTAAAACATTATTATTTTTATTTTCATATCAGCTGAATGTGACTCAATACCTTTTAAATTAATTAAAATAAAACTAAAAAAACAAAACAGAATAAGGTCTTCTGAATAGGTTTTTTAAATAATAGTAAAACACCCATACTTCTTCATCTGTCATCCAAAATATTTTCATGTCAATATTAATTTAGTCAATGGCACAGAATCTGTCCCTAGTTTATTCAAATTTTATTAGAATTTCAAATTTAGCTTAAGGTTGAATTTCACAATATTACCGGTATATTTTAGGATAATTCTTTAAAAGGAGTTAAAATATAAAAAATCGTTCTTTGGTAATAATATTTAAATCAACTTGGATGATAAAAGAAATATTCATTTTAAAATTTAATCATATATATTTTTAACCTATTCTGATATCAATTCGATAGTTTGTTTGCAAAAATAAAAAAAATTACTCGTTTACATATAGGTATAGATAGCTAACACATATTTCGCCTGTCCTTGATGTCTGTGGCGATTCGCCTCAATGTAGATATCCTTTTAAAAGAAGGTACATAAAGATGGTAATGCCTTGATAGGTCCCTCGACTGCGGCATTCCAGACTCCGGAGTGCTCCAGACAAGGCCTCAAGAGTATTTTCAGTCGGAGAAAATTTTTATTTAGGGTCGGCTAGGGAACACATCCTCTCTTGACGGAGCGGTCTAGCCGAGCTTTCTGCAGCAATTAATTGATGTATTGATTCTTACTTAGAGGTTGATGTATGTTCCCTTCTCCTTCCAGGCTTTAGCTCGGATTTAGCTTTGGATTCATTCAGACCAAAAAAAAAAAAAAAAGAAAAAACAGTATTCTTACGGAAAATTCATACTAAAAAGGTAGATCCGTATTACGGTTAAAATTTGAATTTTGTAAGTTTTTTTTTAAGTGATATTGGTACATTTACTCACTCCTTCAAAGTAACAAACTCCTTTGAAAAACACAATATTATCGATTAACCCCTAATTTATAATGTTGCTGGTTTATTGCTTTAAACAATAAACCTTGTAATCGACCAAAAAAAAAAAATCCTTCCTCATAATTTGAGGTTTTATGTTTGATAGATAAAAGAACTTTATTCTGGGACTAGGTCCTTTAAGAATAACATTAATGAAGAAATAAAACAGAAACATTATCTGGCCATAAGACTACAAAATACAGATCAGTTAATTTTTACAATATTTTCAGTAAAATAAATGAGCAAATAAATTAGTTTTTTTTTATCGACAAATATAATTAATTTGAACAAAACAAAAAAAGAGAAAAAAAAAGAAAAAAGAAAAGAAAAAGAGAGGCAATGAAAAATACAAAAATAATGAATTGATTAGCAAAGTTGAAGTTTGTACATTAAAAACTATTATTCACTTCTGATCCAGATGTTAATCCTAAACTGAAATTCGCAATTAGAGAGCATCATTTTGGAGAGAAAGAAGGTGTTGGAAAAGGAGGGATTTAAATGAGGATAGAGAAGAAGCATGGCGGATGTTAGAAGGAAAGGAATTCCAAAGAGTTGAGGAGCGGGCGAGAAAGGAGCGTTCGAATGTTTTGGTTCTGTGGGAGGGAATATGGAGGTCAGAAAGGCGAGATCTTGTTTCCAGTGCTTGGACCGAAGATTTGAATTGTAGGAGGCTGTAGATCTAGGAAGGGTGGTGGGTGGTGATAGTTTGGTATAGGAAAGATCCGAGGACATATTGTCTATGGCTACAGGGGAAGAGCCATTTAAACTGGCCGTAAAGGTGGGACACATGGGCCCGTCTCGAGGTGCCGAAGACAAATTTTAAGAAGCAGATGTTTCAATATACCTAAATCCAAAAATTGAATTTAATAAAATCCGTCCGTCCGCCATCCGTGGTTTTTCTCTGAGACTACAGTATCGATTTTTTTTTTTTAGATTTGGCACCAGTCAAAGATCACCATGATCCTTGGAGATTGACATTATTATTCAACGCCTATATCTCGTAATAAACCATAGTGTAATATTTTTTTAATTATGCATTTAAATATTTAAAATTTATTAGTAAAAATGATCAATTTTCGATTTCCATATTTGACTAAAAATTATTTTGTAGTTCAACTGAAAATTACCTTAGGAATTTTCATATGAATCTGTCAAAGTAGCTCAGAAAAAAATAAAATAAATAAAAAACATGTTTAGGAATGGTTTTATGTATTTATATAATATAAAAATAATGCTAGGAACATATTTCGTATTTTTTTAAGGTTATTCCAACTTGAATCAGAACCACAGAAATGATTTGAAATGACTGAACTAAGAACTCTGAAAGGAAGAAGAAATGCAACGAATAATGTTGAATATTGCTACTTTTAGAAAGCATCTTGGCAAAGATTCAAAACCACAAAATAAAAAAAGCGGAACTACAAAAGATATTAGGGATCGATTTTTATTTACTAGAGTAATCGTCATGGAATGGAATAGCTTTGCCCCTAACTCAACCATTGAAGTTTTTCTTATAATTCTTATCTTACTTCGTGACGTTAACTGCGGTTTTGGTACCTGTAATATTTAACCGAAAACAGATATTAAATAATATTTTGAAAAAGAGAACAAGGATAATGACGGAATCCCATTTTGTAATTTTCATTTTATGCGATTTTTTAATGTATCCTTTTATGCTAAATATAGCTTTACCATTTACATACATTTTATGAATATCAACTAAAATTAGATAGTTCTCTGATTCTTACAGGAACGGGATGGAATCGCATGGTTTACTTTTATATCTGATTGAAATTACAGAACAAAAAAATGAATAATTAAAATAAAAACTTGTGCCAATCAATCCATGAAGGGTGTTAGGTTCAGGATTTGGTAAAGAATGGAGGTACTGTTTCTTGACCAATGGTGATGCAAGGAGGAGATATGGCCAGGAGCATGCTCCACGACAACAATTAGATTCCCACTTTATAGAGGCTGTGTGTGCCCGCTTGGCGTCATCCGATTCAAGCGGATCCACAGCAGATATAAAAGAATAAATAAATTATCTGACGTAGCCGAACTCGAACCCAGGCCCGGGAGTTAGAGGTATAATTCATTTCCCATTAAGCCACTTCACTCCCAATAGAATAAAACAACAATGAATAATTATAATCCTTTTTTTCCTTGTTCGCTTACTTTTTCATTAATTTTTTATTTTTATTTTTTTTCTCATTTATTTAATTATCTCAATTCCGTCGGATCTTGTGGTATATAATGATGTAAATACACTTGTAGTAATTATCAAATTTTAATGAATTTCCAAGCTCCTCCTCAAAAACTCAATTAAATAAACCTGACTTGAAAAAAATTATTGAAAAATGGTAATGAGAAAAAAAAAATTAAAAGATGAAATCCGTTTAATGATCTTTGCTAAAATTGCATTACTCAGATAAGAAGAGGGGGCCCAAGAGCTGATTACAAGAGATTAAATATCGATAAAAAAAAAAAAAAATGGGTAGGTCGTGGAAGGGAGGGATAACGTCCTCTCCTCCCCGCTGAGTGCCTCTTCGGTGCATCTGTTAGCTGGTAATGTTAAGAGTTTGATTTTTTTATTTCAGGTCTTCTTGAGAGCTTGTTTGCTTGGAAAATATTTAATGCCAAGCAGTCTTTACAAAACAATTGTTTACATTTGAATCGTCCTGTCCACTTCTGCTTAATCATGTTTATAATCTGTGTAACTTGGGTCTCTTATAGTTTGTTAAACGACATGGTATACCGTTGCGACAAAATTTTACAAAAGCAATATTGCTAGAATTATCACGCTCGCGTACAAGTATGAACATTCAAATAAACATAATGAAAAAAAAACTTATAACCCGTTTAACCCTCAGCTTGGCAAGAATTGCGCCACTGCTTTTTTTTTTTTTTTTTTTTTTTTTTTTTTTTTAATATTTGAGATTTTGCAGTCAATTGAACTGAAATGAAGAACATATTTTTTGTTTGCAAATACATAAACTTTTATGAGAAGTTACCATATAAATGGTACCCAGCCAAATTCAGGAAGTCACTAGATAACGTGTTTAGAAAAAAAACCAAGTCTGTTCCTCTAATTTAAATTCTTTTATTTATAACATAATTAAACTTCTTGTTAAAATTTAGACTTAGAAATGGACATTTTTTTTTATTTACAATTTAATTATAAACAATTTCTTTTACCTTGTAAGTGAAATCCTGCTTTACATTTGTCGCATGAAAAAAAAATATAAGAGCATTTGTCCCTCGTTGTCCCCACAGGGAGATGTCTTATATTGTCTTTGAGCACCGCAGGTCCAATTGTGACAGCTGATTTTGTTAGTGTAGTAGGAAACCTGAAGGAAGAAGCCTTGTTTTCTTTTAATACAACGATATGGAATTATTTCGTCAGACGCTCTAGCTTTGAAATCTTTCAGAGATATTAAAATTAAATAAAACTAGCTGGGAGTGTGGCTAAACAAAGCCATGAAGGGGTGTGTGCTCGACCTCCCGCTCTTGGTAAGATACCATATTTGGTACCTGAATTAAATAACCGTTTTTTTTCATCAAACAAATGCAAGATTCTATTTTCGTGATTATTCTAAAAAAAATCATGATATAATACACCAAAAATAAAAAAATAAAATAGAAATATTCAATATCACGTCGCTGAATCAATATCATAAAACTTAAATTTCCTCATTGATGTTTCTTGGTGTGGTCAGGAGAAAGATTTTACGTCCATTCTTGGTCACATCAGGCCACCACCGTCACGCAATATTACCAAACTCACTTCTCAGATAAATTCTCTATATAATGAAAAAGAAAAATAATCGTCCGTAGCGGAGAAAAATTCCCGGAGTCATGGTTGATAAAAATTAGTGGATCGGTTATAATATGTCATTTTAAATATAAATTTATGATTATTAATACTACATCTAAAATAAAAATGGATTACTTACTTTTTTTAATTGAGTATAATTGGAATTCACTCTAGTTATCTTCATCACGATTTATCTTTCCGTATTATTAACATTATAGTACAGGTTATTGCTATATTTGATGGGGTTTTTACACACTGATAAAACATCGTTGATACCGTATTTTATTGTGTGCTGATACAAAAGGTATAATTAGGCTCACTGAAACACAAATATCGCCGGGTTGTTTTGTGAATGCAGGACCTGTTGATTTATACATGACTGCCAGGCCCGGTGATCCTCTACAATGAATAAACCAACTCGAAGCTGATACATTGCCCTGACTCTTCCCTCAACATTAGCTTTATAAATTCGACTCCTCTGTCTTTTATTTTTAAATAGAAGCAGGAGGCCGTTCAATAAGTTCGACATAGTCTAATGTAAACGGACTTTGTCCGAATGGAAAACGTTTTAGTAATGAAACGGTCAGCTGTGGTCGTAATCGTTGTTATCAAGGTTCTCCTACGGGTTGGAACGTGAATCCGTTAGAGCTATAATGTGAATAAAGTTGAGCTCTAATGTAGCACATGGACCGCTTGCGATCAATGCCGGATCTGAATTTTAACGACCAATTACGAAAGTTTCCTAAAGGTGCAAATCTTTGGAAAAGAGCCTCCTACAAATGTTTTTCAAGTTTGGAAAGATGTTATGCCCTAGGGAGAACTTCTTTACAGTCGCATTCCGTTTTCACAATGTCTGTAGAAAATCCTTGATTGCACTAACCAGTTGATCGATTTTCCGAACAATGACTTTGAAAAAGAAGAAACTATGAATCGAAGTTGTAGGAATTTTTATGTTTGTCCAAATTTCAAATTAGTGCATAAGAATGATCATATTTAGGCGAATACGAGATTCTCCGATCGTACTCGTCTAAATTCTCCTATCGACTTATCCGCCTTTAGACAAAATATTCTGAGCAATACTTTATTTTTGAAAACATTAAGGTGTTGTTCTTTCCTTAATGCAGGTGACAACATTTCGAGATCTTAAAGAAAAGTAACAAGAATGGGTTTGTTAATTCTTGGTTTAAAGTTAATGAATAATCGGAGAAAATTGAGTTATTTTGGAGCAAAGGCATATCAAGCATCTTCTTGAATTTTTTTTATTTTATAAAATATAGAGCCGCGGGACTTAAACTTCTTAACGTATTCAAACGCACTCTTCTAATTTTCTATCACCAAAATCATCGTTTTTTATACTAACCATATCTATTTTGAAACCTAATTCTGCGTTATTGCATTTAATTTAATTCCGTATCTACACTGAGCATTAGAGAATACTCAGACAGCTGAATCATCACTAAATCAACGATGAACTGATGAGTAATCAAGGAGTGTTGAGGTAGAGAGAAGGATTGTGTTCAGTTTCATTTTGCAAATTATTATGGGACTTTATGACATCAAACTCTCGCCTTCCAAATATCTTATTATTTTTAAATGAGAATGATATGATAGCCCTTTTCTTAGTGTTTGTATTTACATTTCAAATAAACCAAATTTTATACGCTTAATAAGATTTTTTTTTTCAGGCGAATTCTGGATCGGCAACGAAGCCCTCCACCTGCTTACTGTGGCCAATAGGAGCAGACTCCGCGTTGAGATGGTCGACATCTACGGTAAACACTGGCTGGCTGAGTACTCTCAGTTCCGGGTTGGCTCCCGGGAGGAAGGCTTCCCTCTCACGGTCTCCGGATTCTCGGGAAACGCTAGCGACGCCCTCGCCTATCAGAACGGAATGCAGTTCAGCGCCAAAGACTCCGACCGCGACGTCTCTAATACCCACTGCGCTGAGAACTACGAGGGTGGGTGGTGGTTCTCCCACTGCCAACACGCTAACCTCAACGGCAGGTACAACCTAGGATTGACTTGGTTCCACGCGGCTAAGAACGAGTGGATTGCCGTCGCTGAGTCGGTCATGAAAGTGAAAACTGAATGAGCCCCGGTTATCCCTTAGCAGCCCCACCAAACATAATGTCTATCCTGTACTTGCAGGAAAATGTGGCGATTATGTGCTTCTCAGCTTTATTATTAACACTTCTGGAGCTGTTGGTGTGTTTGCAAATCTGCTTGCAAGATAAAATGACCTGAATTGAAATCCTCTATCTAATTAATTTCTACTTCCCAATAATGCATTTGATTTTTTATTGAATATTATCATTCAATGTTGTCCATTTTAACAAATACCAAAAATTTTATTGAAAGGGTTTCCTAGTCATTGGGTCCAGATTATGGATCTGTAAAAATGCTGCCAAATATCCCTTGTGTAGCTCAAAGTGTGTAAAATAAAATTCTATCCCTAATATTCTGTACCTACGCCAGATGGATAGAAAATATGTTTTGTTCACTATAACCTATAATTAATAAAAACTAAATTATATTTTTCCTCATTGCCGAATACATTAAAAGTTTTGCTTAAGCAGAGGAAAGCACCATAAATAATTTTATCACACCATATATTTATTGAACCAAATATGACAAAGGATATATGAGTCTCTTCTGTTTAATTAGTTAAACAATTTAATTTAATAATAGTTAAATTTAAACTTCATTTTAGTTTAAATATATTTGTATTGTTCTATTACCAACATCATCAGTAATTAGGTGTATATTGTATATTTTTGATTTTTGTGTTTACTTATAGGAAAAATAGATTAGATTATGTAGTATGTAGTAGTTGTTAATCACGTCAAAGACGATGTAACCCAGTTAGGTATTTTTTTTGTCAGCATTGATAAAAGTTATATATTATTTTGACATTGTGTCAATAATGTATTCATTTTATCAGGGCACCATATAATTTTTAAAATTTAAAAAGATATGTATTATCTATACCTACTTATTTTATTTATTTATTTTATTTTTTTTTTTGTATCTCTAGTCTTAGGTGCCAGTTGATTTATATTAGATGTATTGGCTGTGAATAATAATTAAAAATAAAAAAAAGATACCGTTACACCTAAGCATGAATGTGTACCATAATGTATGAATGAGTCTTTTGTATATGTAGCGGATACTCCTTGAAAACAAGTGTACATACATAAATATATTTATAGACTGATATGTAGTTTACATTTTATTTTATTTCTTATTTTTCTTTTCTTCCTTTTTTTTTTTTAGTTTTATAACACGTATTTGTAGATACTTTATCACATTGAAGCACTTCTTTTGATTATTTCTTTTCACTACAATTTTGTTATTTATTAAACATATAATGTATTCCTTAAATGTGCACAAATAAGTAATATATGTGTTTAAATAATTTTGTTTTCACATAATAAAATTTTGAAAAATTTCCATCTATTTATTTATTGTTCTAACATGCAATCCCATGATGTAATATTGATTACTCTGGAAGTTGTTTCAAGCCTTGTCTCAGTGCTGTAAATAGTTAATAAACAGATTTTTTATTTAATCGTTTCCGTTCTATTTAACTCTTCTGATAAACAAAATATTTTTTTGCTAAATTTTGATATCACTGAAGAGATTTGATTCATGTTTTCGTATGATGAAATAGTCACTGGAATCCATTGAAAACAATATAGAAAGTTGTACGTTTTTGCAAAACCTACAAATCCAGAATTTGTGGTGTTTTATGAAATCATATGAATTATAATTTCTGAGTGATGCCTGAAAAAATAGAATGTGACTAAATGGCACAACTAAATCACTTACTAAACTACTTGACTAAATGTTTACTGTTCAGACATATTTATTTTCTAAATTACTCGCCAGTTGACTAAATTACTATTCAAGTGTCAACTAGGCCACTGTGAAAATACTTCACTACACAGTAATTTTGATTGATGAATCATACATTCTCTATTTTATGATTTTGAAAAGTTATTGTACTTAAATATTTATTTATTACCCTTTCAGTAGTGTTTTTTTTTTTTTTATGCTTTGTAAGGCCAACTGATCAGAGGTCCATGACTTGTTTAAACAAAAATATCATAGATCATTATTATATGTGATCTAGTTGTAGACATCAATGTACAAAAAAAATTTTACCCATTAATACCTATGATATAGGAGCTTACTTATCCACATATCCATAACTTAAAAAAAAAGAAATGTTCACATCTTAAATTTCATTTTGGATGACCTGCATCGAATCCTCCAATCATTTCCCATCAGAACTGAACCAACTCCTTTTGCTTGCAAAGCTCTACTTAGGTGTTTGTATCAAAAGGGAAAAAAAAACTTTCCCTGGAATATTGTTAAGTATATTCCGTTCAAAAGGGAACAATACCCACATTTAATTGTATCATAGGTGACAGAATTTTTTTCAAAAGAGAACAATCTAACAGCAAAGAACAATCAAGAGTGCAATCTAAAGTATGCATTTTGTACTAGAATTTTCTCAGAATATAACTCCAATTTCTGTGTCTAACTTCAATTTTATCTCCAGTAGGAATCAGTGTGATATAATAATAATTAAAAACATTTAAAAAATGGTTCAAGTTAGCAGGATGTAACTAATGGCCAATAGCATTGAAAGAGATTCACAATCCAGCTAGACAAGGATGCAATAATCCAGATGTATGATGCAATAATTAGCTACCAAGTTGACCTGAGATGTTCTTGCGGTTTTTCTTTTGTAGATATCATTTTTTATAATAATTCCTCGGTTAAAGTGAAAAATAAATATTATATAGGGTTTTAAAATGATCACCCAAAGTATTAGAAGATAAGAACATTTAGTTGGTTACCTAATCACCAAGGATCAATTAACATAATAGATATGTCTAAATAGCATTGGTGCACTATCACTTTGAGTGATAATTTTAAAATATTAATTTTTTGAAAAAGCAGCATTCATCCAAAGAATAATTAAAAAAATTAGTATGATAACGAGTCAGAGATCCTTGCATTAGTCAGTGCCATGTTGGAAAGGAAAATTTCATTTGTTATATCCATACTAAATCTGTTAGTATACTTTTTTTTTACTAATAAAAAGTGTATTTTAGTAATTAATTTATTACAATATATACCAGATATATATATATATATATATATATATATATATATATATATATATATATATATATATATATATCTTTTATTATACCAGCTTTTTAATAATTTATTGTCATTATTTTTGCTGAAAACACGGATTCTTTGAGGAGACAGAATTTCACATCTTATAATTTTCTCATCAAAACTGGAGGCGAATCTCAAATTACTTTTTAACAGACTTCGTCTTAATTAACATAAAGTAAAAGTTTACTAAACAAGGACGTTTTTCTAATAATGGGGGATCTGCAGCTCAGTATAAGACAGTTAAAAAATCATGAAAAAAACCATGGTTTTACAAAAAACAGAACTCCCTTCCTATGATTTTTGCAAAGGAAAATTCTACTTCTTTTTGTCTAGTTTATGATGCTGCAATTTGGAAATACATAACAAATAATTTTTTTGTTACAGCTTTCTATTCAACAAAAAATTTGACTCTAAAAAAAGCTTAAAACTTAAATTTCCTGATTTTTCTGTGTAAAATCAGACCATGATCCATATATACTTTGTTGCTCTTAAAATGGTCTACCACCACCTTTTTAAATATGTTCCATCATTTATGGGCCATCATTCCCATAAATAAGTTCGGCATTCTTCCTATTTGATTGAGAATTTTTTTTTAATGTTAACAAAATTGTTTTAATCAATTTTTTTTAATAGTCGGGTATTTTTTATTTATTTTTATCCATTTGGTTCCACAGCTAGGAATATTTTTTTTTCAAAAGGGAACAAATCCATGTGTGTTAAAACCATTTTAGTTAGTGAATTTAAAAACAAAAGTTTTTTATTTTAATGTATGCTATCTTTTGTGATGTTTCTTTTAATATTTAAATACAAAACAATGTATTTTTATGAGTTTTAATCCTCAATCATACCCTTAACAATTTAACGTAGGTCTCACAGACCAACCTTATCAATACAGCTTTCCTAAAAAGGTTATGACTAATGGGATAATTAAGAGAATTGGACCCTAGATAGAATAATTTATAAATAATAATAAAAGACTTAGCGAACCCGAAGGTTCGATGCCGATACCTCCAATCGCTGCCTACAAACCTCGGTCCACCGACTACCGTCCAAACCGAAAACCATTAGATCACCCTTAACACAATCCTCCCACCTACGTTTCGGTCTATCCATCGGACGTTTACCAGTCGGCTCAGCATTTATTAACTTTTTAGGAATTCGTTCGTTACTGAATACAATACCTTATTTTCGAAGACCTTAAGGCGTTGTTCGTCCTTCAAGGTTAGCGGCCACGTTTCACACCCGTACAGAACTGTAGGCAAGATAATAGTTTTGAATATTCTGAGTTTTAAGGTTCTGGACAAAATGCGCGACCTAAGTATTGTTGATACCGAAAAATAACAAGCTTCCCAATATAAATATAAATATAAAGCTTCCCAAAAAATCAAACAATTTCCCACCTTTAACTGCGCCTTTATTTCCTCTTGAATTTCGTTTTTTTTAGTAATCATAGACCCCAAATACTTAAATTTCTCAATGTGTTCAAACCTATTTTCTCCTATATCCATATCATCAAAATCGCCTCTGTTTCTATTGCTAACCATATATTTCGTCTTATCTGTATTTATTTTGAGGCCAACCTCTTTCCCAGCTGTCATCAGCGTTGTTGTATTCAGTTTTATAGTTTCCGCGCCTCACTTGATTATACCAAATCATCCGCAAACCCAAGCACGGATATTTTACCACCCAGATCTAAACCCCTTTCGGTACGCATCACTTTTCTAATGACATACTCTAGGGGAAAGGGAATCGCCTTGTTTTAAACCCGAGCGAACTTCAAATTTCTCCGAAAAATAATTACCGATTCCATTTTTATTGAATGTTTCGGTTATGCACATTCCTATTAGATTTACTAACATCTTTGGTTTTCCATGCTCAATCAAAATGTTATACAGTCTCTGGCGATCAATGGAATCATAAGCCTTTTTTGACTTATTTCATTATTATTCTTTGAATTATTTATAAAATTATAAATAATTCTATCTAGGGTCCACTGATACAAAATATATTGTTGTTATGTTATGCATGTTGTTCTTGATTATTAAGAACAACATGCATAACATATAACAATATATTTTGTATCATAACTTTTTCTTCGCAACTGTCTCTTTGTTACTGTTAATCTGGGATGAGTTGGTGGTTCCCATGGCGGAAACATTATAGCCTTTATTTGTCTTTTATTGGCGAATCCTTTTAACTAATACCACTATTATTGATATCTGTCTTTCCTTTCTACCTATCCCCTATTTTCTGTTCACTCTACTCTCATTTCTACAGAATGACACTCCTAGGCAAGGGTAGTCAGTCTCTTTCAATGCTATTGGTCATTGGTTACATCCTGCTAACTTGAACCATTTTTTAAATGTTTTTAATTATTATTATATCACACTGATTTCTGCTGGAGATAAAATCGAAGTTAAAAACAGAAATTGGGGTTATCAAGACAGCTGTTGCAGACACCAAAATGATGATTGCCAACCAAACCATGATTCAGTAATAAGCCAATAAGATCAATCCTTATGAAATTGTAATCAGAGTAGAAAAAACAACCCATTATTATATGATTAAGCTGTAAGATTTGAAACAAGGTATCTTAAAATACATGGAAATTATAAAGAGTTAAGTATAGATATAGTTCACTAATAGTTGATAAAAAATGCTTCAAATATGACCCTCTAAAATTAGGATATCAAAACTAATGTAATCTTGTAACCAAGATTATTCTGCATGCCAACTTCAATTTATCTAAATCATTGCCACAAATACTTTCCCAATATTCAAAATTGCATTAAGACCTAGAAAGGTTTATGCAATATGATTAAAAAATCATCTGCACCTCTAGACCCAATAACTGCAATACTCCACTCATTTCTATAATCCTCATTGAAGATTTTGAAGATTAAAATACTGATGGTTTTTAGTAATACAGTATTGGGTAAGATCATATGAAATTTCAGTTTCTCGGCAAATGAAAGTTAAATAAATTCGATGATATTATTTTTATTCAAAATAACTTCCATTAGTTTCTATATGTTTCTCCCAATGCCCAAAAAGATTTTATATCCCTTGTTTGAAGGAAATTTTTTGCTTTGAAGCAATAATCTTGAGAAATAAAAATAATATCTTGTTTTCATTTTTGAATATTTTGCTTTTTAAAAATGTATCAAGCAATCTGATATGTATCATCTAAATTGTAAATACAATTTATTAGTTAATTGTATTGAATAAGTGACTACGGTCTGTGGTAAAGGGAGGGCATAATCCCTCCGCTACTTGGTATTTAGAAGAACCCGAAATAAAAAATTAATAGACATCAGAATAATTGATGAGCTGACCGAAGGCAAATTGGTTCTGCCAGTAAATATAAAAACACACTAAGGTGGACCTTGGTACCCCTTAACAGTGACATTCGTATAGGTCTCCCTATGAGTGATAACAATGCCATAACAAATCCAATAGACCTTTTGTAGGAGATTTCAAGGAAGCTTTTAGACATTATAACCGAGGATAGAAGGAAAAAATAATGGGTCCCTCTTAGAAGCACTGCCTCCACTGAAAAGCGGCCATCTAAGAGCAACCAATAACTCACGTCTGAAGAAAGAGGTTGGAAAGGATAATTTGTTTTCAGAATGGGACCACACAGCTGCAAATAAAAAACTATTAAAGGATCCCAGATGATTTAACATAAGTTGGCACTTGGACAGAATAAGGAAGAAGACCACCTATGGGAATCTGACAAGACCTCCAGGTAGACTTCACCCCATGGCTGCTGTTGATACATCACACGGCCTCATTTTCAGCTCAGTCTTGATATGATTGTAAATAGAATAATATCGTAGAATAAGAAACCTAACTATGACAAATATTTTATGGCAGTACTAATAATCTGATAAGAATCTGATTCACATTCATATGAAAATGTATATAGATTAAATCAGTAATGCTCATTCTGATCTGTACATTTGTATATATATATATATATATATATATATATATATATATATATATATATATATATATATATATATATATAATATATATATCAACATGAAAAACCTGTTCGATAAACTATATTTCTTTTTATGATAATGTTGCTCACTTCATCCAGAGCCACTATAAAATATGATTATATTGATAATAAGAGAATTCGGGTTTTAACCATTAATAGAAAATATGTTAGACACAAAACCATGGAAAGAACTCCAATTTAAAAAAAAGTTTGGACAGAGAAGGTAATTTTTCATAAATTAATATAAATAAATTTGGGTAATTATCCTCAATAATACATAATGGCATCCCATTCTGATATTTAAAATGACAGCTCTTTGAAGGAGTCAAACCATAGCAGCTCAAAAAAAATGGTAGTTATTTACAGACAAGTCGGATGAATAGGGTAGAACTTCAATTTCAAATCACATTATGTTTTTAAATTTGTCAGGTAACTTAAAAAAAAGTATGTGATCTAAAAATTGAAGTTCTATCACATTAATCATATTTCTGTTTTGTCTGTAAACAACTACCATTTTTTAGAGTGCTTGATACATTTTTAAAAAACAAATACAAAATTTTCATTTATCGAGCTTATTGATTCAAGGCCAAAAAGTTTTTCCAAACTACAGATAAAAACTTGTCGTGCATTGAGAGAAATGCATTGAAGCTAACAGAAGTTATATTGAATAAAAATAATATTGCTAAAGTTTTTTTTCTTTCATTTGCCTCATACTTTAGGAACTGACATTAAATATATTCAAATCCATAAAATTATGACTTTGAGAGTCCTAGACATATTCTTGACTCATGATCTGCACATTTTTATCCAATACATCCTTACACTGCCTCCACTGGTTCCCAACATCAGATGCAGTTGTGGTAAAAGTGTTGGAATCTCTAACACATCTAAAAAAAAGCACTAAATTTTACAAGACAAGCAAAAGAAAGTTACCTGTTTTTTTTTTTTTGTAGTATAAACACACTGGATTTAGCTTTCAATGCAGATGTAAAATCATAGATAAAAACGTAAAATCTATGAGAATGAGGATGTTTTTAATTAAAAAGAAAAAAAATAATTATTTCTTCCAACACCCAAAATGTTACAAAAATGATGTTTTTCAACACTCTCGAAATATTACATCCAAAAATTTCACTCATCGCTCACTCACAACACTCTGACATTATGGTATTGGTTTGTATATAGATAAAAACCCATTTCAGACTGATAACGGCACTTCTAGGCTTGAAAATAGTTAAAAATGCGACACTTTTCTTCTTTCACACACTATTCTACAGCCGCAGCTATCATCACACAACTAATATGTGCCACTTTTTTTGCTCTATCAATTAACATTATTTGGGAAAGCAAAGTGACACAATGCCACATATAGCAGTTTTCCTAATAATTACATGTATGACGCTTTTTCATTAGGGAGCAACATTCAAATCAGACCTAGTTCTGAAATGAAACACAAAATTTTTTTTTTTCAGATGTCACTTTTCTTGCAGGTGAGCGATTTGTTAGTATATTGTGTGTTGTAAGGAATGATTTTTTTTTTACATTTTAACATGGCTAACATATTATATTAAATAAAATCAATATATCACACACTTTAACAAATTGTTTAAAAAATATCACAAAAACAAACAACCATTTCAATTATATACAATATTTATTATGATATAGTTACTTTATTTATAGTAATCTTTACTATGCATATTGTTTATCAAAATTATTTTTCAATTTTTTCGTCATACAGCTAAAATAAAGTAAATAGAAGAAAACATTGTTTTGTTTTTTTAGGTTTTTATCTCTTAGTTTTAATTAATTATTATTTCAATTTTGATCTGTTCATAATCTGCAAAAATATTTAATTATTTATATATGTTTATGCTCTAGCAAGACACAGTAAAACAAATAATCACAATTTCCACTTTAATAATTTTAAACTCAGGAGAAGACAATAAAATAAGAAAAACTTTAAAATCAATATGAATAACTCAGAATATAAATAGAGTAATAAATTTCAAATCAGATATTAAAAACATCAGGCAACATTATGTAGATATACTTAATCAAATTAAAATTTAATTTTCATAGATACTAATTAGGAAATAAAAATAATAATAAGGCATTGAAACTTAAATCCTAACAAGACCTAATAACCTAGAGTACTATAGTCATTTTTATTGAATCAAACGGAGAAGGACTGACAATTATGTAAGTAACTTATAGATATTTGAAAACGATAATAAAAATTGAGTCAGTAGTTGCAAAAAGGGAGTATGCCTGAATACGGTATTCAAAGGAATGGCCATCAGCTCTCAGTTATTTTGTTATTGATTCTCGATGCAGTGTATCACAGAATAATAAAAACAATTAATTTAAACAATTAATAAATTATCGATTGTAGATTGTAAGATACGTACCATATAAGAGCAAGTGGTCGCACGCCTTTTTTCATAGAACAAGTAAATAATGAAAAATAAATTTTGAATATTATTTTATTTATTGATGGTTGACCATACGATATATCAAGAAGAAAATGATTTGGGTGACGGTTAAGAATAAGATAAAATAGTGCCAACTATTTATTAAATTCTGACTCATTCCCCGTCTACTCTGAGATTGAGCTCAGATAAAGACCTATAAAGTGGCTTGAAACGACAGCATTTAATAAATAATGATCACTATTTTTTGTTAATCTTGAATACCACCCAGAACATCTCCTTCTTAAATTGTCTAGAGGTATAAAAGACAGCAACTTAACTGTAAAACAAAGACTATTTTATTCAGATACAAATATACCTTTATTTTTTAATGAAAATCAAATCTGATATTTCTGTATTTTTCTAAAAAAATGAACAAGCCATCATTTAAATCAAGAACAACTAAATCTACAAAGAAGAAAATACCTACTACAGTAACACTCTAAATAGAATAAAATTTTTGCATGCTCCTTTTTAAATTTAAATTAATAATCACATTTTTGAAAAGTAGGGTAGACAGGCGATCGATTTGTCAATATTTTCTTCTAAAAACTCACAAAAACAAGAAAGAAAATCCATACTAAACCACCATGTAAGCTTTCTTTGAATAAAGGTTGTGTAAACTTCCCTCATTAAAACAGTTTTATCAGATTTATAAATTATGAGACGAATTTGAAACTTTTGTATGAAATAAAATGGAGGAAAAGAGAGTTTGATCGCAAACACCCTTTTTCCAGCTACAACCTCAATTTTGAATTCTACTAATTGTAAAGTAAGCTTATATAAATAATTAAAACTTTCACATACAATGAACGGGCCAAAATTGAAATAATAACTAATTAACATTATGAAATAGAAAACTACAAAAAAACAATATCTTCTTCTATTTATTTTATTTAACCAATAAGGCAAAAAAATTGAAAAATAATTTTGAATAACATTAACTATAAGTAATATTGAATAGTTAACTATATCATAACATAAAATAATATTGAATATAATTGAAATAGTTTTTTTTTTTTGGTGATCTTTTTTAAACAATTTCTTAAAATGTGTGATATATTGATTTTTTTCTCCATTATTTATTTTGTACTCTCTGTTATTTACTAATAAAACATATTTAAAAATAAAAAATGTTTTTGGAATTAGATGTTTAAAACAAAGATTTGTAGTAGAAAACTATTTATTTTCTGTCTTATTTTCAAGTGTAACTTTTGATTTTATTTCAAATTTAGATAGTAATTGGGACAATTTCTTTGCTTTCTGAGATTCACAATTTTCTATAATTCCACGAAGTGTTTCTACTAGTCTGTCCTTCTCTTCTTGTTTAATGAACAGTTCTACTTTGGCTTCCAAGTACTCTTTTTCTGCTTTATCGAACCGTTTTCTAAAAATGAAAACATTTCTTATTACAGCTGTTACATATGGCTTAAAATTAAAAAGTGTTGAACTCTTAATTGAATAGTTTTTAAGTTTTGAATAATAGGCTACATAAAAAGTTTGGATAAGTAGAACGTCTGGGAGATGTAAGGAGTTTTTTAAATGTAAACGTTCATGTACTTCTGGGACGTAACCGGTTAACTAAGTGGAGATTTTTAGTACATCATATAACACACACGATGCAGATTACATTTGTTCTGATGACAAAGGATGGGTAGACATTGCTTTGAAACATTGCTGTGAAATTACTAAAAGATGCTGCAATGGAAAAGGGGTAAGAATATTTCTAAAATATTCTTATATTTAATAAAATGTTCTAAACATTTTTTCAGCAGATATATTTAACATAATTTGGAAATATACAAATGAATAAATGGATCTTCTTAGATTTTCATTTTCAGAATATAAAAATAAAGAGGAGGCATATATGAATTTTCTGGTTGAAGAAGATTTATCAGCACTTTTAGGAATGCTCATATTTTCTGTAGCGATTAAGCTCATTAACCTCATCATGAAATATCAAGTTACCATGTTATATTGAAACGATCTTTAAGTACATGTTTCATTCATAGGGTCATTTTTTTAATAAGAAACCGTCTTCCTCTTATTTTTATTTTGTACTAGTAATATTTTTTAAGAATTGGTTAAAAAAGTGAAGAAAATGTGGATAAATATAAATCTGTGATACAGTAAAATATTAATGTATATTACGTATTAATATCGACTCACTCATGGGCACTCTGTATACGCCTCAAAGGCATAATGGGTGTATTAATGTACGGAAATCAATGGGTATCTCTCAGAATTGATCTAAATATCACCAGTATCCAATCCATGGTATGTGGGTTGTTTTCCAGCAAAGCTTAGATTTGGTCATCGTTAACCGTGGAAAAACAGCCTGAATCATTCTCAATCTTATATGCTAAACTTTCTGCTTCAGAACCAAATGAATCACTCCCGGCAATGCCCTCTCTTAACACATCTATCTATCCCAATGGTCACTACTGATTTTTTTAATCTTTTAGAGGCTGTGCTCTCAACATGACAATAAAAAAAAAAAATAAAAATGAACTTAAAATGCTCCTTACTTATCTGCATTGTTGTTCAATAAATGTGCAATATAATCATTCCTTGCAACTTCAAATTCATTATTATAGACCAGAATTTGTTCGCATAGTTATTCAGTTATGTTAAGAAGACTGATTGGATCATAACTATAAATTACATACATATATCATATTATAAATATATTATGGCCTTCACAACTTTGTTGAAATGAATGAATGAAATGTTTTGGTGTAGGCATTTTTTTGATAAACTGAGAAAACCTTTCTGAGAAACATTGGGCTACTTTTTCATTTCAAGTGGACTGAAATTGTAAGAGAATGATCTAATATTGCAGTAAATCTCAAATACATTTTTTAAATATTATTATTACGTAGTTTTCTGAGTAAAGCTATTCATTAATTTATTTTGTATTTCTTTCTCTTTACAAACAAATTTCTCCTTCTATATACATACATATATAATTATTCTGTTTGTTTCTTTAAAATATTTTTTCTTATCTATAGATTTTGTTTGACTTATTTTTTAAGTATTTTTTTTTTCATTTTTTGAATCAATATTTTATAAATATTATGTTATCATCTAATTAAATATTTTAAACTAAAAAATATGTTTGTTGATTTAAGGTGAGTGTAATAATTTATAAATAAATGCATGCTGATACTATTTCACCACAATTTCATTTATTTAGATGCAAATTTTCGGTCTTCACGCCATCTCTATAAAAGACCCTTATTTAGTTTAATGTACAACATAGCTAACTGTATAAATATATTTAAATTTTTTTCATTATTTTTTATATATTACCATATACCTACTTCAAAAAATGTGTTAAAAATGCATACCATGCAACATATTAAGTCCAATCTAGACAAAATCCAATATATGAAGTAGTCACTAAAAAAACAATAATTATAATCAAATCAACAATAACAAAATTAAAGTTAGGAATAAATTTCATAACAATTTAATATGCAAAAATGTCTATTAAGTTAATACCATTATAATACTTACAAACTTTAAAAAATTAAAAATTACCTTCTTCTTTGGAGTTTCAACTGTACTGGCTATGATGACTGAGGTGGCTCCCTAAATTTTTAATTTTTTTTTAAGTTTGCAAGTATTTTAATGGTATTAAATTAATAGATTTTTTTTTCAATTCTTTTGAAATTTGATCCTAACTTTAATTTTGTTATTGTTGATTTTATTATAATTATTGTTTTTTTAGTGAATACTTTGTATATTGGATTTGGTCCAGATTGGACTTAGTATGTTGCATTGTATACATGTTAACACATTTTTTGAAGATGCCTGAGGATGGCTTTAATGCCGAAAATTTGCATCTAAATAAATGAAATTGTGGTGAAATAGTATCAGCCTGCATTTCTTTAAACTAAATATATTTTTATTATCCTCAACATGATATAAGAACTGAAAGAAACAGCACTCACTGTAATTCAAGATAATCCTTGCTGATGTCATCAATTTGTGCTCTTATCTTTTTAATGTCTTCAGTTAATACTGATTCAAATTTCTCTATGTCTTCAACTTCGGAAAATTTCTTCTGTACAGATCCACTTTCTTCCCTGGAGAAATAAGAAAATATAATTTAACAATATTCCTTATGGATTTTTATTGAATAAAAACCTTAAAATATGCAATGAAATATATGTTTTTTAAATTTTATACTACTGGTGCTTGGTCAAAAGTGTTTAAGTGATATTTTATATAATTAATAAGTATGGTAATTATGCCCTAATAATAAGTTGATTGGTAAGAATGAAAGAAATAGTAGGTACAATAAAATTTATTGTTTGTGAGAAATTAATTTTAAATAAAACTTTTTTTGACGAAAAATGATGAAAACTAAAATTAATGTAGAATAATAAAATTTGTTGAGCTAATTGTAAAAAAACGCTGCAAATTATTACACAATGGTTTATTTTTTCCACTTCGTATATATATATATATATATATATATATATATTTCAAAAATATCTATTCTGTCCAAGTAAAAAAAAATGAAGCAGTAGGCACCAAAGGAAAAGAAATTTGAAGCTTGTCACAAGATGATCGCCGTGAGAGTGCCGAACTGGGAGTATTAATTTAAAAAACTGTGTCAATGCAAGTACATATGCTGTGATGTAAAATGATATTTGATGTGCACTTCAGTAGGAAAAAAAAAGTATAGACTAAGGAAGCTAAAGGAAGTATAGAAATAATCCAAGGTAGGATACAGCAGAGAGATACGAAGAAATCAAAAGCCCAATAGATAAATCAGGAGTAGGGTTGGAACATCGAAAGGAAAATATCGATATTCGATATTTTGACATATCGCAAAACCAAATATCGATATCCAAGGATAATAGCTAAAAAAATATCGATATATTTATATATCGAAAAGAAATGGATGAAAAAGCAAAGAATGTGCATCCAATGAATATAATGTTAAACTGTAAAGAAGATTATGAAATAATATAATAAATTATTATTATTTATAAAACAATATTTTTATTAGCCATGCATCATTATAAAAAAAGATAGAAAAGAATTATACTTCAAAGAAAAAAAAAGTTATAACATATTTTTATTTTGAAGACTTTTAGCCATATTTGATATATTATAGTCTTCTAGAAGTTTTTCGATAATAAAACCTTCAAACTCCTCAATTTTTTATTTATCTTATAACTCTTCCGACTATATTGTGCATTCTCAAAACATTCATCTAAAAGCATGTAATTTATTTGATATACAGCTCAGTACCATCATCATTTATATAAATCATAAATTTTTCTTTATATAGGATTAATCAACATTATTTGTATGTAAATCTTATCTACTAATCATTGTTTGGTAATTAAATATTGTTTATTGTTATATTTACTGGTAAAACTCCAGAATGGTAACCCCAACATGGAGGACATCTAGATTTTTAGGACCTGGCTGATCTTAAAAATCTAGACCTCCGCCATTTTCGGGTTACGATTCTGGAGTTTTACCGAATAAAGAAAATTGTTAAAATAAAATACAGTAGAATCTCGACAATTCATACAACATACGGTCAAGGGTTCGAAAGGTAAATATGATTATTGAGATATCCAAATTATCGAGATTTCCAATAACCGGCGGTAAAAAATAGGAAATAACAAAATTAATACAAAATTGTATTAATATGATTGGAAATACAAACGATATAGTTAGATCAACAAAAAAATTCGGTTATTTTCTTATGGTGCAATCCTTGAAGACGGATCTCATCGATGGCTTCGTTAAGCATGTTCAGAGCAGAAAATACGTGTACACAAACATCCGATTTTGCTAAGACATGTTGCTATGGCACACGTTGCTGGGAGGCAAAAACAGAAGATAAACATCGCTGAGTGATGTGGTCATGTTGTAGGCCGTACAATTATCAATAAACAGTTGAAAATTTTAACTCCATTATGTGTGTAACCCATTCGTTGAAAATTTCACTTATGATATATGCTTTTGTGCTTACACGATAGGCGTTCGGTAAAGTTTTTGTTTATAAAGCATCTTGCATTCGCGGCTTTGCCAGTCATGAGCTAACTTAATTTTTCAGATCAATCTATGTTGTCGACTAGCAGTATGATTACAGGTTTTTTTTACAATTTTATTTAAACAGAACTGAATAGAAAAAGGTACAACTACAGAGGAGCGGCGCACTACCGGAAGAGTCTAGAGACTGAATCGAGTATCGTCTCACTAGCGATCTCTGGGTCCATTCTTCTTAACTACGTACCTCATTTTTTCACACTTTCTTATAAATTTGGTTTTATGCTCACCGCTTAAATCTGTTTTTTTACAAGCAATTTTTCGATTGCTATGAAAATTCGTATTTAGTAGTTTTGGAGGGTGCAAAAAACGAATATCAACTTTGTCTCTCCCTAAAAAAAATATTTTACACCGCTTTGTTACGTCGCACAAATTTTATTCCGAATTGCTACACACATTGTTATTTAATTTTGTTAGATTCTAGTTTGCACCTATTTATGATAGTTAATGGGTAATTTCATGTCTTTTAATTATTAATTTAATCATTTATAATCATAATGGATAATATTAATAGTACTTATTTTTGTAGAAAATTAAATTAATTATTTAAAAAATTCAATTGCGATAGTAAAGTGGTAATTTTATGGTTTTTATTATGAACATGTTTATTTATCTTATTTTTAGATAATTAAATTAGAACTAAATTAATGAAATTAATTATTACAAATGTTTATTAATAATGGCCTTGAATTATGAAGATCGTTTAAAAAAAAATTACTTGATTAATTATTATTTAATTGTATAAGAATAAGTGAAATACTTATATTCTTATGTGAAAAAGGGGAAGATGTTATGTACATTAAAATAAAAAGTAACTTTTAAAAACAAAACAAACAGTTATATCCAAATAAGAATCAATTTGCAAACTGTGAAACAGCTTTAAGCGGTGAGCATAAAACCAATTTATAAGAAAGTGTTGAAAAAGGAGGCACATAGTTAACAAGAATGGACTCAGAGATCGCTAGTGAGACGACACTCGATTCAGTCTCTAGACTCTTCTGATAGTGCGCCGCTCCTCTGTAGTTGTGCCAAATAAATACGAATTATCGGAGGATCCGGATTGTAGTGTTTTTATACGAAATAAAGGGAGACTTTCAAGAGACCAGAAAATCTATAGGAATTACTGGGATATGAATTGCCGAGATTCTACTGTAATATAGTTTAGCATATGGTGTGATCGATATATCGCTGTAAAATATCGATATCATCGATATATCGGATGTTAAGATATCGATATAATATATTGGTTTTTCAACTCCAATATATCGATATATCGCGTGTCGATATTCCAAGGGCCACGATGACTAGCCGCTTGGAGAATCAGTCTACGGAATTCATTACGCTTTATCTCAACTAATAATGGTCCGATTTAAGTGATTTTTGGTTCATTTTGTAGAGAATTTCATTAGCTTTCGTTTAAATACAATAAAAGAACCAAATTTTGCGGACGGATATTTTTTTCTATATTTGGATTCTACGTATCTTGAAAGGTAAAACGTCAAATTTTGAGGGGGGGGGAGGGTTACAAAAAATTTTTCCTTGGCCGATTCCAAAGGTCTATTATTGAAAATAATATACCAACAGCATTTACAGATAGAGATTTTTTCTTTTTTGTTTTTCATTTTTTTTTTTTTATTATTTTTTTTATTTAATGCTTTGTTACGCTGATTCCAAAACACCTTACATTTCCTCTCTATCTTTATAAATGACCGAGTTATGGGTATATAGTTATGGGTATATCTTTAATCGGTAATTATACAGATTTTTTGTTTTCATTTTTTTTTTTTTTTTAAATGTCTTGTTTCGTTGATTCCAAAACACCTTACATTTCGTCTCTATCTTTATAAATTACCGAGTTATGGGCTTATGAGATCTCTAACGCCATTTTGAAACAAACAGACGAATGGTAATGCCGAGTTCCTAGGATCATATCGGGGTGACCTGTGACGTTGGTACCGAATTTCAAGAAAATCGGTCCGGTAGTCTCGGAGAAAAGCCGCGGACGGCGGACGGACGGATTTTTTTTTATTCGATATTTGGATTCTATTTGAGATAAAATCTCAAATTTTGAGGGGGGTTACAACAATTTTTTCCTTGGTCGATTCCAAAGGTCTATTATTGAAAATAATAAACCAAAAAATAGACTTAGGTTAATAAAAATAGTTACAAAAGCAAAAACAAATCTTTATCACTATTTTCAAATAGTTCTCATTAAAATTACCAACCTCATTTTGTTACCCAATTCAGTAAGGTTTAACTTGAATTAAACCTTCAAGGTTTCTTCAATTAAACCTTTTATTTTTGAAAAAATAAAAGATAAAAAATAGAAATCAAATTGATGTACGATAAAAAAGAGAATGGGAATTTATAAACAAGCCTTTTCTTAAAAGTTATCAACAGATTTATATATATTGTTAAATTTTTACTTTATTCTTGGTTTTGATAATTCTTTTTCATTATTTACTGTTTGAGGCCAATGAAAATATTAAATACAAATTAATTTGGTTGGTTTTTTGTTGACTGACAGAAAGTCCAATTAGACAAAAACTAGTTTATTAATAATAAATAAAAATTATGCATTTAAAATTATGAAAATTAACCAAGGTGGGGGCATTGGTCTTTTCGTTCATGATAGGTCAACGATAAAAATCCTTCTAAAATCTCTTTTTTTTTTTTTTTTTTTTTTTTTTATTCCCCCTTCCTAGCCATTTCTGGCATACGGGGTTAAATCTCTTCTAAAATCTCTTACTCTTGATACTCCTCATTTAGAATATCTATTTGTGGAAATTTCCTTGGACTCATTTTCCCTTCCCTATATCATAGTGTACCACCCTCCACAGATTGATCCAATGTTTGAATACTCTCTTTTCAGTTATGTCTCTTTATTTAATAACATAATAATAACTGGTGACATCAACACTAATCTGTCCTTCGACTCTCCTGATAAATCCTACCTAGTAGATCTTATCCACTTCCTAGGCCTTTTTATCGTATCCTTTCAACCCACCCATCATACCCGGTTCTCAAGTAACATGAGGACCTTTTCAAAACTTATTATTCTCCTCTCAGAATCCTGTCCTTATTTCCCTGTTGTTCCTGATGAACTGAACTCCTATTTTGCTGATTCTCTTCCTGAACCATATTCTTCCCAATATTGCAATCCACAAACTTTTTTTGACCCTGGAAACTTCTACTTCCTAAATATTTTCTCTGAAGACTTGCTCTCCTCTATCCTTAAGTCCAGAACTAAGGACTACGGACCAGATCAGATTCCTGTGAAAATAATTTAACTATGTCTTTCAATTACCTTTCCTGCTCTGCTGTATATCTCTAACTTTTCCCTTCAAAACACCATTTTCCCAATAGCTTGGAAAAAAATCATAGTTTGTCCATTGAATAAAGTCCCTGTTCGTTCCATAGTTTCCCACTTCAGATCTATCTCTGTCCTCTCCAACTTATCAAAACCACTCGAAAGAATAGTCCACTCCTACCTTAATAACTTCCTTGAACAAAAAGCTCTCCTCAATCTTCTCCAGTCTGATTTTCGATTCCAGTACTCCACACAATCTGCCTTATTGAAAATTACCCAAAAACTTCAATCCTCTATAGACCAACAGAAAACCATTATCCTTGTTCTCTTTGACTTTTCAAAAGCCTTCGATTCAGTTAACCATGAGATTCTTCTTTCCAAATTCCATAACCTCTCCATGTCTATAGTTTTTTTAATATGAAACCTCTCTTTCTTGTCCCTTTGTTCCCAATCAGTTAGCATTCCTAATGAGCCTCCTTTCTCTTCCCTTCAACTAACACGTGGCGTTCCTCAGAGACTTTTATTCTCACTAACCCAATTCTCTAATTATATTAATGATCTTACTGGTTCCATTAACCACTCACAATACCACTTACATACTGACGACCTCCAAATTTACCTATCTTTTCAGCCTACCGAGATTCTTGAGACAATCTGAAAGCTGCAAAAAGACTTCTATTCTATCAATGCATGGGCAAAAAATAACGAATTGAGGCTGAATGTAGAAAAAACCAAGGCCATCCTTATCGGTTTCAAGCATCTTCTTAATTTCCTTCCTTATAATCTTTACTTTATCTCAATAGCCTATTAGATCACTTCCATACCTCTGTCTGAAAACTTAGAGATCTGAAATTTTTGACCAGCACTTCTCCTAGAATAACCATATTTCCCAAATCATCCGAAAATCCATTGTTATCCTTAAACAGTGTCTAAGATTTTGTGATTCTATACCCTCAAAAACCCGTTAGCTCCTATTGTCATCCCTCATATTCTCCCACTTTGATATTGGTTGTCTTGTATATAGCAGACTGTCTGGTGTATGTAAGATGAGAATGAAGAGACTAATGAATTGTTCCATTAAATTCATTTTCAGAATTTCCACGTGCTCCCATGTCTCCAGTTGGTATACTGAGTTGAGGTGGCTTTACCAGTTTTCCGATGGCAACACTTTCTAGATGTCTATCTTTTCTGATATATTAGAACTAAAAATCCTCCATACATCCTCAATTTGTTCACTCCTTGTTCCTCTGTTCATTCTCTAAATACCAGATCTCAGTCCTTCAACCTGTAAATCCCTTTTCACAGAACTTACTTAAAAAATATCATTTATGTCACTACCTTTTGGAATTCCTTACCATCACCATACGTAAAACCTCACCTCTCATTTCATTTAAAAACAAATTATTTCTCCATCTCCTTAATCATCAATCTTCCACTATCTTGTAAAAATAATTAGAAACATATGTCTACCAGTGGAAATGTGTATATTTGTATATATTTATCTATTTGTAATTTCAATACTCGGATTTATATCACAAATTATTGTATATTTCATTTTATAATTTAGGTAATTACTTGACAGCAATGTAATTAGCCAGACAAAGGTAACAGTAACTATACATTTCTCTTATTCTTAGAGGACTAAGTGTCCCAGAATAAAATTACTTTTCTTTCTTTCTTTCAAAATTGAATAATCAGAAGATTCCAGAAACTTATATATAAAAAAGAATTAAAACCATAAGTTTTTGTATTTTTGCAAAGAAAGGTGGATCAGTTTAATAATGTGGAATATTTAAAAATTAATAAAAACAATTTTATAAATATCTTAAATCTAAAACAAAATATTAAATTTTAATTTAATCTACAAAATAAGAAATGTAATTTGGTAAGTCATTAGAAGTCTTCTTAACTCCTTCTTGATATTCCTCTTATTTCTTCATGATTTCAAATGACGGTGTTTCCCAGCTAGAAGATGTAACAACTTAACTTGGTCTTTATTCACTTTATTATTGACCTGTATTTAATTTTACTTTTATAACTCATACACTGACTCAAATTCACTTTAAACTAGAATTGATTCATTTTAAGATATTTAGTCCGGTTAACGGTATACAACAGGTTCTCATCCAAGCGTAGTTCAGATCAAACAGATGCTCATTACACTCCAAAGTGTAGCGCTGCCCAATAACAACTTGCTAATTAAGTAGGCGTCATCAAATAGTGCACCGTTATTTTTTGTTTTTCTTCTTCATTTCTTTTAAATTTTCACATTTATATTTTAATTTTTAGTTTAAACCTAATATATTTTCATGCTTGTTGATAAAGTTCATTTTAGATATATTTTTTAATATAAGTAAAAATTCTATTTTTTTATCACTTAAACAAGCACTTGTTCCACTGCTCATTTTACTAAGCATTCCAATAATTTTAACATCAACAGTTTTTAACTTTGAAATGAAATTGTTTTAAGTCTATTTCTTTTTATAAAATTATTATATTTAATGGCACTTTATTAAAATTTTAAATCTATTTAATTTCATCATTACAATATACACAATACATACACAATATATATTGTACATATATTGTGAATACATTAATTTACATGTATATTGTATAATAATTTTATACAAAAGAAATGGACTTTAAACAATTTAATTTCAAAGATAAAAACTGTTGATGTTAAAATTATTGAAATGTTAAGTTAAAAGAGCAGTGGAACAAGTGCATACAATATTGTGTATATTGTTCTCTCAATGAATTTCTAATTTTTTCTGTTTAAGTATTTAATTATAAATTAAATTTTATTTATTAAATTAAATTAAAATATTTTTCTGTAATTACATATATATAAAAAAAATTTGTATCAACTATATTTGTTGTGGCAAGCCTCAGAATAATAAATAAATTTCGATCAAAAAAAGGAAATTTTAATGCATTGATAATAAAGAGCATTATGAACTAAAGAACAAACCAATTGTAAGTAGAAAACAAATATAAAGGGGAAAAGAACACTAAAGATAAGGAATTAACAATTAATGAAATGAATAAACTTAACAAAATTATAATATTTACATCAAACAAATAATGTCAACTAAATTATACTATTTAGTAGATACTTCTTAGACTTCTTCAGGAGTTTTGGAGACTGATGATGAAAAGCCAAATAAGAGGAATATCAAGAAGGAGTTAAGAAGACTTCTAATGACTTACCAAATTACATTTCTTATTTTGTAGATTAAATTAAAATTTAATATTTTGTTTTAGATTTAAGATATTTATAAAATTGTTTTTATTAATTTTTAAATATTCCACATTATTAAACTGATCCACCTTTCTTTGCAAAAATACAAAAACTTATGGTTTTAATTCTTTTTTATATGTCAGTCTCTTGATCCTGCTTAAAGATGATCTCGCCTTGAGCTTAGCTTTACCTAGCATGAGTGAATATAATGGGAACATGACAGTGGAAAACTGTGATCTAGAAGAGGTACCTCTTTGCCACAACCTATGAAAAAAATCAATCAATAATTTTCAGTGGAAAATGGCTGGGTCAGGTCTGTAATCAAGCTTAGAATGAATTAATGAATGCCATGTGGATTATATTAATTATTTTATTTTTTCCACTTTATTGAGTTGTCTTCATTATCATTATATATCATTTTCTTTTAGTGAATTCAACACTGCTGCTGGTCCCATGTCAAATGAAATTTTCCTTTTTCTTATATTTTTTCTTCAGCTTCCCTAACTTGAATGAACAATTTATATATAATAACAGACTTAATACTAACTATAAGAGGACAAAGAATAAAGCTGGAAGGAATGGAGAATTACGCTAAGTTACGATTCAAAAATATTTTTATTTAATATACCCACGAATATACACAATAAAAATAGGTTTAATTGCATCTGGGTGCAGCGGTTCGAAAACATAATAGCATAACTGCTTAAAAAAACATAGGCAAACTGGACGTGCAATTCCATAAAATTTAATTTATTGAAATATGTTTTTAGTATCGCATTCTATATTTATATTAAGAATATTTCAACCATTGGACAAACACAATTTCATCAAATGGAAGTTTATGATTGATTAAAATTGTATACTTTAAAAACAGTAAAAATCTCAAAACTCCAGATAGATTACGAAGGTAATTAGAGATTAAAAGCTATAAATCCAGTCTTATATAACAAAATAGGTGTAAAGAACTATATAATCTACAAAAATAAACAATAGTTACATTTTTATGTTTTTTAAGATAGATTGTCTGATAAGTACCTACATTCTGCTAACAGTCCACTGACACTAACTTTCTTCTTGGAGCATTCTTGATTATAGTTAAGGATATTCATAAATTATGAGATAAGTTTGAAAATATGTTATTTTAGTGATAATAAAGTTAAAGAGGAGAAAAATCTATCCCTCATTTGAAGAACATAAAAATAAAAAACAAAAAATAAAAAAAAAATCGGTGCTTGTTACATACTGCATCTTTAAGTCTGTGTTAAGGATGATCCAATGATCATCCATTTTAAAAATCTATTTTCTGTTTTTAACAATTCATTTAATTTTAAAATTAACCAAATTATAAATACCCATAAATTATTAAACTTATAAGTATTATTAATAATTATTCAATTTTTTTTGTTCAAATGTTGAATTTTCTTTAAAAATTTTCAATTAAAAGAAAATTAATATTTTTTCAAGAAAAATCTTAAGATTTGGATTTTGTTGATTTGTTTAAATTTATCCATGGATACATCCAGCAAATACATTTCAATAATTGAGTGGTGAAAACAGATGTTCCAAGACAATTATTATACTAGACAATATTAGTAAAAGAAAATAATTTTATTTTAGTAATTTAAAAAATTACCATAAGCATGAATGGCACTATTTAAATGTTTTTCAATGTTAAATATGATACTGATAAATGATTTGAGTTGAGGTTTTAGAAAAAAAAGTGAAAAATGACTTCTTTTTTCACTTCATGTGCTTAGCAAAACAAACAAAACTGTCTTAAGTCACATGACATTCCGGTTTGATTAATATACTATGGATTGTACTTTGCATGACTATATTTGCCCTACAATATTATCACTCAGCATGCAATTTCAAATTTTTTGTTCTTCTTGGTTTTAATTTAATGGCTAAGTATAATTAAAAAAATTTCAGTAGTTTAGGTAAAGTGTCAATGCAAACCATTCCACTAATATGTATCGTGCTCTTAAGAGATACCACAAAACCCAGAACAATGATCATATGAATCTGTTTGAGGGAATCAATTTATTTAAATGTTTTTCATCACCATTTCCTTTCCCACTCTTCTTCCAATCAAGACTTTCTATTCGCTAAAACAAATTTTTATTCAAAAGGAAGCTCCACTGGTGGATACCACAATACTATGCTTTTCAGAGCAGATTTAAAATAGAAATTTAAAAACAAAAAATTCCAACAAGTTACGTAATAAAAAATCAAAACAAAAAAAACCAATACCACTACATGCCATTCCCCATGAAGGGTCTTGGATTCATTATTTAATAAGAACCATACAAAAAGAGATGATTTTGGCCAGGATAACGCTCAATCTCCAGTTTTTTTCCCCCAATTAAGGGTATCTACTTTATAGGGTCTCCTGACCTTTATTAGGGTCGATCGACCGCTGATGTAACAGTATAAATTGTTATCTGCCACAGCCAGACTTCAACCAGGGCCCAGAAGATAGGAGTACATGACTTACTTTCTGAGGTATCCCACTCCTTAATAGTAAAAATCAGATTTAGGTTTATTTATAAATTACAAAGGGAATAATAATAAAGAAATAATAATAGTAATAAGGATGTTGGATAAAGTGCCAGAGACAAAGACTCACCACTCTATGAGAATAGGCTCAATGATAGCGGTGTAGACCCTCAAATAACAATAGAGTAGGCGCATGGAGTACAGAAGTCATCCACCAGTCTTCTACTTCTTCACAACGTTTGTAGAATAAAGTTACAACTCAAAATTTGAAATTGTTGGGAAATCATATTTAAAGTTTTTGCTTACCCCCTCATTAAAACACACTGAACTAGGATTATCAATAACCGTTTGGTTATAACGGATAACCAGTTTCTTTGTATCACATTACCCTATTTTGTCACTATCGGTTATAATTGTTTTGTTTTTTATATCCAATAACCATAGAAAAATCCTATTAAAAATAAATTTTGTAAAAAAAAAAAAAAAAAAATACACTAAAATTACAGAATACGAAATGTAAAACAACGGATGAAAATTTATATTTAGCTCTACAACATAAAAATTATCAAACTCAAAACGTGAAAACAAATTCGAGACAATTTATCAGACACTGTAGTCTTAAAAAAAAATTAATTCTAGCTTTGCAGCTTAAAAAAACAAAACAAAAAAAACTTTAAATTGTCCAACTCGAAACATGAAAAAAATGCTGAAAACTAAACTTGCACACCTAATTTAATTAAACTTTAAAGCTTTAGTGGCCATTATTACATTTTATTTCATTTAGTTAATGATTGGAAAGAAAATTTGCAAAACATTAATTTTTTCAAAATTACGAAACTTTACTACTATGATTCTCACTTTTTTTTATCATGGTTAAGAATGAAAGTGGTGTAAAGGATTTGAGCCTGTTCAAATCAGTTAATAAATAAACATTTAAATTTAAAAAACTTATTTTTTCAAACTTTAAACCATTGTTGACTAGAATTGGAATATATTCCATTTTTTCTTGCTGCATAATTTTTAATAAGAAAATTTACAAAACAATAATTTTCTTGAAAATATGGAAACTTGACTTGCACCATCATCTCACTGGCTCATATCAGTGATTTTGATATGGTACCCCAAATACTATCGAAGGTTTGATAAAGGCTTATTTTTGTTTTCTTTTCAGGATTATTTTTATGAATATTTTAGATACACTTATTTGTTATTTTTTTTGTTTTTATTTTTCAAAAACAATTTTCGTTTAGTTTATTTTAATTTACTTATTTGATCAGCTCATATAATTTCATATTATTGAATTATATTCATAGAAATACCTAAATAGCTTTATCATTCAAACAACTATGATTTTTTTAAATCAATTATAAACTATTATTTTTTAAAATTAAATCCAATAATTAATCATTTAATAATTAATAGTTCTATTTCTTTTAGTTCAAACCATATTTTATTGTCATATATAACATTTTTGCTATTGTTTCCTTTTATTAATGTCAAAAGCTAATATTAGATATACTAGGTGCCGATGCTAATCCAATGCTCAGTCAGTTAATCTGAAAGAGCTCAAAGAGGAAAATGAATTGAATGAAACAACGAATATCAATATTCAACTACTTAAATGTAAATTTTAAACTGAAATTTAAAAAAAAAATAAATTTCAATTGTTTGTTTCACTGTCAATGTATTTTTCAAGACCTATAATTAATATAATTAGTCAAAATGCTGCCACCACATATGTGGTGCAATGAATGTAACAAATGAATGTGAAAATAGCTGCTTTTCAAGAAACCAAAAAAGAGCTTTATGTTTTGCATTTAACTTCCCCATTGCGAATAATTTTTATATCTATCTCCGCCATTTTACTTTTCTGAGCTCTAGATTTGTGTTTATGAAATTTTATTTATCAAATAATGCTTCTGGTAAACTAAGAAAACTAAGAAATTCCAAAAATGGAATTTTTAACATTCATTAGTTATACATGATAGCAACGAAAAATAGAAGAAAAAATTGTTAGAACAGGTTTTTATTTTGTTTGGGGCATATGGATCCCACGCTCTTAAATGTGTTAAATGAAATCATGTGCTTACTCTAGGGTTAAAGAGATTTAACCTGGAATCAAGAGTATGCCATGACTTGACCAGACTGGTAGTTTCAGCTAAATTGCGGGAGAAATAAATAGTTCTTTCTGAATTTAAAATTAAACAATTATATAAACTAAAATAATATTTCTTTTATTGCTTGATCAAGTGAAGCTAAAAAACAGTTTATTTTTTAGTTGAAAATTTAATAATAGGCAAGTGAAATACATCCCACCGACTAAGTCTACTAAAATTCAAATTACTTTAGGGACATTGTCAAAACAACTGTTTCTTGAAAGTTCACCGAATTACTCATTTAAGTAACGAAAGATACTTACCTTTTTTTCAGCATGAAAGACCTCTGCATCTTCTAACCCAAGTAAATTTTATTACCGGTATAATCTTAATTCTTATCTATATTGTTTGTTTTATAATGACACTGATTTATAAGGCTATAGGAAGAAGTAATTTATTAAACCCACACAGCCCTCCTGTAAGCAACTTGCATTTTTTTATTAAATTAATGAGCACAGAGGGGAAAAAAAAAATATCTACACTTTATTAGTTAATCAGAATTAGTTATTCTAATTTTATATAAGCTAAAAACAAATCTTTTAAAATAAAAAGTTTGCCTCAACCTCAGACGTGTAAGTGGTCACTGACATTTTAAGAAAAAAAACAGTGTGTTAAGGAAGAGGAGTGAGGTATAATCATCTTTAACAGACATCTCTAAAATAATATAAAACAATTAAAAAACAGTGGTGAAACATTAATACACAAACAAATTAAGAAATACAGAAGTATATAACTATCTCAAATGTACAAAGGCATACCTATAATTTTAATTTTAAGCAATAATTACCTAAAATTTTAATTTATATATACATATATATACAAATTAAAATTAAACAGTGAATAAAGGAATGAAATTAACAATGCAAAAATTAAATACAACAGTGAACATTGTAAAAAGAATAAATACAATGGTGAAAACTAAATAAAAAAATACGATAAAAATGATAATGAAAACGATGATAAAAATTATGTAATCATAAAGTAAAAAATTAATTAGTAAAATAATGCATAGTTAAAATACATGGTGGTAGAATCAATATAAAGTAAAAAAACGGTAAGTACATGGAGGAAAATTCAATAGATAGTAAAAACAAAAAATAAAAAGCTCTCCTGAAGTTTGGAGTACTAAGACCAATAAGACTGCTCTATAACTCTATAACTTCTATAGCTTGCCAATCGCTCTTCTTCCATCACTCTTCCAAACTGGATCCGAGCCTCTTCGAGCTATTTCTTAGGAAAAAATGCTATTATCTCTATTCAACAAAAACTATTACAATTTTTTTATTTTTATTATTATTGCACACCAAATGTGGTAAAATTAGCTTGGTTCTAAATGGCTTTTAATAAAAAAAAAATAAATATCTGGTGTGTCCACTCACATGACTTGCCTGACCGCTTTGGGTGCAAAAGTCCAATATAAAAATTGTTTGCTCTATCGCAACATGATTATAATATTGGTCAGATTATGATTTATTTTTTGTTTACCTTTTTAGGCTATTTAATTATCTTTCAAATGAGCATGTGGGATGTTCCGGGAGATATATAGTTTCCATGTTCAAAAAAGTAAAAAAAAATAAATGAGTTTGGAAATGAATAAAGAACCAAAACAGAAAATATAAAATGTTTTATTGTCGGCATGTTAAAATTATTTATTCATAAGCATCATTTAATTCAGGTAACAGAAAAGGAAAATGATTCAGAAATAAATTGTTAAAGACATTGTACGAATTTAATCAAGAAACTTTTTAAATATATTCTTTTAGAAATCTTTAAAAAAAATCAATGAATATTTCTTATGCTTTTATTTGATACAATATGGTCAATATTGATGATTACAGTTTATCCCAGCAATCAAAAAATATTTCAGTTACTTACACTATATAATTTGCACTACTTTTTTTTTTTAGCTTTCTTAGGTTTTTTACCCTTTTTTTTTTTTAATTTTTTTTTATCTTCTTCGTTGGGACTTTTCTTATCCTTATCAGTAGGTTGTTTTTCTGGTGAAATTCCATCTTTTTCATTGTATTGTGTACTGGATTCAGCTATTTTTTTAGCTTTGGACTTACCTTGTTCCGACTGAAAAGGAGTTTCTAATGTCAGATCTTGGACTGGAAACACCTTGGGTGGGATATTTAGGATAAATGTTGGATTTCCTGTTGTGTGAATCTGTTCATCTTGACCTTTGATTGTTGCCTTCTGGTTGGCTTGAGCATCTCCGAGCATTCCAATTTGTTTATTTACTGGTAGCGGATACCTCATTTTGTCTGTTGCTTCCATTGTTCTAGTATTGTTGAACATTTGCTTACCTAAGTAATTGGTAATAAAATCACCACCTGAACATTCTAATGGGCATTTAAAATTATTATCTTTATTCTTTTTTTTTTTCTTTTTTTTCATTGATGACCCCTGAGTATATCCAGTTTTTGAGAAACCAGGTGGTAAAGGGAAGTCGCATTCACAGAATTGAACAGGAAGTTGACATGGGGATGTTTCTTCTTCAGAAGAACTAGAACTAGAATTTTTGCCTATTGGAATATGTCCACAGATGGGAGGTGGTGGAGTAACTTTTTTGGGATTGCGTGGTTTTCTTAAAACTTTAATGCTAAGAGAATGCCCATTTACCTCAGCTCCAAACTCTTTATAATCCAATAGGTTTTGTTCTCCTCCTGGCACCATCATCCCTTGTGCCCCAGCAGGCATCAGCATCATTTGTCCCCCTCCTGGCATTATCCCTTGTTCCCCTCCAGGAATCATTCCTTGTCCCCCTCCAGGAATCATCCCTTGTCCCCCTCCAGGCATCATCCCTTGCATCCCTCCTGGCATCATCCCTTGTCCACTTTGAGGCATCATCCCTTGTCCACTTTGAGGCATCATTCCTTGTCCTGCACCAGGCATCATCCCTTGTCCACCACCTGGCATCATCATGAATCCACTTTCTGGCATCATACCTTGTCCACCAGCTGTCATGATAGTTACCGGCCCTCTGCTGAACTGCATCATTGCTGTTTCTCCCCAAGGCGTCATTCCAGACCCCATTACAGGCATCGCTGTTTGTCCACCTGGTGGAACCCTTTGTTCTCCCCAAGGCATCATCCCTTGTCCACTTTGAGGCATCATCCCTTGACCACTTTGAGGCATCATGCCTTGTCCACTTTGAGGCATCATGCCTTGTCCACTTTGAGGCATCATCCCTTGTCCACCTGGAGGCATCATCCCTTGTCCACTTTGAGGCATCATCCCTTGTCCACTAGGAGGTAACATCCCTTGTCCACCTTGAGGCATCATCCCTTGTCCACCACTTGCCATCATTCCTTGCTGAGGGATTCCAGTTGAATTGTTCCATTCTGGGGGACAAGGAGGGCAAGGTGGGCAAGGAGGGCAATCCGCTGGTCGATTAGTATCCCGTGGGTACTTTTGTTGCTGTAATTCACCACATGGAACCTGTTTTGTTGGTATATGGATAGGCGCTGGTTTCTCGGATAATTCACCTGAATTATTTCGATTGAATGTAACGATTCCTGATCCATCATTTCCACGAAATAAAAAAGAATTATTTTCGTCACCAGATATTTGAAATTGTGTTACAATTAATGGTCCAAAACAGGTAAGTCTCACAAACATCCGAATTTTTCCTACATCCGTTCCTTTATCGTTTGTTAGGACGTATACGTCGGTACATTTTTTTGTGATTGTTTCAGTATATTCAGTTGATTGGGCTGCAGCGAGGATGTTGGTAAAGCTGGTGCCTAAGTTGATGCATGCTTTACCAACTGTGATGTGAGGAGGGGCAGGATTTGTTCGAAGCACTGTAACACTTAATGGCATGGAACGATCTTCAGCCTTCCAATGGCGTATAGAAAACAAACACGATTTTCCACTTTTTATGTTAATATTACTCTTCTGATAATCACCATCCATGGCAGGAGAAAAATCTTCTTCACATATTGTTAATTCAGGGAAACTTAAAAACTGAATCTTAATACATAATTGTTTGGCTGCCTCAAGGACCTTTTTATCAACATCCATTTTCGTATAGTCGATCTCAACGTTTTCTACTAGCACCTCCAATAAAAACAATTTCTCCATTGTATCAGTATTATGTGATTATTTTTTATTTAATTTTCTCTCCAATGATCCTTTCAAAGAAACAAACAATTTTTCATGTCTAATAAAACTGAAGTGTTGAATGTGGAACATAACCAATTTTGAAATAGCAATTGAAAATGACAAAGTTTATTGAATTCACATATGTTACTTTTTTTAATTTCATAACATAGGCAACAATTATTGAAACACATTAAGTATATTTATTTTGAAAATATTTTTTTTTGGATGATGTCTCTTGAGTTGCATAATGAGCCATTAAACATATAATCAAATAGCACACATATACACATTACACTTTAAACACTTCTTTATTCCGATCAGCGGTCGCGCCCGAGTACAGAGTGCAACATTTTCGCAATTTTGAATGGTTTGTTTTTACCTGTTAGAGTAGAATGCTCTAAGCAGTTTCCACTTTTAGCTACACCCTTTCTGATGCTAGTATCAGTTGTTATTTGAACAGTGATATCTCTATTTGTTGCTCTTTACTTCTCTTTTTTTTTATTTCTCTATAATAATTATCAGCATTTACAAAGTTGCTTTTCTAGGGCTAATTAAATAAATGAGTGTACGTGATTGCGATTTTTTAGTGCAATAAAACGAGAATACATTTTTCGTCGTTACAATTTATAATTTTATTTAGCTCCCTATTTATATATATACAAATCATTTTTCTATGTAAAATAATTTTATTGATTTATTATTTATTGTTTTATTATACATCTCTCTCTCTCTCTCTCTCTCTCTATATATATATATATATATATATATATATATAAGAAACGCAACTACGACACTTTGTTATCGTCAGGTGCTCTTTTTGCCAGCGTGAACGGGCCTTCACTTGGTGTTCTCAAGAAAGCAGTTGTCCTTGCTACATTTAACCTCACACCAGGAAGATGTCTTATTGATACAGAAAGCTCGATTAGTTTTATTGATGAAGAGTTTGCAAAATAAAAAAAATAAATTACACTCTGAAGTAGTTAAGGTTTCCGTTTTGGTTAAGAATATTTACAAACTTACTTTTAATAAATAAAACTATTATTAAAAATAATTGTACATAAAAGTTTCATTTATTATATTAATTTTTAATAATTTTTATAAGAATTATTCTCAGTAATATTTTTGTTAACTGAACTCTTATAATTAAAATTATGAGTTAATGCCAATATGATCATTATCGATAAATCAACATTCTCCTTGAACATTGTGGTGAATAACAATTTATTCATCATAGAAATATCCTCTACGTCACCATTTGTTTATCCGTCTTTTAACTTGGATTTTGTGTCACAAAATGGAAAACTACTTAAAGCCTACATGCTTTGAAGCAGTCCCTAACTCAGAAAACTCAGCTCAGCTATGGAAGCATTGGCAGAACAATTTTGATGGCTTTCTCCGGTACGTTATCTGCAAAAGAAACATTATCATCTGATGACAATTTTAATCTTTGAATTAACCTTGTGTCACAACCTGTTTATGACTATTTTTCCGAGTGCAAAACTTATGAAGAAGCATTACAAACACTCAACAGCATATGCTAAAGCCTAGCAGCGAAATATTTTCAAGATAACTGGCTTCTGGTAAGCAACAGCCAGGAGATTCGATAAACCAATACTTAATAGCTCTGAAAATACTGAGCAAAGATGCCAATTCGCTGCTGTCACTGCTAACAGCTTAAAAACAATTTCATTAGGGATGCGTCCATCAACGGGCTAGTATCTCCTATGGTTCGACAACACGTTGGAGTATATTTATTATATTATATAATATAATATTATATTTCCCAAATTCGACACAAGCTAGAGTTTTAAAAGGTGCTCAAAACCAAGCGGCTTGTTATAAACCAAACCAATACACCCTTAATGCTACATCAAACAATAACATTTTAGAAGATACACAACAAACAGTTGAAAAGAAAAATGAAGAACTCAGCTGGTTGCTTCTACGCCAACTAAATTCTCCTTCTGTGGTGGACCTATGCTGTTTATACAAAGTTTAAGCGCCCAGCCAAGGATGCTACATACAACATTTGCTCAAAAAGGCGCCACTATGGCAAAGTGTATCGTTCTATTAACTCACTAGCTATTTCACAAAATGATAACTTTGTGGCATGTATATCTACAGCTGCTCCTACGTGCCTTAGGCTATCAGAAAAAGGCTATTGTAAAATTGTATATTAATGGTTTTAAGGCTGTTGTGTTAATAGACATTGGTAGTTCGGATTATTATTTCCGTAGTCAGGATTTTATTTTTAATTAAATTTTATTTATAAGTGTATTTCGATTGGTGCCCCAAAAATTTACCTTTTTTTAAATACTAATATGTGTACCTACTAATACAACTACTTATATTTTTAATATCTTCGTCTCCAACTTCCAAAAAAAAAACTATTCCCTCTACTCCCATCTCATCTAGTGGACGAAACATGCACACAGAAGGGACTTAAGTGAGTTAAGTTCAGATAGAAAATCTAACAAACGCTATCTAAAGTTCGGCTTAATATAATTTAATTTAATTAATTTCCTTCAGCCAACTACAATCATTAACTATCTTATTTGCATTTCTTCATTGCTAACCACTTCTCCTTGAACAGTCAATATAATTTAAAAGTTGCTCTGGAAGGATCCAGTTTGTGGAAGCAGTTTGACTACAGCTAAAACTCGTTCGGGATTCCCAACCAGGGGTTTCCACTTCCTTACCTTCAGCCATTTCTTTATGGAAATCCACTTGATGAAATTCCTCACATATCTGATAAAGGCATGGAGGGTGAATGTGGGGCCTCGCAAGAAATCTTTTCTGCAAATGAGTGCAATTATTCTTAGCTACGCAGAAAAGAAAAACGAAATAAAAACCGTAAGACGAGATGATTATGAAGGTGTAAGAAGGCTATTCTGAAAAAAAGTCAAATCAGGTTTCCAAGGATTTTAGGCCTTTTTCACTAATCTGTTAACACTGAAAAATCAATTGAGTTGGAAGGTACAATTTTTTTTTTGTCCCTTTTCATTTGTTTTTTTTTTCCCTTTTCAAGCCCGAAGGAGAGCAATGTGCTTAATTTGGCCGTTAGTATGTAGATAACGATTTTTTGAGCTAACTGCTCAACAGATTTCTATATGAATAAAATTCAATTTTTATATGAACAAAATGTCTGAAGCTTCAAAATGTAATTCCCTCACGGTTTCCAAAGCCGATTTTGACACATGTTGTAACTTTTCTCTCACAAAGTATCTTGATTAGAAAAGTATCCAATTGTTTTTTAAATCGCCATATTCTTTAGTTTCTAAAACTATAACCCGAAGTATTTGAACTTTTATTCTTATAAATTAAAAATCACTATAAAGAGTGTCCAGAGGTTTTATGTAATTCTCTCATATTCTTAAATTCTTGAGTTTTTTCGGTAATATAACCAAATCAACAAAATCGGCACACCCGATCAAGAGATAATCTTGTAATGGGCAGATACACAGACGTAGGTCAATGGCAGAAAATTGGTTTTTTGGATTTAGGGACTCTTAAACGTGAAGATCTGTTGAAAACAGGACACCGAAAAATTGACCCAATTGCAATATATTCTTATCTACCTGGGTAGTATAGAATGTAAAATTGGGAGTTAAAAGCAAGTTTTGAAAAAATACTTTAAGATTTGAAAAAAAACTATAAGACTTGGATAGGACACAGTGGGTTGTCTTGTTGTGTTTTATAACAGTATAATAATTCCTTGTTGTACAAATTAATATTTTAATACCAATACAGCCATATTTATGTATAATATTTACACTCGGCCTGGAACCATACTTGTGGAGAAAAAAGCAGAACTGGAGAACTTAGCGCTTATTTCTCAACCACTTCACTGTTATTGCGATCCATTAAAATTGAATGAGTATTTTTTTGTTAAACTAGTTCTAAAGATCACAATATTATTTTTACATTGCGGAAAAGCGATGGGTGGAAATGATAAAAATCGTATTTGGTGTTTATGAAAATAAAAGCTGCGAAAACCTTTTTTGAATCATTTGTTTTATGTAGTTGTAACTATTATAGAGTGATTTCGGACAGTAGTTGGGTTTTCGTGTAAATAACGTTATTTAGGAAAAAAATGCTGGTCTTTGAACGAAACGATTTATAATATATTCTTTTATATAATCATGCACTCTATAAATCATTGGACGAAAGATGTTCCCTTCATCTTCCTGGACATCAAAGATCATTAATGTGATTATACCACAATTACAGTTGGGAATCGCTTGGGGCAATTTCGGATTACGAGTATATCTCTTCCTCTAGCCTTCTTGCTTGAAAAAGTCCTTGTGACTGATTGCTTCCTCAATTCTGTACTACTAACACTCAGAGATTGTTTTGTAGTTTATACATCGATGGCATAAATAGTAAATAAGTAATTGAATATTTTCGCATAATACAATAAACACGTAATAAATTTTCAGATATAATAAGTGAAGATTATAAGGTATGAAAGGTAGAAAAAAATAAAATATTGGGCAATTTAGTGAACACCTTTAATTGAATATTAAAAAATGAGTAAAATAAACAAATAATGAAGGATTTTGGGTTCCATACTTGATATGGAATCACTATATCTTGACCAGCAATTGATGTGGCCAATTCAACCACATGAATTTTCCCGTTAAACGACGAAATGGTACTTGTTATAATTTAAACTAATTCATACCAAGGATATGATGTCTATCTTCCCTTAAAAAATTGTGAATTTCGTATTATCTATAAATATTTTAATTTAACGTGAAATTACATAAAATTAATATATTTTTTAATTTAGCTCTTGTTATTTTTATCATTTAGCCATCTTATTTGACAATAAATTAAGTCCCAGCTATAAAATATGTTTTACCAAAATTATCTATAATGCATAACCTGCCTAATCAATATATTTTTATAACTTTACCATGAATCACTTTTCTATCGAGTATATATATATATATAGAAAATGAAAATGAATATAATTATAAAATGATAACAAATACCTAAATTCTTTTCGTTATGTTAGTAGTAGTACTTTTTATTATTATTTTTTATTAAATAATTAGCCAGACGTTTTAATGTATGTACGAAATTAACAACATTCGATTAGGAATGTTGAAAATATCGATTTTTTTTTGTTCCATATTTTTTCTCTCGATATATCAATATTAAAATTTGAGTACCGAACTTCGATATTTTTTCATATAAAAAAAAGGGAAAAATTATAAATTTCTTCGATACGATAGATGTCGATATGTTTTTTCGATATTCACACTCCTATATTCGGTCCGACTAAAATTGGGCAGTTTAGAAAGAAATTGATGGAGTAGTTTTAATAGAGACTTCGCAAACATATTATGAAAAATCGCCCCGAATAAAATCAGGAACGAAAATAAAACATGCTCCATTTTTCTTAAGAGCCGAATGTTGGCAGTGGGAGATAGAAAACATACTTTGGGAAGGGCGACAGCACCAATTTTTGTCGACTGGTTCGGCAGGTGCTGCCTCTTACAGCAAATAGTGTTTTGTCCCTCCAATCAGCCCTCCGCTGAGTCGGTGGGAGTTGCCAAAAAGTCAGAGAAATGACTTGGCGTCACGCCCTGTTAAAAGTGTTTTGAAAACAATCAAAACGCAGCTAGTTCATGAATACATTCACGTCACTGAAGTGGTTTGGTTTTTAGATCTTGACGTCAGAGAATGATTTGCATTTTATCTTTTTTAGACGGCGTACAAGTACTAAGAACTGTGATTAGCTTTCAACGGCCATCATTAGCAAGAGCATAGTTGGTCATTTAGGCTCCGTTTTTTACTTTTTTTTCTCGATCATTTACATTTTTTGTAATCTCGTATTAATTAATCCTGTTTCTTTGCGGTAAAGTATCGCGAATCAATCTTAGAAAATTTACAATACAGAGGATGCAATTATAAATAGGATGCTTTAAAATTAGATATCGATAAATATAGACGTCTATATTTATTGTTATTTACTAGACACGAATGTTTGGGCGAAGAATGCATCGCGCGAGCAGTATTGCAACCAGGACGTGGTGTGAGAACGTACCAAGACGTAGATCATAGAAAGGTGTGAATTTAATTTTTTTCAAAATTGAATATCAAGCGAGATGGTTACTGCAATGTCAAGAATTTTCGGCATGGCGGATATGGAACACGCAAGGTTTTTTATTTTATTTTTTTAAATATCTATTGAAATGTATTTCAACAGGATGGGTTTGAGGCTAATAATAAATAGTAACTAATAATAAAACTAATAATAAATAATATTAATAGTAACTAATAATAAAACTGTACATTCAAACTACATAATTTTACGGTTATATTAATGAGCGGAAATGCAGTTTATTACTTACGTTTCTCTCTTAAGAACTATAAGAAAAGTAGACAACGGACTGTTGTTTCCTTCTCATTCCTCATCTATTATAAGTAATTCATCATTCCTAGAAGTTAAAATACTTCTAATAAAAATAAGGTTTCCAAATAAAAATAATTTACGGTAAATGTTTGAAGGTATCGACAATATCAACATAATTTTTTTTTTTTTTTTTTAGTTAAATCTTAAAACAGACCAATTGCACACCAATATATCCATATAATGAGGATAATTACATGCAATAATAGAAAATATATATTTATATATATATATATATATATATATATATATATATATATATATATATATATACATAATCCCTTGCATTAATAATGAAAATAATTAGGTGTTTATTCTGTAATAATTTATTTTTAGAAAATGAATAATGCAAAAAAAAAAAATTATAAAGAATATGACGAGACTTGTTTTTCATGTTTAATTAAAAAATATAAGGTACGTTACATGGTATGCAGGTAGCAAAATAAAATTAATAATAGTTTGATAATATTTTGAAATTCTTTTTTATATTAAAACAAATATATACATAATGACTTAATAAACTAATATTGTTTCTTGCAGATTTGAAAATGGCTCAAGATGGCCGAAACGTCAGTATTTGAATAAAAGATATATTGTCGTCCAACTGGCATGTTTTAATTTTTAACTTAAATATCTATTATGGATATTATATTATTATTTACTAATATAAGTAATTAATTAATATAAAATTACAACATAACTATATTTTACTTACTATAAATAAATAAATTTATATAAATTTGAAATGTTTATTTATTTTTAAAATCAAGAAATGAGGAATTTAAAACTAGTATACAAAATTGTGGTATAGTAAATTTACCAGTGACCGCGTAAGGTAACAAATCTACAAATGGGCACTAGTGCATGTATTGTAACCAGGCAATTATTTACTAATAAAAATTTGTTTTCATAAAAAACACTCGAACTAAATATTAAATACCTAAAAGCATAAATATATCGGTAAAAATTCTTATTGCAATCCTCAATAGTTTTGTCCCGTAAAGGGTTAAACAATGAGATTCATGCTGTAAACAGATAGAAAAAATTCAATTAATTGGACTTTCTAGCTTTCGAAATAATATATCTAAATAAGAAACAACAGAAATTTTGGAAATTTGCGTAGTTCTTTTGAATGTGAAAATGAAAAGGATACCAATAAACCTTACGAAGCAGGAAAGTGTAAAAATAAAGTTATATCAATTAAATCTAAATTAATATTGAGACTTAATTGTCTAGAGGGGGTCCATTCAAAAATGTAATTTTTCCTCTGCAACCTTAAAACACAATTTACATGAATAAATTATTAGAAACAAAATAAATTTGAGTATATTTATTTTTTCCCTGAAATTGAATTCCATTTACGTAATGATCTCATGGACTGTATACATATATATAGATCTTTTTAGAAATGACTCAAGAATATTTTAAGGCAGAATAATTGAATATATAACCGTATATAGCATAGCACCATTTACTCTTTATTAGCCACTTTAAATACAATGTTATCAACGGCCTACGATTGTCCTTCATCAAATTTTTCCAGGCCCATTGTAACCATCTTCACGTTAATGATGTCAATCCTTTCAGAATTCCCACACTATTTCTTTTATTACGCAGTAAACTTTTCCTAAACAAATATTTCATAATATTTCATTACATATTAATTATAAATATTTTGTGCGGAATACTGTTGCTGTTTTTTTCTAAATCCTCTGACATTAAGGTTCATTGGCTTATGGAAGAAAATTATATAATATTCGTAACAACTTCTTTTATGAATATTTGATTCTAACCAGTGGTAGAATTTGATAATTAATTTTTTTGCCATGTCAAAATATCAAAACTATTTTTCAATAAAAATAAATAGAAATCGTCCATGATTTTTAAATAAAAGTTAAAATTAATTGTTGAAATGTACGTATTTTGTTAAAAAATATTTATTAATAAATTAGTAAATAATAAATCAACTGATTATTTGTTTTCGGTTAAAAAATAACTATCACTTTTAGATCATACATAGGTCACAAATTACTCATATTTCCGAGCGATTTAAAGTTAGAGCGACTGAATTGAGAGCGTTTCCATAGTTTTAAGTGTAAAAAATCTACCAAAAGACGGAAATTTAACTAGATTTTTACTAAAATGATATGATGAAAAATAAAATACCAACAAACCAAATATAAAACTTTCATTTGTTGCACAATTATATTTTTCCACCAATTATATGCAAATATAATTATATTTTCGCGATTTTTGCACTTACTAGTGCTATATTCAGAACTATATTAGAAGGAACGTAAATGCCATTTTTTTCACGTCCCATTTGGCTAAATTCACAAGCTCAATTGATAAACCAAGATAATAAGCAGGAAAAGATGGAACTGAGGAGAGCATTTAAGTAACACTGAATAAAGGAAAATATAAATAAACATTTGTATGAAAAGAAGTAAACAACTAGTTTTAGCATATTTTGAACCATTAACTAATGATTAAACATGAAATAGGTAGAAAAATATAATTGTTTGTTTTATGGTTTATTGGTAATTTATTATTCATCATATCGTGTTAGTAGGAAAAAAAAATGGTTAAATGGCCGTCTTAGATTTTTTTTTTCACGCTGAATAAAATGGGACCACTCTCAATTCAAGCTCAAATTTTAAAGCTAGCTATAGCTTTTTGAGTTTTATTTTGACCAAGAATAATAACGCTCAAAAATGAGTTACTTTTAATTATTTTTTTTCGCTCAGCAATAATTATTATGAGGTGATTTTTAATCTGTTTTATTTGACTTATTTCTTGACTAAAATAAAAAAAAAAAAAATTTAATTATAAAAATAAAAATTTAGTTATGATCTGCTTTTTTCCCTAAATAAAATAATTCTCAATTTCAAACCCTGATTCTAATTCTAAAAAGGAAAATCAAATGTTCTTTATTTAAATGCTTTAATAGATTAAAAAAGATATATATTTAAATAAGCCTAAGTAAAATATATTTGTAAAAGATTATTTTAAGCATAGTGAAGACTTCACAGAGATCACTGTACTCCAACCATATTTAAAAAATATTGCTATAAATAAATAATAATTTTATTTAGTTTACAATAACTAGTGGATTTATTATTTCTTATATGCATAAAATGTCCACTATTTTTTATATTTTTTGGAGTGGGGTTTAAGGTTAAAATATTTAATGTTTTTGCTATTGTAGAACCAATATTTATAGCCCCATTAATACGTGTTTATGGGAGCATAAAAAACTACAATGGAGTGGAGTGTTCGTCAGTGGGGCTCTTGAAATCGTCTTCACTCCAAGCACTCCAATTGTTCCACTTCATTGTTCCATTCTGAGTGATCGTAATAATGGGATATTTTTGGAGGATTCCAAACGAAGCCTCGAGTTTCTTAGGTAGCACTAAATAACTGAATCAGTCAATATTTGGCCAATTAAAAATGTTTTGGCCCTGGCGCTTGAGCTATTCGTGTTATTAAACGGTTGATCAAGCAAAAAAATTAACAAGACCAGACTTGCAGAGGCTTTAATTTTCTACCAGTTTTATAATGATATTTAACGGTGTGAAAAAAAAAAAAAAAAAATTGTTATCACTTATTTTTACCTTGGAACTTTCATAACTTGAGACGCCGACACGAAATTTAGAAGGACTTTTTAGCCAACATTCAGAAAGTCATAATAAATGTTTATGCAATTTTTTTAATAGAAATACAATAAAAAAATACATAAAAATGATTTATTATGCTACCAAAAGTCCAATTTATGAGGAGCCTGAAAAATAGTAATGATGTTCGAAATACAAGATTCTAAAATGGTGTAAATTCTTTGAAATTTTGAAGATATGGAAATGCAATTTGCGGTGTCTTTCATAAATTTTGAATTACTATAAATGAGTGAATTAAAAATTAGGTGCTGTTTGCGAACCCCAAGTTTACTCCGCGCGTCAATCGTACGTATTGCGCCAAAGTTTAAAAGCAATAGCGGTCGGTGAAACTACGGAAGTAGACCTACGACTTTTTCATCTAGCGTTTTTGATTAAATCATCCGTTTAGCCGTGAGAAGCATTTGAGCCTATTTATATTAGGCACCCTATATAAAGGAATATTAAATTTCACTGATATTTGGTTCAAACTCGTTATTATTCCAGTTTATCATTCCTAATGATTCGGCATCTCATTCTCTCCTCCACTAAGGAGGAAATTGTTTTAAATATTGATAAATATTGAAAAATTATGCAGCTACTAGTACGAGATAATGCGAGCAACAGAGAACAGAACTATTGTTCTTATCATTCCTAATCATCATACTGTAAAGTTTGTACAATACTTTTACAAACAAGTTTAAAAAAAAAAGAAAAGATTTAAGTTTATTTTTGATTTTTATTTTATTTTTAACAGATTAATTAGTAAATATTCCAAGGCCAAAGGGATGAAAATTTTTCTCGGTAATCGACTGCATTGTTTAGAATTCGTCTTATTTCATTCAGACGTTTCCTAGAAACAGAATCAAAAAGTTAATAAATTTGTCAAGACGACAATAATCACATTTTTACACTTTTTTTTTCCTTAACTTCCGATTTTATTGACAAATGACGTTTTCACATAATGATTCCAATCATGTTAAAATATTTTTGTAGTCAACTGACTTCCAAATGTATGAAGTTGTCATGACAACGACTGCAAAATTACCTATTTTTAAATAATTTCCCCATTTCTTCCGTTGAGGAGAGCATTTCGAAAAATGCATAAGAACCTTCCGGAAGAAATTCTCTAAATGATAGATAGTGAAAACCGCATCAAAATCGACCGATTACTTTTCAAGTTTTGCGAACACAAACAAACGCAGGCTGAATTTATATATATATATATATATATATATATATATATATATATATATATATATATATATATATATATACATATATATATATATATATATATATATATATATATATATATATATATATATATATATATTGAATATATATATATATATATATATATATATATATATATGTATATATATATATATATATATATATATTAGTTCCCTATTAGGTTAATGTTTATTAAATGAGCCTTTCAGATGATAGGATGACTAGCACATTTTTTAGGAATGCACTTGTTGTATGCTCGTTGGAAAATTTTTACTTTTCCTTCCTTTTGCAAAAGTATGACCAAAATTTAAAAAAATAATATTTTTTAATATTAAATTAAAAATTTTAATTAAATTTAAATTAATTTTATTTAAATTTAAATTAAAATTTTAATATTAAATTAAATAATAATATTATTTTTAAATATTATTTAAAATAATAATATTTAAAAATAATATTTAAAAAAAATAATAATTATATATTATTTAATAATAATAATAATAGTAATTATGGTCTTAACCATTAATTTAATGCTGAATTGTCATAAAATCAATACTGAAAAGAAAAAGATAGTGACTTTGTCAACTGAAGACCAAACTAATTTTTCTTTTTTCCAGGGATAAAACAACTCCATTTATTTTTTACTTTCTCTCACCTATATATATGTAGTAAGGGGAAGTATCGCGATCATGAAAATTTTCGAATTCGAGTTTTCGACGGAAATACACGTTTTAAGGTCCCCTGAGTCCAAATGACCAAGTCTCGCAAAATGGTCTGTGTGTATGTGAACAGTTTAGCTCAAAACGAAAAGTTATACGATACTGAAATTACGTATTTAAGGTTGGCACATGCATGTGATGTTACAGCAGCATTTTCGTCAAAATCGAATAACCGAAAGTGCAATTTTATATAATCGATTTTACACTTTTTTACAATTTTCTCGAAAACGGCTCTAATGATTTTGATGAAACTTGCCTAATTTATTCTTCATAAAGGTCTTTAACTTTTCCATTATGTAGTTAATCACTGAGGAATTACGTGGAAAAAAGTTATGATGAAATGAATATTTTATTTGCGCATAGCATAAAAAGTATGCATTTTACGGTAAATTATGTATGCAATTGTATGAAAGGTAATTAAATCATCTAAAATACAAAAAAAGAATCATCAAAATCGGACCAATAATAGCAAAGATACAGCGCATCGGACTAGCCGGAAATGGTAATTATATCATGGATATTACACTTTTTTACATTTTTCTCAAAAACGGCTCTAACGATTTTGATGAAACGACTAAATTATTCTTCATAAAGGCATTTAACTTTTCATTTATTTAGTAAATCACCGAGAAAATGCAGCGAAAAAAGTTATGATGAAAAGAATATTTTAGTTGCTCAGAGCTTAAAATGTATGCATTTTACGGTAAATTATATATAAAAGTGTATGAAAGGTAATTAAACTATCTAAGAAACAAAAAAAAAAAATCATCAAAATCGGACCAGTATTAGCAAAGATACATTGTATTTTATGAGGAGCATAAAATAGATGGATAACCGAGCGCATCCGATGCGACCGAACCTCCTCCCACCAATCTGCCAATCTGTTGTAAACAATACGCTCTGTAACAAAGTAATTTAAGAATACAAAAGCGGAAATTAACTTAATAATTTCCACTTTCACATTATTTAATTGAAAGACAGTGTTCCCATCGACACTAAACCAGAAACTTTTAAAATATATTTGCAGCTTGACAAAGTTAAAATATATAGGTAGTGTATGGGATTGTTGTACTAAAATTGTTTAGAATACTTTTTTATTGTACTTAGGTGTAAAATTGTATTAAAAAGATAATTATTATAGGACGGTAAGGGAAAGTTGTGTGATGCGCGCACCGCACCAGATTTTTTAAATAAGCCTAAATTTTATTGTATGTTTTTATTTCTGTATGCTTATATTCAAGATAGGATTCGTTCCTATTATCAAAAATTAAATTATTTTAAAATTACTAAATCAACCATGTTTACTATAAATTGCCAAAAGGTGACAAAATCCGCCTTTTCTTGCTCTACTCGGGAAGACAAAAAATCAGTTCTCTTAAGTGGGGGTTGCCACTTAAATTCCTATCTTTAGTTATTAAGAGCTTGAATCTAGGGTTCAGGATGTTGTTATTATTAAAGGTTTCATGGCCTAGAGATTTTATTACTATTCTTAATTAGGTTTTCTTTTTGTCTGTTATAATGATACCAAGGAGCCCAATTGCTACGTGGAATAAAATCCAAGGTTTCCAATTTGTTTATTGACGCAAGCTTGATGAAATCACCCTATTAAGATCAATAATAACTTGTAGCTTCGGTGTCGAACCTTATATCATTCTATTTATATAAGAGGAATCAGGTACATATATATATTTTTTATTTCTGTGCTGTTAGACCGTGCTTAACGAATATTTTCGAATACTAATTCAGTTTTACATTATATTCAGTTCATGATTCAGTTTCATGATTCAGTTTCATGATAAAAAACGTGAAATTTTTGGACTTTTTTTATTTTTTAACCTATAATTCCTAAAGAGGAAATTTATCGCGGGAGATATTTTACATTAGATACAAAATTCGATGCTCTTTAATTTAATACACCTTGACTGTTCGATAGAATGCACCCTTTAGGAATTACAGGTGAAAAAACAAAGAAAGTCTGAATATTTAAAAAAAAAAAAATTTATTTTGTGCTAAATGGACGGAGAATTTGATGCTCTACAAGTTTTATCTTATGAGTTTTTCTCTTAGAGAGCTCATTTCCAAGCTACAGACACATATATAGTATTCTGTCACTGTTTTTACAAAATCGTCGTTTTTGACCGTGGCTTTCGCACCAGTTAACCAAATTATTATATTCTGGTATTCGTTAGACGCAAATTTTTAATATACCATAGATTTTTCGATATAATGCACCGTTTATAGCTGAAAAACGAAAATTTTTTCTAAAATAGCGGGTTTTTTAGGCCGCCATTTCTACAGGTAGCATGATCCGACTGGCAGACTCTTATTTTTTTAATGTTAATATTATAAGGATTCGAAAAATTTCTATCAAAGTTTTCTTCAGATCATGTCAATTTTTTTGCACGGGCTCTCGGTCAGACTCTCTATGCATGCCCTTAGTCAGCCCCCATTGGGTTTCGATGCTTCTGAAAGGTTTGAGAGAGAAGCGCTGAGATCTCCTGGAGTCCTGCTTTTCTCTTCATAAGTGGGGGGACAAGCTTGGTTCGGAATTATCCATGCTGAGAGTAAATATTGAATATCTTTGTTTAATATTTTTATTTTATTTAACTTTAATTTTAGTTATTAGTATTTTATTTATTTTGCTCTTACTTACTTTATTTATATTTTCTGTGAAAATGATGTCATTGAATCCTTTGTCATTAGTACTTATTTTACTAAATGAGACAGATAATAATATTTTACAATAAAATCAGTTCAGATCTAACTAAAAAAACAACAGTAAAATTATCATTTTACAAAAATGGAAGATCATTTAATGTTTATATTAGGTGCTTTATTTTGAAGTTTATCATGAATCAGTTCACATCTCCTGTTCAATGTTCCGGGGTATTACTCCATCTTCAGGAAACATATCTGAATTACAGAACATTAAAAACATCATAAATTTTCAAAATAATCACTTTAAACAAACATTGATCACTACAGAATATTATTTTATCTTATTTTTTTTTGCATTATATTATTTCTTATAATCATTTATTTATTTTTAAAAGTTTCTGAATTTCAGAAAAATATTAAGAGTAGAAGAATAACAAAGGCGGTATATTTAACCAAAATATTAATCAAGCATGTTAACTTAAAAAACACATAAAAACAAACAAGAATACCAACTATCCAGATATCATTAGCAAATTGTTTAGTGCACTATAAAACTAAAAAATTATTATAATAATCTATTATAAACAATAGTGCAAATATAAATATAAATTTAAATTAATAATTAAAAGTATAGCGTAAAAAAAATAATATTAGAGAAGATCTTGTTAGTTTTGAGTGCAAAGTACCCCGCTTTGGTCAACAGGAACCAAGCCATTTTGTAATACGACACATCGTTCCCGTTTGACCAAGGAAAAATTATCAGAACTGTGAGGAGTATACGTTTTGCCTCATTCGGCGTATAGCCTAGATATTGCACCATCAGATTATGGTCTCATTTTTATCATTTCAGATCAAAGGCTCGTTTTTTAAAAGGTCGGGTGTTTGATAATTACGAGGACATAAAAATTGGATGTGAAGAATTCTTTGCCTCAAAACCAAAGGAATGGTAACGCCATCAAATCCAATTACTGGCAGAAAGTAGTTGAAAACAATGGGCTTTAATTTGCAGAGTAGTGTTCAATAATGTTTAAAATATATAATCTGAAATAAGGCTATGCTCATACACAAGAACTTTTGTAACAACCTAATATAGTAAAAGGAAACGAAGAAAAAAGTAAAATAATATTCTATATAGATCAACGTTTGTTAGCTACTTGTGTAAAGTGGTTATTTTAAGACTGTATAATGTTTTATAATTCAGATATCTTTCCTGATGATGGAAGAATACCCGAAAAGTTGAAATGAAGATGTGAAGAGCAATTAAGAAATTGAGAAAAGGAAGATCCTTCCATTCATAATGTACACAATATAAGAAAAACTAAAGTTTTATAAAAAAGGGCTCAATGGTTAAGGAAAGCCTAGGGCCTAATCTTAGAATTCTAGGACAACGATATTTTTAGAAAAAATCTTATTAGACTTTGGGACTTAAAAGGTGTGAGTCAAGTGAGATATGGGGATAATTTTTTTGACCTGGTTACTTTACTCCCTCTTCGGTAGTTTGAGGAAGAGGATATTTTATTTCTCAATTTTTTTTTTTTTTTTGCCTTTGGAAATTATCTCAAACTCAGAATGCCCAATTAAATTTACTTATAAAAACAATACTAAGCTTTTAATAAATCATAAGATATAAACCTGCTGACGTCAAGGACTTATATCTGGAAAATCCACAAGAGTTTAATGCCCAACGCGTACGTCATGAGGGCTTGGTATCAGCCATCTTTGTTGTTTTGTTTTTCTTCTGGCAATTCTCAGAAATAAGTCGCCTCATTAAATGGAATCCTAAACCGAGAAGAAGCTGGCCTTGATATACTTGTTTCGTCAGTTAATTAGAAAAATGGAATAAAACGAACGAGGATTAAAACTAGTTGTGGGGAAGTTTAAAGCACAATTAACGATTACTCTGCGGCGGCAACAGATACAGGTAATACCCTTCTATAAATAGGTCTGTTGTTTTCAAAAATGTAAGCTGCAATGATTAATTAATCTGAGAAGCTTATGCAGATGTTTACGAATAAAATTTTCTATTCCTTGAAACAACAGTGATAGATGTTTTCCATTAGAAACCAAGGACATCCAGATGGAATATTGATGGTTAGTGTGGTAGCGAAATTTCTTCGGAAACCAGTTTCTTAGAAAAAAAATACACAAACTCAATTTCAAAAACTTCTTCTTTTTAGAATAGAAAATTCTGATGAATACAAAATGTTTTCCAAAGCATAACACCTCATGAATTTGAAAGTTGGCCTCTGTGTGAGAACTACTAATATCATTTTTCACTTTTTTTAAGGAGTTATTAAAAAAACAATTGACTAGTTTGAATGTTAATTATAATGTTAACATAAAACAACATGCTAATTATAAATATGACATTGGTAAACGCAATGGCCAATTGAAAATACCAACTAATGAGAACTACATGTACATACGATATAAACATAAAGCTATCGTTATCCATATATTCGGAAGTCCGACGCCGTAAATTACAAAGCATTGATTCATCCATTTATCCATTCATTGAGAAAAAACTCCAATCATCAATTATTTTAATGGCTTCCTTTAAGAAAACGCAAGAGATGTTATAGATCACTGTGGCATTCTCAAATAAACTGCCATTTTGGCTGTCCTGAGATTTCTAGAAGCTTTGTATTTTTCAACCCCTCAAAGCAGTGTTCTGTTTGACCGATTTAGAGTAAAAAAAGAAAATGTTTAACATAATTTCTTGTGAAAAGTTTGTGCGAGTTTCATTCGGTTCGAGCTGCATTTCGAAAATTTTAACTAAATTATTTAAATAAAAAAAGTAAATTTTGATTATTGGGGGTTCATCGCACAACGGCAATTAGTCCTACCAGGTAAGAACACAAAAAACCTTGTGGTTTTTTCTTTTTTTTTTTTTGAAAATAAAATTACAACGTTGTTAGTGCATAACTCTCGTGATTTAATTTTTTTTTTTAGGGTATCTTGAAAATCGAAAAATCATAAAAACCAAGCAAGTATTCGCCCCTAAAAGTTTCCTCCACGCGACTAAGTCCGTTCAACGATTGGCCCACCCTATTTCCTAAGTAGTCCAAGTGAGGTGGCACGTCAGGCAGGTGACCACCTCACTTGGTCCTTGTACTCCTTGTACTTGCACGATGATAGGGGATGCCCTAAACATTTTTAAACAGTCGACAATGCTGAAACCTGTATACCTCCATCCACTGAACACCGTTGTTAAAACCTAAATCTCCAATGTTTTAACTAGAGTCCGGATTGTCGTTTTTTTCGGTTGCTTGAAATCGATCGGGGACAAGTTATTTACACCAATTAAGGCTTCGGGAATTAACATATGTAAGTTTTATTTTGCACGAAATTGCACATTATAAACAATTTCGGGAAAATTGCACGTTTTATGTTTGTACTGCATTAAATTGCACATTTAGCCGCAATTAAAAAAAATCTGGTGCGGTGCGCGCATCACACAACTTTCTCTTACGGCCCTATAATAATTATCTTTTTAATATAATTCTAAAGAGTTCACATAAACAATACTTGAAATAAACTCAGCAGCATTCAATTCTTCTCCCACTGAAGTATAATAAAATAGTTTTTAAAACAATTTTAGTACAATAATTCTGTACACTACCTCTATATCTTAACTTTGTCAAGTTGCAAATATATTTTAAAAGTTGCTGGTTTAGTTTCTATGGAAACATTTTCTTTCCATTAAATAATGTGAAAGTAGAAATTATTAAGTTAATTTCCGTTTTTGTATTCTTAAATTACTTTGTTACAGAGCGTATTGTTTACAACAGATTGGCGGATTGGTGGGAGGAGGTTCGGTCGCATCTATCTCCTTTCGGATGCGCTTGGTTATCCATCTATTTTATGCTCCTCATAAAATACACTGTACCTTTGCTAATACTTGTCCGATTTTGATAATTTTTTTTTTTAGATACTTTAATAACCTTTCATATAATTCTGTACATAATTTACTATAAATTGCATATTTTTTAAGCCATGCAAAAATAAAATATTCTTCTCTTCATAACTTTTTTTCCTCCATTTTCTCGGTGATTTACTACATAAATGAAAAGATAAAGGCCTTTATAAAGAATAATTTTGGCAAGTTTCATCAAAATCGTTAGAGCCGTTTTTGAGAAAAATATAAAAAAGTGTAAAATCCATGATATAATAGCTATTTCCAGTTAGTCCGATGCGCTGTATCTTTGCTATTATTGGTCCGATTTTGATGATTCTTTTATTGTTTTTTAGATGATTTAATTATCTTTCATACAAGTGCATACATGATTTACCATAAATTGCACTCTTTTGAAGTTATGCGCAAATAAAATATTCTTTTCATCATAACTTTTTTCCCTGCAATTCCTCGGTGATTTACTTTATAAATGAAAAGTTAAAGACCTTTATGAATAATAATTTAGGCAAGTTTAATCAAAATCGTTAGAGCCATTTTCGAGAAAATTGTAAAAATGTGTAAAATCGATTATATAAAGTGGCACTTCCGGTTAGTCGATTTTGACGAAAATGTTGCTGTAACATAACATGCATGTGCTAACTTTAAATATGTAATTTCAGTATCATACAGCTTTCCGTTTTTGAGCTAGACTGATCACATACACACAGACACACAGACACACAGACCATTTTGCGAGACTTGGTCATTTGGACTCAGGGGACCTTAAAACATGTATTTCCGTTGAAAACTCGAATTCGAAAATTTTCACGATCGCAATACTTCCCCTTACTATATACTTCGTATATAGGTAAGGGAAAGTAAAAATATTTGTAAATTGCTTGAAAATATAAACATTGAACCAAAATTACAAAGGACAGATTCACGGAGTAATACGTTACTGTTTATAACATATTAAATATAATTCAGTTTTCTGGAAAATTCAGGAACTGAAAGTGAAAATGAAAGTTTGTTTTGCCCTTTTTAGATTCACGGAAAGCCAGTTATTCCTTAACAATCCTTTCGCTTTCTTTTATGTTATACTCAGTTTGTAGTTGGCAAAATTATACATACACGCAGTTTTTCGGACAAAAATATGTTCAATAATTTATTGGAAATATGTTAATTAGTGGATATGATAACAAAAAACGTCCCGCATGAATTTTTACGAGTGTATGGAATTAAAAATCCGTACAACTTAATTAAATACAAATATGGGAAATTGGTCGTGCAAAAAGTTGTTCATGCTATAACAGTTGTGATAGTATCTAGTTAGTTATCTGTCCATGGTTTTCATCTAATTAATTATATCTTATTCAAATATAAACCCAAAATGGGAAAAATGATCAGAATTGAAAGACAATCCACCAAAATGGATCTTGTATCCAAAGAGTTAAGTTATACCGGAAAACATGAATGGTTCAACTTTTTCGACAAGGATTGAGTTATCGATATTTCGAAAGAAATTTGGGATTGCCTCACTTGACCATGCGGTACGCTATTAAAAAATTAGTCAGTTGGCAATAAAAAACACTTAGGCAGAAAATGTCATTGCGTGAATCACGTATGGTCATACGAAAAGCAGCAAAAAATACCCTAATTAGAGCTCGTGATATTTTCACATTTTGCATAACAATGCTCCAATCTACCTAATTTGTTAAGGAAAATAGTAATTTATGAAAGTAAACAAAATATGTAGATTTTTTTTAAAGCATAAATGGCAGAATTTTATTTTTCGTTACACATTTTTGCACGTTTTGGGATTTTTATTACACGTTTTACTTTTTTTTTAATGCACAAAACCCGGGCTATAGTTATAATTGGCGTAATTTTCTCATAGACCTCTTAGTTTACGTTTTGGACCTTTACCGCTAAGTACTGATAATCGTTTAAGTAATCGTTCCCTATCAACTGTAACAATTCTACACCCATTTCATTCATAGCGATGCTATCATTTCGTCTTAATATTACCAACATTACCTACCAGGCTTAGGTTCTAACAACAAGTCTCAGATTTATTTATTTTTTTTCGCTACCAATCTCCCATCTGCAGTTTTAATTCCTTCGAGTAAGAACATATATTTAAACCTTATTAACATGGCCTCATGGTTTATGAGTAATATTTTTTTTCGTTTTAAAATATTTCTATTTCAGTCATAAGGCGAGAGATTTTCAATCGACTGGTTTCACCGAAAATAATAATCGATTACAAGGCAAGATAATGGTCCAACAGTAATGGCCAGATCGTGCGTTGTTATCGACCTTGGGGCAGGCTGTTGGGAAAAATAGCAAAAGAAATCGATTTCAATATCTTTTGAAAATCATCTTCACACAATATTTTTAACCTGCAATGTTTTATCACTGTAAGGTGATTCGGGGTATTGGAGATTTATTTCAGATCTATATTGTTGGGAGAGCTGCCGGGTCTTTTTTTGATATACGGCCGCCAGTTACTTTTAAATAAATTATAGTGATTATTGTTATTTACAAAACACACGATAAAATACATGATAAAAATAGCGTAGTAAAAGTTTTTTTTTATTTTATTTAAAAACCAAATAGAAAAATATCTGATGTGGACAGCACATGACTTCCTTGTAAGTCTACTAAACTATAAATCGGTGGCTCAAAAAGTGATCCTGAATTTGGTTACTAGTTTCCGAAGATTGCAGTATCTCAAAAACGACACTCGGCGTCTCGATACCCATTTATTGACACACACACACAAATGGGGAGAAAAACCAGTATTTTACACTCAATTTTAACACATAAAAGGAGTAATAAAAATGTTTAATTAGATTAGAAACCAAATTGCGTTTGTAACCTTTATTACCGAAACAAATGATTTTTGTATTTAATTTGAATATAATTTTGGATGTAATCTTATTATGACCTTCAAGTAAAGTACCCTTTTTGGCTCACCAATTTTAACCAAAATATATTAAATACATTCATATCGATATAAAAGTCCTATTTACCAAATTTGAGATGTTTTACATTATATTTTAATATAATTTTTGATGAAAGTCTAATATGACCTTCAAGTACAGTACCGCTTCCGTTTTTTCAATTTAAACCCAAATCTAGTATGTTATTTAAATCAATATATAAGTTATAAATACTAAATTTGAGAAGTTTTGCATAGTATTTTAATATAATTTTTGATAACAATCTATTAAGATTTTATACTTAAGTAAAGTACCACTTCCGGTAATCAAGCAGTGACCAAAAAGGGAGGTTCAGAACTAGATTTTACAAAAATCCTTGATACGAAATTTCAACTTTCTAAGGCTAACGTTTTTTTAGTTATGCGAAATACGTACGTACAGACGCCACGACGAAACTAGTCAAAATGGATTCAGGGATGGTTAAAATGGATATTTCCGTTGAAATCTGAAAACTGAAAATTTTCGCGAATAAAATACTTCCTTTACTTCGCACAAGGAAGTAAAAAAAGAAAAAGATTATTGTTATTGTTATTGTGAAGCAGTCCTTTATATATTAAAAAATCGCGGGCACATTTTTCATCATAAAAATTGTTCCTCCATAAAAACCTCAATAACACAGTAAGTGTTTACTGAATTAGTTAGGGACAGTTATTATTAATGACTATAATTTATTTAAAAGTAACTGGCTACCATATATAAAAAAAGAACCGAGCTGTCTTCTACGGAAATTTGAAGTAAGTAGTTAAATCCACATTTATTGCAGCTCTCCCAACAAAATAAATCCTCATGTATTTACTTGCCACAGCTTGCCGGAGCATGCCGCGCAGTAACTTCAGTTTGAATCCCTTCAGTTTGAAGGGATTTTTTGAGGGATTGAATTTTGAGGTGACAGCCAATTTTTGAGGCCAGCTAAGATTCTTCTCAAAATTTGAAGACGTGGCTGTGTGTTATACGTAATAAGACAATGTATGTTATTAATTGTATTACTTCATAAAATATTACATACTGAATACTTCTATATTTTCAAAACGTTTTTTTGTTATTAATAAAGAAAATATATTTTATGTGTAATAAAAAATTCATTTTATAAGGGTGTATCCCGAATCAATTATAAATGTTTGCTGTATTACTATTTATGAAATAAATAAGCATTTTATAAAAAAATAAATAAAAATAAAAACTGAAATTCTACTTTTTTTTTTGTTCTTCTTCGAAATGGCTGAAATGCAAGTAAGACATTATTCAGATAATTTTTCTTATTGTTAACAAAATTATTCTAAGTTATAATAAATAAACTAGTCAATTATTTATAACTTAATTTATAACAAGTTATTGCGACTATTATTTAAGTAATTATTTATTTTCAAATTTACAAGAAATTTTGAAGATGAATTATGACGATGATTTTTTTTATGAATTTTCCAAAGAAATTGTAATTTAAATTACTTATTTTCCGTTCCAGGAAAAAATATCTTCGGAGTACTGGATTGTGTCTGCCTGTAATGTCATACATTAAGTATCCTATTAATTATTCAATTATAATAAATTATAAAATTACCTCCATGTTCTTATATATATAGGTATGACGTTTTCATAGGTTTAAGAAGGAGAATAATGATTTTCGATTTTCTGTCTATATAGATGGTATATTCAGTTTTAAGACCTAAAATTATTAATATGATTTGTAATTTTAAAAAACCGAAAATATATTTCTTGTTACATCATAGAAAATTTAGAAAACACAGTAATTCATAGAATTTAATGGTTAATTCTCTAAAAGTTATAAGAAGAAAAAAAGAAAGAAGTTGATGTAATTGCATTTTTCCTAAAAGCAAGTGGTGCTTAATGCGCCTTGCTACTATTTGCGTGATGGGGACAGGCCTAGCCTTTAATTACAAATTAAATAAGCCTTAATCTCCTAATCTAATTCCATCTACTAGATCATCTGAAAATCTACTTTAATTACATCACATTACCTCATGTAACTTGATTTTAATTAGACAGAACAAAATTTATTGTTGACATTCACTTAACTAGGGACGCACATATATTTAAATTAGATATCTTCTTTTAGTTGCCTAACGCGATCTTTGCCCTGCTCAATCTCCACTTCCCATCCATTACGATTCTGCGCATGTTATAAACTTATTCTCAGTTTCCTGAGATCTTCCAGGATATATCTTCCATCTACTCTTTGGCTCTCCTCTAGGAAAATAAATCATCCCAATAAATTATCCCAATAAATATCCCAAGCAGTAAAGGTCAACAGACAATTAAGCAAGAAATTGAATCATGTGCGGATTGAATCATGTCCTCCCATTCGAGACGTGGGGATTAGGTTGCTTAAAAGTGAATTTTTAGTTCTTTTATAGTGTATTTACCTGTTGAAACTTTCGAACCTCAGAAAAGGTAAACTGTAAAACAGTTCTAACAATAATTCCTGACAAAGAAGATTCAGGAAGACGCTGTCGGACCCTCTCGCGGACCAATACGAGGCGCACGCGGTCGACCAACGATCCGCCGACCACCGGATGATAACAACTGCTCTAGGCCTTTCTCCATCAGGACAATCCTCGTAAACTCTTGTTGCCATCCTTCTTTGGACATAGAATGTATGCGTTCTACTTTATTGTAAAATAATTGGTTTTGATGGGAATATTTATAATTAAGTGTTGTTTGGGTAAAGTGGAATGTCGACATTGTTTCATTAACTTATATCCTGTTTCTCGATGGTAAAGTTCATTATAAACAAACAAAATATGATTTGATAACATTCTGGCAAAAAAAAAAGACATGCACCCCTTAACCCAAACACTGCATACTTATTGTGAAAAAACAACGATAAATAATGCATACTTTCTTTCTACTTGTACCACTACAGCCCATGAAGGGTCTTGGGTTCAGTACTTGGTAAGGACTGTACTGTTTCTAAGCCAACGGTTGTTTAAGGAGGTGATTTGGCCGAGACCACGCTCAACAGTCAGGTTTTTCCCCCAATTAAGGGTACCCACTTTATAGAGGCTGGGTGAACTCCGGGAGAGTCTCCCGATCAAACAGGTTCGAACCACGGCTGATAACAGAATAAATAATTATCTGCCACAGCCTGGTAGCACAGGAAGCATGGTAACACAGTGCCTTTTCACTGAGCTACTCCGCTCCCTAAATCATGCATACTACTTTATTAAATTTGGTATATCGACCCCACTTCTGAAGTTTTGTGTAACCTGATGTCAAAGTTTCATCTCTCCTGTAGTGATTTTTTTTATATTACTTGTCACAATGAACTGTAAAGAATATTTACAAAAACATTGTAATACAATTGCAATATAACTGGTTAACCTTCCTCCTACCCCATTCTTTGTAAAACTGCTGCTGCGAACAGCCTTTGAAAACTAAGAAAAATTGGCAGCTGATCATGCGTTCTTGTAACTCGACTATTTCTCCACATATCTATACGTTCTACTTGAAGCAGAAGCTAGATGGAAACTTTTCACATTAACAACACATTTTCTTCGATTTTGTCAGTTGGAGCCATTTATTTCCAAAGGGTCGATATGTTTATTAGATGATGCCAGGAAAACTAATTGGCTTTGTTGGGAATATTTATAATTCTGTGGCGGTTTGGGTTAAGTGGATGGGACATGGAATGTCGACACTGTTTCATTTACTCATATCCTTTTTATCAAAGTTCAAGCTCATTATAAACAAACAAAATATGACTTGAAAACATTGTCGCCAAAAAATGACTTGTACCCCTTTACCCAAACATCACATATTTATTGTGAAAGGTTTCTTATTGAGGTTTCTTACCATGTTTAGTTACCAACGATATATCATTCATTCTGCTTTATTTAATTTGGTATATGCCTGTTATTAGAAGAAGCCTGAAAAAATGCTTAATTTTGATTCACTAACAGTAGCTATCAAAACATAGAGCCTGCATAAATTTACGAAAAGTTTCCTATAAGATATGATGTCCAAAAAATTGGAATTTTTTTTTAACACCTAGAAAGTTAACTAAAAAATCAATAATAACCATGTTAAGTGTGGATGATTGAATGGCTTTCTAAGCTGAATATAATTCGTATGAAGAGTTTCTTTCAACTTCCCCTTCGTTGGACATTCTTTGGGGATATTGTTTATTGAAAGTCGCACATTTAGGATCGCACCCAAAACAATGGTCATAGTGAATTTTGATTGGTGGATAAAATTCTAACATAAAACATAAGTGCAGAGTAATTATATGCAGGAGGGCCATAAAATGCAAAAAAAAGACAGAAAAAAACTTGGTGATTACATTAATGTAGATTTTATTACATCCTATTATTATTCTCAAGAATAATTTCGATAAAATAATGTTCAACAAACAAGATATTGATTGAGTGGTACCGTTATAAGCATTGAAGATAACATTCCCCTTCATCGTTTATGAACAATACTGTAGAAAGAGAGAGTGAGAAACGAAAACAAGTAGAAATGGTATTAATTTTTGTTTTTAATTATGTGACTCATATGTTAATGGCTCCGTTTATTTCTCGAATTTCAGATCAGATAAACACTTCTCAATTATGATTGTTTTCAATGCAAATGTTTTTTTGTTTTTTTATGAGAGCATTAGAATATAATAGGATTCACATAAACGCATACAAATAGAATTAAATTACGCGGAACATAAAAACCTTGAACCACCTTTATCCCTCAAATGGCAAGACTAGAGTAAAATTGACCCGATATATTATTTAATATATGATTGAAGTGCACACGCGCCTTCAGAATTTCCGCCACCTGACTTCGGTGACCCTCACAAGTATTAGCCTAACCATCAACAAAGTGGAATTGTTCAGGCAATTTTTAACCATCTTTCAGCATCTAACAACTTTAAAATAAAGAATACCTGTTTAAACATAAAAGCATTCACAAAGCGACATGGAAAGTACCAAGCGGCGCACTAACCCAAATTGACCATGTTCTGGTTTCCAAAAGGCACAGTTTATCAATCATCTAATCTGTTTATCATTTTTTTAATCAATCTATTAAAAAATAAAATTGAAGATGATTTAGAATTGAAGAGGAATGTATAACATTCAAAACTAGTTTTCAAGAAAAACAAATTTATAGAAGTGGCAAATCATTTCTCAATCCCTAATTAGATTCATCCTTATACACCATGCGTATGTCAACTGAACTTACCGTTTATGTTTAATGCTGAAGCCCTATAGGCCAGTCAGTAAAGGATTTGTGTGATGCAAAGGTAGGGTAGAAGTTTTTATATTGGTGCAAACATGTAAAAAACAAAAATGCTAACATGGGTAATCTCTGGAGAAATGTTGGCAGCAAAAAAACTCGAAAATAGGAATTTTTTTTCTCCAATAAATCCTAAATGGCGTATTCGATCGAAACAGTTATAGTATAATAAATTAAAAACATTAAATTGTGCCTCAACATAGCATACTATATCATAATGATTTGGTATAGCGTTGCGGTCGAAAATCAGGGCCAAAATTGAGACAGAGTACTATATATGAGAGTGTAGCTTGGAAATGAGGGCTCTAAGAGAAAAATTCACTGTGTATAACATTTTTAAATTCGGTCAAGCAAAACTCCTTTCGAAATTGCAAATCTCCCGATATCCGGCCATTGTCATAATAATTAGAGATTGATAAATTATTTGCCACTTCTATAAATTTGTTTTATTGAAAACTAGTTTGGAATGTTATACAAAACTAGATTTATAGAAAGAAAAACTTTAAAATAAGATTACAGCATCTAACAACTTTAAAATAAAGAATACCTGTTTAAACATAAAAGCATTCATAAAGCAACATGGAAAGTACCAAGCGGCGCACTAACCCAAATTGACCATGTTCTGGTTTCCAAAAGGCACAGTTTATCAATCATCTAATCTGTTTATCATTTTTTTAATCAATCTATTAAAAAATAAAATAAAATAAAATATATCTGACATAATTCGAAACTGTATTTTAAATAGCTGATCTTTTAATATTTGTATGTCTTTAGAATTGAAGATGAATGTATAACATTCGAAACTAGTTTTAAATAAAACAAATTTATAGAAGTGGCAAATAATTTATCAATCCCTAATTAGATTGATTTTTCTATACCATCACGCGGATGTCAAAGGATTGTCATAATAGCCTAATAGAGATATCATTTTGGATTGCAAAAGGTGGAGTAATTTTGATTTTCATGTATGTTGTATGTATTGCTCCTCTAGTAAATAACCAGCTTTTCGACCTTCTCTTTCTGGTGCGTTTTCCGCCATCCTTTAAAAAACGCTAAGAAAAAGCACTTTCTTTTCCAGTTATTCCACATTAACTCGCTTCCAGTGCATTCAAGGCAAAAATGTGTCATTACCGATTTTAAAGAACGTTAAATTTCCTGCACATTTTGGCTGTAATATTTTTAAAAAAATCGTAATAGCTACTGATATACAGGTAATACTGATATACAGGTCATAAAAATCTGCAAAATGTCCCAAAATCACAAAAAGTTACATATGTTTTTGCCTTCATAACTAGTTTTTAGTGCAGTTTAGTGAAAAATGCATTATAACTAATCTTGTAGAAAATTCAATTCCCTACGAGAAGCATACAAAATATTACTCTCAACTTGCGCCAAGATATAATGAAATAACAATATTGGAAAAAGTGGACTGGAAAATGAAAATATCACCCGAGTTCAAATTAGAATTCCTCAATGTAATATCATTATTAATCCATTATGTATGTAATATATACGTGTAGTTCATGCCATATATGATGGATTATCGATGATATCTTTGCATGTTTGCATCTATATAAACAAGTTTAAAAAAAAAGCTTCTACCCCACTTTTATAATAACCAGTAAGAATAGCCCAATGCATTAAGCTTGCAATATATTTATAACGATCCATTACCACCTCCTCACAGTCGGCTCATTAAGTTTAGGTTCCTCTTCAACTTCTCGTTTCAAACGCATGATTTCGGCGGCTGAAAATTTCCTTTTGCAGTAATGCCGCAGAATTGCATGAATTTCATACCTCAACGTCACTTTGATTGAAAGAATGTCAAACAAGAACTGAGCCTCACTGAGAGACATTATGTTTACTAAATGATTCAGTATAATATTAGGATTAAAAAAATACTAATAACAACATTAGAATTGACAGAGATAGAAGAGAAACATAAACTTCATTTTAACTCGTGAAACAGTCATTTTTTTTTAATCACCCCAATATATATGAGTAACGATTTTTTTTCTAAAGTGCTATTTAAAAATCCCTTTTTTCACTTGATGCAGACCTCGAATTCATTCATAGTTGCTTAATTTCTGTGATGATTCAGTTGACGGTCAGGTTTCGTGGCGACTGTGACAGTTGCGATATCTTTGCTGGGAGCTCATTCATAAATTTTAAAGTTCATCCAAAATAGGTATCAACCGCAATAGAATGGCTTTTCAATTTATTACTATTTCGGAATCTGAAGAAGTTATATTTTGTCTGTCATATTATATTATATGGGCGTCATATTCTTGATATGCGTAAAATTGCAATATGATAATAAATCGCTAGAGTGCATTCCCCTTCCCCTCTAGCACCTTCCCCCCCTCGCTCTCCCACCACTTACTGTCCTAAAGTTTTTAAGGAGCGACGTTAACGAGATGATTAACACTCTATATCTGTCATTTGGGTCGATGTCATTTCGAATTTATCGTTATTAGCACATTGAAAACTTAACCATACTTAAGGCTATTTTTAAGCCCTTACACGGTCAACATTATTAAACGTTATTTAACATTATATCACACGTGTCTATATTATTGTTACAATATATCTCTCAGAGGGTCACGTTATTAAATATTGACCGTGTATGAAGGCCTATAAAAAGGACTTCTTCCTTATCCCTTCATCCACGATTTATTTTTCAGGCGTTCGGCTATAACAGTTCAGCCGATAAAATAAAATTGATATAAAAAATAATAGTTCCATCATCTCAAACATAATTGGTATTGTATCATAATATAATTGGTATTGGTAATGATTATTGTCAAATATTTTAATTATGGATTTATTTTAAATGGCCGTTACATATGATTAAACAATGAAAACTTTTTCAAGCAACGCCTGAACTATCTCTAACAAGAAGTCGATTGTAAAGAATTAATTTCGGACTAGCATTTCTTTTTTCTTTCTTTTTTTTCTTCTACCATATATCGTGGGGACCGATATGGAACTGCGGACAATAAACAAATATTTTTCTCGGTTGCGACTCCACAAGTTCACAGCCGAAGGCTGACCAGAACCTGATTTCCTTTCCATATAAGTGTCCCCGTTCTTGAATTTTTTAAACCGACGTCGTTCAAGGCTTTTGCTCAATTCCCATTTTGTATTTCTCGGATGTATAGTTATCAAGTCATCCTTTATTTTTATCATAATTTTACTTTTAATAAGTTTCTAATCCCAAGTGACATACTTGACATAGTATATACTTTTATATACCCTTACTAAAGCGCGGTTGGATCGTTTATTTTTTATTGCTTATGTGGTGGGATTTATTGTTTTATTATCGCGGATTAATTATTTTTTTCTATGACCCACATCATAGCGACTTTTTTATTTTCCGTGGATTTGTTCTCACTGATACTTAATCCTGTAATGATAATAGGGGAGTCAGTAGAGTGCCAAAACAGGTGTCTATTATTCAAAATGTGAGGTAGAAGCTTTTATTTTTAATTTTTTTTTTATTTGGGTGCACACATGTAAAAACAAAAATGCTAACAGGAGTGACCCCGGGAGAACATTTGGCAGCCAAACATACTCGAAATTTTAGGACTTTTTTTTTTTTTTATTTTCTCTTACAATTCCTAAAATGTGCATTCGATGGAAGAAGTACTTGTTTAATAAATTAAAGAATATTAAATTCTGTGTCGAATGAGTACCACAACATAATGATTCGGTTTAGTTGTATGGTCGAAAATCACAGTAAAATAACGGCTATTTTTCCAACATCAAAAACTGAGACAGAATACTATTTATGAGTCTGTAGTTTGGAAATGTGTAGGTACTCTCAGAGAAAAACGCATTAGTTAAAAGATGCAGTGCATCAAATTCTGCGTCCACTGAGTATCAATTTTTTAAATTCAGTGAAGTATACCTCCTCTCGAAATTGGAAATATCCCTATATTCAGCAATTGACATATTTTGATTTTCATGAATGTTGTACGCATTGGCCCTCTAGTAAAAATGTTAGTATGAATGTTGGTCTCGGTTTCCGACTTCCTTCTTCTTGTGCATTTTCTGCCAAAAATTCTCTTTGAGGGTTGTGCTAAAAAGTTTTGATGTTATTTTTAGATCTTCTCTTAACATTTCCTTCAGATCTGTAGAAAGTCTTTGTTGTCAATGGGCTATACCCCCAGTGAGTGGGTGGGTATATGGATCACGGTCAATAAATACTATTCCAAATTCTGTAAATATCAAAAATTTCCTTATATATTTGTTTAAAATTAGTTTTACATTTAATATATAGCACAACAAAGAATAGGAAAAATTACATTAAAAAAACATTAATTAATTAATTAATGCACACATTAAAATTGAAACATTAAGTCATAATATGACTTAATGTACATTATTAATCTGATGAAAATATTATTTAGTTTATTATAACTTTTATATTAATATTTAATTTAATTATTATTATTTCCGAATACTTAGTTATTTATAAAAATAATTTTTATTTATATGCCGACTCCTTTGCTTTGGCGTAATGATCCAAAATTCGCTTAAATGTCTCAGTATCGGGATGAAAGTGTTTAACTTTAAATATCTAGGAGCAAACCTAAAGGAAAATGGTCTTATAGATACGGAAATCATGGAAAGAATACTGTCGGCTGAAAAGTTTTTCAATGCTGTCAAAAGGGGCTTCATAAACAGGAGAGAGATATCAGAGGGGACAATGGTGGCTATCAACAAAAACACATTCATATACTTTACGAAATTAAATTTACAAACAATTTAAATTAAATTAAATTTATTTTTGTAATTTTGTCGAAGATCAAAAAGTTAATTTTGTTCAAAAATAACATACATAGTCGTTGCCATGCTCAACTAACGAATATGAAAATTACTACTTTTTAGGAGGACAAAAAAAAAACCGTCGTATAATTTTTAATCCTGTTTAAAAAGGACTCCTTCGATAATTTTAATTTTCGTCTGTTGTTTCGTTGGTGTTTGTTACATTTACCAACTGAAAAAAATGAAAATTGTCGAAGGTGCATCTTATACACATATAGTGTTTTTTTTACATATAAAGTGTTTTTTCTTTCCTAAACCGTAGTGATTTTCATATTCGTTAGTTTAGCATGAGAACGGTGATATAAGCTCTGAATGTAAAAGTTATTTCTGTAAACAAGGAAAAAGAGTAACCATCTTTAAAAATATTTTCCACATGGTCGCTAAAGATCTTTTTTACCATACCATTAATACTCTTTTTTTTGTGTGATTTTTTCTTACACGCAATAGATGAATAAGATAAAACTTTTCCTTTTCTCGAATCACGTGTTTGTAATTTTTCAACTTTGAATAACTAGGATAAACAACTAATTAACTTATTACTTGTACGCAGTAAAGGAAGTATTGTAATCGCGAAAATTTTCGGTTTTAAGATTTCAACGGAAATATCCATTTTGACTAGTCTCGACGTGACGTCTGTACGTACGTTCGTACGTGCGTATCTCGCATAAATCAAAAACGGTTAGCCGTAGAAAGTTAAAATTTTGTGTTTAGGATTCCTGTAAAATTTAGTTGTGAACCACCCTTTTTGGTCACTGCATGATCGCTGGAAGTAGTACTTTACTTGAAGGTCATAATTGATTTTTATCAAAAATTACTGTAAAACATCTAAAATTTGATAAACAAGTCTTTTATATCAATACAAATAATATACTAGGTTTTGGTTAAAATTGAAAGGAGTATTTTACTTGTATTAAGGAAAATTGTAAAGGAGTACTTTACTTGAAAGTCATAATAGACTTATTTCAAAAATTACATTAAAATTAAATACAGAGATCATATGATGCAGTAATAAAGGTTACAATCGAGATTTTTGTTTCACACTAATTAAACATTTTTATTACTTGTTTTAAGTATTGAAATTGAGTATAAAATAACTGTTTTTCTCTATATTTGTGAGCTGAACAAGTCTGCAGCAGGAGAATGAGATATGAATTAAGTGGGTTCTTCTGCTTAAAATGTCGAAACCGTTGATTTCCAATGCTTTATCTAGTGACATTGATAGTTCTAACGTGGTCACTGAACGCGAAGACTTATCTTGGGAACTTGTTACCTACTTAAAGAAAACGACCTTTAATAACGGGATGAGACCTCCAGAAACAAGAGCTGGTGTGGGTGTGCAAATAGATGGATATCGCTACGCCGAGTGTCGTTTTTACTGAAATTTTACTTTTTGAGCCAACGATTTATAGTTTAATAGGCGTACTAGGAAGTCATGTGTTGTCCACATCAGATTTTTTTTTTAGTGCTCCCCCCTGTCCATACTTTTCTCTTAGTAATACTTTGACCTAAGAGGATAATCACTCTTAGATGATTCACAGCAAAAAATATTATTTTCAAGGTTAAAATGATGAACGGAGTCGTTTTTGTTTTATTTAAAAAAAAATAAAATAAACGAACGGCGAAGGTGAATCAGCCTAGAGGCTGGGAGCAGTAGTTTTATGTGAGTTGTGAACTTATATATGAAGGTAATCATTTTTTTTTTTCTTGTAAGGTCAATTATATGCGAATGATAAACAAAGGTTAAACAATAGAAAAGTTTATGTTCATTATGAAATATCAGGATTTAGTTAAAGCAATAATAGAAATGATATTTTCTTTGTTTGCTATATTATCTCTCTAACTACAATAACACATTAAATAAAAATGAAAGGTATTCACTTTAAGAGCAAAAGAATCTTTTCTAAGAACCTTTATTTGAAAAATTATTTATTGGTTGAAAAATTTTCCTAAAAAATAAATACTACTCGGAAATAATGGAAAAATGATTTGAAACATTGAATCCAAACTTCAATAATTTTTTTTTTCTTAAAGCTTGTTCAATAGTATTTTCAAGCCTAATATTAACAGGAACGAATTTCAGGAGGGGATCAGATAAATATTACTAACAGATAAATATTTTTCAAAGTATAAATTAAATCCAAGCAAAGTCATGATGAACACGCCTAGTTTCTTTCATTCATGTTCAATTTTTGTCTCATGATTAAGTGTTTAATTAATTTAACAGGGAAAGCAAATAAAAATTAATTATCAAGGGAAAATGTCATTTATTTGTATGATATATAAAACAATTAATTACGAAAAGGTATCCAACGCTGAATTGACGGGTATTATGATTCCATATAAACAAACCAGGCATCGATACAGCAAACAACTTCCAAACAAAAACGTACAATTTTGTACAGGATCTTTCTTAAGCCATCCCTTAAGATGATTTATCAGTTTTGAATGGTTGTTAATTTTATTAGGATACGGACTCCTATTCTAATATAATATACGTTACCTAGAAAAAGACTCACCAAAAGAAGTCGGAAAAATATTTTAAAAGTTAAAAAATTAAATTAAGTCTGCCTTTTCTGTGGTCAGACTCAAGCAAAGACGTTTACATATGGTGACAGTTACCGCGTAAGTTGCAGTCATGCCGCTTCAGCGATCGTTTAATCCCGTGTTACTATGTAGAAATAGGTGCCGAAAATAAAAAAGGAAACAAAAAGAAGCAGTTTAACACTTTGTGTTATTGTTTTTATCATCGTCGGCTGATTAACGATAGGATCATTACATCAAATTGCAAATTTCTTGTCCCCTTCTACTAATTGACAACTAATGACTTGGAAATTTGCATAAATGCTTCAGTTAGTACACTTCCTTTTTTTTCTTTTTTCTATCGGACATTAAGTCAATCCTCTCTAATGGTCCCATCAACGTGAGTGAGTCATGATGTTAGTTAGGTCTCTCTTCGGATTTGGATATAAGATTAGGAAATTTCCGCCTTTCATCGAAATTCCCAGAACTAATTTAGATGCAGATCGGTTAGGATAAACCTCAAAACAATAATTCGTGTAAATATTTGTTCATATTATAATTAATTAATCGTTCATATATTTATATATATATATATATATATATATATATATATATATATATATATATATATATATATATATATATAATTTTGAAAAAGGCGTAAGCGCGACATGAAATGAATTTTCCCCAAATAACAATATATATTTTTTTAGTCATTTTTTTTTTTGGAGTCATTCATCCTCCCTTGGAGCTTCAAGCCCTGAAGAAGACCTGTAAAGTAGGTCGAAACGTTGGTTCCTTAATAGTTTTTACTATTTGTGTTCCACTTTTTAACCGCCTCCCGGACCATCTCATTCCTTCATATGTTCTACGGTCAACCATTCATTATTCAATATATTTTTTTAGTTTTATTCTTCGTTGTAGAGAGGAGGAATTTATTAATCTGGCAAAACCTTTATAATAACAATATATTTTAAAGGATCCTAGCACTGGCTAAGGCCAGAGTGACGACAGAGAATAGTTAGTATATGGTGCTTACGCCATCAATATTCGATTTTTAGAACATTTCCAATTTTTTTCTCGATATATTTCAAGCAGTAATCGATAGAGGTGGTGTTTACGTCCCAAAATCAATTTAAGTCTAAATTTCGAATTTTGGCACTAAAGCCTTTTTCAAAAAACTAGAATAGAAAATTAAATTTTATTCTGGGACTTGGTCTCTTAAGAATAACAAGTCTGTCCATATGATATATATATATATATATATATATATACGTAAATATAAATATATAAAGATGGACAAATAAATTAATTGTGCTGAAAGAAAAAGGAGCACAAATTCTTGATTTAATAGTTCCATTTAATTTTCAATACTTTTTTTATAGAAAAAAATAAGCAGAAATATTTATAATATCATCTATAAACATAAAATAATATATTTAAAAAAACTTTACGCCTTCTGTTATATATTTGAAATTGTTTAATATTATATACTTGAGTTGTATCAAAGAAGACTCTAATATCCAAATATATTTTTTAAATAATCACTTATGTTTTTCCTAAAGAATTCCTAAAGATTTTTAATAGCCTTACTGTAAGTCCGCAACGAACACTGGTTACGTTTACATAAAAAAATACCTCTTTTAAGTTCGTTTATTTATACAAATTAAGATGCAGATTGGTTAGGATAGATCTGTAAACAATAATTCATTGTAGAATTGTTAAAATATATATATATATATATATATATATATATATATATATATATATATATATATATATATATATATATATATGCGTCCTTCTATGGGCCATAGTAAGAAAATAACCGAACAATTCCTGCTCACCTTTAGGAACCAAATTTTAATGTTCCAAAGATAGTTTCAGCTTGGCTGTAGTTACAAGCAGGTGACAATGAATACCAATTGGTCAATTGGTCACTCACTAGTTTCACTACCTGTTAATTTGTTTAAGGTTTGAAGAAAAGTTATTTTTCAACATTTCAAACCTTCAACTGTCAAAACTGTTATATCTTTGTTGCAGTTTCGTAAATACTTTTATAACAACACCATTCAATACTTAGGTCAGTTTTATGATTGGATTTAGCATTAACGAATATGTTTCTATGACAAAGTTAAATTATATTAAAATATTTTGATAATATCAAAAGTATGACCTACTTTGGCCCAGCTTATTTTGGGCCAATGTTTTGTATTATCGCTGCCCTTAGCCCAGTGGCGAATCTGGATTCTGTTGTACTCAGCAGTACGATATTGTGGGATCCCCTATTAGTTCGGAGGATTTAGAGGGTACTGGTACTGGTAATGGTGGGAGAACGAGTCCAGCAAATGGGTCCATAGAATAACTCCCTAGTGGAAGTGGGGTTCGGAAGCTCTTCCCCGGAATACTTGGTAAATTTTAACGCAAAATGGAAGTATTTTGTGCCATCAAAGCATTTTAAATTTACTATCAAAACTCATGTGTTCAGCTTTTAATTTAGTATTTAAGTTTCAATTTTCAATATTTTTTTTGTTCAAAGACAAATTTGCACAGTTCAAATTTTATTTTCGTATGGCAAGTGACCCCGCGATAAAAAACAAATATCCAACCTACAAAACTTTTAAAAAGAGATTTCTTCTGTGTCAGCAATTTGAGGGAAAGGGGTTGTAAGATTCCATTGCAACATTGTAATTTTTTGTTAAAATTAAATTCAATTTCAAATTTACTTTCCTTCCGAATTGTCTTATGAACCCAAGTTTTCTTTAGCTCAAATTTGTTATACAATGGTTTAAACAGGTGAAACCACCTTGGGCTAAAGTAACCCCAATACAAGGGTAACATTAGCTCAGCTAAAAAAAAAAAATGGAATACCCCTAAAAAAAAATTAAAAAGTCTTCTCAGAATAATTGGGACTTGATTAAAAAAATTCCAAAAAGTGGTATGAATTGAATTGTTGAAAGTCAATATTTTAGATGACTAAGAATGAGAAAAAAATTATTCAAGTTTTAGAATATGTGATATCCCCTACTACTTCCACGTTGTATACTTCTTCTAAAACGGAATAATTGGTAGATGTTTACTTTTTATAAATATTGCTTGAGTAATCAATGTCTCTATAATAAAAAGTGATTAACTTGTTATTTATTATTTCTCCGGGTGACCTGCTAGTTACAAAAGGAGAAAACATACGAATTATAAACTATGTATATATATATTTGGAGAATAAATTAAAGAACATGAAACACAGTGACCGAATACAAGAGGCTCTATAAGAACCCTTTGGATTTCTCAAGCAAAATAATTGATTAAAGGCCATATAATTGGCTGAACAGCAACCCGTAATTTTTGATTAATTTTATTCCAATTTAGTTTAAAAAAAATCATTTTTAAACTACTAATATCCCCTTTTTATGTAGAACGCCAGTTTCAAGGGCTCATCTTGCATAGAACAGTTTATTGACATTACATTGAACATTTATTCCTCCATTAAAACATAGTTAGCAGCTAATATTTAGAATAAAATAAAATACTTAATTAAAATAGTAATACCTATGCATTTGCTAGAAAGTAAAAAAGAATATATCAAGGTTCAAAAAAAAATAATATAAGCTTGAGTTGAATAAAATATATTTACGATTTAAGATTTCTACTAACCTAAAAAAATACATAAATAAAACTAAGCACTTGAAGTAAAGGAAAATGTTTAAATAAAAGTATTAAGGCTTCTAATGTTACCTGCAATTGAAATTTTTAATAAATAACTAATGTCTAGCTGAAAAAATATTACAAGTGAACAGATTTATTTGTTAAAACTGATAACACATTCACACTTGCATGTTATGAAATATGTATTGATAATAATCTTAGGATCTTCTTTCTCTCAGTTATCTCATTTATCAACCCATCCTCTTATCTGTATCCAATTCTTCTATATATCGAGTCAGACGGCTAATACCCTTAGCTCACTGATCGCTTGTAGTTCGTTGGTGGTCCCTTCGACACATCTGATCGTACTCGACCTTCTAATTCCGTTAAGCTACCCTACTGAATACGCATTATTCGAGGTCTTCTGATACCTCCTTTAATCCTCGACCATCGGTGACTGCATTTACAACCTCTCGACAGCTTATTAAGGAAAAGAACTTTCGTACATATTTCATTAATTTATTTCTTAAATGGAATAAAACTTTGTATGGATATTCTTGATTTCATATTTAAGAAAATAAAGTGCTCCCCATCGAAAAGGCACATGGACTTATGGGTCCTCATTGCCGCTATAGCCTCAATTATAAATATACATTTTTTTTCTATTTATTGAATTCTTTCTTTTTCTTTTTTTTATTTCTTTATTCACACCTGTCAAAATTACTGACAACCAGGGTATTGTGGCATGATAAGTAGTCATACTCAGCGATACCTCTTCCTGTCTTGATTTACAGTTTACAGTTAGGCAAGGAGATTTCTCAGCTATTTTTCAGTCTTCTGCGGGTAATATCTGGGATATTGGTTGTGAGTGACTTAATATGACCTTGTAAGTTATCGTGAAATCGTTTGAATTGGATCTGTATGAAGGTTTGTTTTTACAATTATGTTGCTGACGTACCATGGAGTTTTGCTTGTTGTCATAAAAAAATTGTTGCGTGTCTTTTTGGCTGTCTCGTATATGTCGAAGCGTAGTTCCAAATGGACTCAAGTAACTATTAATGTTCAATTTCGATGTCTTGAATTTCGACGTTTTATTTTCAGATTTAGTATTTTTCGTTTGTTTACGATATCCTTAATCTTTCATTCCTCGTTTTTAATACCAGATCTTAATCTTTACATCTATGATAATTCCCATCACAGAACTTCTCCTTTTAGTAAATTCAGTTTACCTTTGTTTGGAATTCCTAGCTCATTTCTTTTCATAAAATGCTTTTTTAGAGAACTTGAATATTTAGTATATTTCACGAGTTCATTGTATTATTATGGATTGTTCCAGAATACAGATAACTTTTCAATTTAGACCATTAATGATGATTATAGCGGACGGGGGATTGAATGCTTGGACTCGAGAGCTATCAGGATGCAATTATAAAAGAACCCTAGATCACTCTCAGAGGGCGATTAATTAAGGGAAACAGAGGATATCCATCGATGAGAAGTTGTATGCAGTCGTATTGACAATAGGAGGAGAAAAAAGTGGATTGGCGACTGGTGTCGTTGAACCGAGAACAAGTTGGTCTCAAGTTGGAGGGGACTGGTCCTATAAATGCTTCTCCACCTTGGATAGGGCTTATCAGTCTCCTTAAGATGAAGGTCGTCCTAGCTTTGCTCATCTGCACGGTCGTCGCCGCCGCCAAACCAGGGGCACCCAAGAGTTCCTACACCACGAGGTACGATAACATTGACTTGGACGAGATCCTCAGCAATGAGAGGTTGTACAAGAAGTATTTCGACTGTTTGACCAACAAGGGCAAATGCACTCCTGATGGCAAGGAGTTGAAGGGTGAGTATAGCTCTGGTTTTGTTAACTATAGATGCTTCAAATTTATTTTCACAAATATTAATATTTTTTACTAAAAGTAGTCGATTAGTATGAATAAAAATTCAGCGATCACGCACTGATGTACTTAAAAAGCACATTTTTATAATTTAATATTGAATTTTGATGTTTTGGATATTGTAATTCAATTATATTCAGCACAATTATAATCATTATTCGGAAAAAAAAAAACATTATTTGAAATGATTTTTGTAACAAAGCAATAGCAGAAAACTAGACTTTTTATAATAATACCGTTTTTTCAATGCTGAACATGGCATCCCAAGACTCCAAAAGTCGCTTCAATGTCTGTTTTGATTTATTAGCACATTGATGAACTCAATTGACTCTTATTACTGAAAATATTTATTTTAACAGTAAAGCAATTCGCCATCTGCAATGTATTTTTGCAATAAATATATCCGAATAGCGGCTAATATTGAAAAATCTTTTGGCCACCGCCTCGGGCAGTAATTTAAGGATAATTCGGAGCGTCTGTTAAGTAACCTGTCTGTCAAGTAGTCGAAATCGTATGTTCAATTGTTTTCTTTTCAGTCTGATGTGGTTTACCCGTGCCAGTCTTTTGTCCAGGTTAAGTCCCAAATATCCCACTTACTATGTGGAACCATCCATACCATATTTACAGACAAAAATATCTGATGTGGACAACACATGACTTCCTTGTACGCTTATTAAACTATAAATCGGTGGCTCAAAAAGTGATCCTCAATTTGGTTACTAGTTTCCGAAGATATCAGATTGTATCTCAAAAACGACACTCGGCGTCGCGACTTCCATCTATTGACACACACACACACACACACACACACACACACACACACACACACACACACACATACACACACACAAATGGGGAGGAAAACCAGTATTTTATACTCAATTTTAACACTTAAAACAAGTAATATATTGGATCGGAAACCAAATTGCATTTGTAACCTTCATTACCGAAACATATGATTTATGTATTTAATTTAAATATAATTTTTGATGTAAGCTTATTATGACCTTCAAGTTAAGTACCCTTTTCGGCTCACCAATTTGAACCAAAATAAAGTAAATACATTCATATCGATATTAAAGACCTACTTACCAAATTTGAGACGTTTTGCATTATATTTTAATATAATTTTTGATGAAAGTTTAAAATGACCTTCAAATAAAGTACCACTTCCGGTGATCAAGCAGTAACCAAAAAAGGAGGTTCACAACTAGATTTTACAGCAATCCTAAATACAAAATTTCAACTTTCTACGGCTAACCGTTTTTGAGTAAGCGAAATACGAACGAACGTACGTATAGACGCCACGACGAAACTAGTCAAAATTGATTCACGGATGGCCAAAATGGATATTGACACGGATGTACTTCATACAAGGAAGTAAAAACATATCGAATAACATAAATAAATTAATTAATAGCAAAATTAGTAAATAATTAAGATATAGTCAATAAAAGTTATAGTTGAACTAAAATAAAACATCATAAACACTTTCATACGTATGTAAAATATTACAGGGGAATTCAGAACCAAAATTTATTCTCTACATGTGGCGGGCAAAGTAGAATCCCAGGAGATCTCTGCGTTTCACTCTCAGCCGTGCCACTCATAGTGAAAGCCAGTAAATTTAATTTCAAAATTATAATAAAAATATCCGATTTTCAATTACAGGATCGAGCTTTATATCTGAACTTTTTTGTTAACATAATATTTAATAATATTTTCTATTTTTGACCTAAGTGTTTTGAACATTTACATTTCAGCTAAACTTACCTAGTAATTAATTTTTATAAAATTGCTAGAGACCAACAGTTTGTTATGGAATATTTAAATAAATAACCAAGTTTCAATTTATATTATATCATTTCAGTATACTTGTACAATAATATAAGTCGATATTTCTCAATAAGATGTCTCTAGTTCGGATAATTTGGAATTAAAATGAATTATTAAAAAAATAAAAATCCAATTTTATGGAAATATACAGTAGTACTGTTTTCTGATAGAAGTTTATCAAAAAAACGAATGAAATAATTTTAAAATCATGCGCCTCCATTGATATCACTACAATTCTTTTAACTAATAATGTGTTTCATTTTAGGAAATAACACTATTTATTAACATTTATTAATTTTTGATTCGTATTCGATGTTTCGAAATTTCTTTTTTTTTTAATTTAATTAAAAACTTAAATTTATGGATGTTTCAAATCCAAGAAAGGTTAATTGGAAATGTCAAAAGAGTAAAATTGAATACATAACAGACAAATATCAATATAAAAAAATAATGGTATTTATTTATGAACTCATATATATCATTATGATTTTAATATAAAACTTATATACTATTAATAATATTTAATCATTGCGTTTTTCTATTTTTGATCGATTCATCTGCTGTGTTTTGAAGCAACCCCATTTGCATCACAAATGACCACTTTTTTTCACAGTAATATTGTAATAAGGACTTCGTTTTGAAACATAAAGACCTTAGAAAAACACAGAGCCTACTAAAAATCAATGACTTTTTAATACGAAACCATCGTCAGATGACCCAACGCCTGGAGAAGTACTACCATGTTGGCAATTAAATACAAGCTCTAGATTTTGAGAGTAGTAAACCCCATCATCAAAGATTTTGACAGTGGTAGAAAATGAATAAAAAAGAAGCTTAAAAAAAATGATGTGATGAATTATAGTATAATACATAATATCCATTCATTAATCGAAATTGATTTAATTATTTATAAACGCTAATTTGAAATATTAATATTTAAAAATCCTATTTTTTATGTAAATAGTAATGTTAGAGATGCAGACTGGCCTTCTCTTCTATGCCCCTACAGCCTTAAACGTCATTTCCAAGGACCCTCGCTATCCCACTCCCCTCCTAGTCTCTCTCTCTCTCTCTCTCTCTCTCTCTCTCTCTCTCTCTCTCTCTCTCTCTCTCTCTCTCACACACACACACACACACACACACACACACTCACTCTCTCTCCCTCTGTGCTGTAAAAAATGGGATTCGTGATTGATGAATTAAAACAGAAATAAATAATTTTTTTTTTCTCTTTCAGATGTGTTGCCCGACGCTCTAGCCACCGATTGCAAGAAGTGCTCCCAGAAGCAACAACAGGGTTCTGACAAGGTACTCCGCCACTTAATAGAGAAGAGACCGGCCGACTTCACTGTTCTAGAGAAGCTCTATGATCCCAGCGGTACCTACAAGCGCAAGTATAAAGCTGAGGCAGAAAAGAGAGGCATCAAGTTACACTGAACGAGCAACGGAACAAGGAACTGAATGAAATGAATAAATTGTTGGATGATTAAACTTAACAAAACGAACTGTCAGCATAAACTCATGGTTCTTTCATTTATTTGTGGATTTAACGCACTCATTATTTACTATTGTTTAAAAATATAAATACTTATACAATATTCTTTTTTATAGTATTGAACTTTAATAACTACTATAACATATATATATATATATATATATATATATATATATATATATATATATATATATATATATATACACAATTATATAATATATAATAATAATTATATTATAATAAAGAGGCGGTTATAGCAGGCGTTTAGAGCAGGTAGGTAACACAAGTTTTTTTACAGTGCTGTTGTTAAAAATGCTACTTAGTGAACGATGCACACTAAAGATTCGAATCCATAAATTTGAAATCTTCCATCAAGTAATTTAATATCACAATGGAAATACATAAGAAAGATGGATTTTCAACCAGAGGGTATAAAAGCCTCTGTTTTACCTTATTTTTCTTTTTACATGAATACGTTTAAAAATTTCCCAACGTAGTGTAGGTAATTTAAAATCCCATTATAACGAAATCGGAGGATACAGTTTGGCATTATAGCTCCAAATATATCGTCTACATCAAAAATTTAATTACACCATTCAGAATATCTAGGGGATAAAAGAATTCGACCCGCTTAGGAATCCAACGAATCGTGCTCTGTGGGGTGGGGCTTGGTACCATTTTGACTTTGTTTTTCCAGCTTTTATAATTTCCGCGTAATATAAATTTGTAAGATGTGAGCCGACGACGTTTGTTCGAATTTTAATCGATAGGTATCTTCAAGATCTATCGATTTCTGGTATTAATCTTCAAGCGTACTAATACGCTTGAAGGGGTTTTAGTGAGTTCAAAAAGGATTGACAAAATAAAAAATAATAAAACTGAACACAATGCTGCCCTATACTCGTCGAAAAGACGAGTTGAAATATAAAATTCATATACGATTGGACAAAGCAACACACGACGAATCCAGTGATACCCGTATGATCGAAGAAGCAGTGCCGTAAACGCAAAAAAAAAAAAAAAAAAAAAATATATATATATATATATATATATATATATATATATATATATATATATATATATATATATATATATATATATATATTTAACACGTTTTGGTGAGAGTATGGTTGACCTTGGAAAACGTAGTTAGGAGAATCTTGGATGGGGGTTAATAAATAAACACGCAAATAAGAAAAACCTTATTATAATCTGTGTCGACGTTTCGGCCTAAGTTTTAGGCCATCATCAGGGCTGAGAAAAAACAAGATAACAATAGATGTAACAACAGTGGTAGTACCAGTAATAATAACTAAACACGTTTTGGCTGTGTCAGGGACAAATAATTACTTTGATGGAATTTTATTAGTGGTAGGTCTATTACATGGAATTTAGGAGATCCGAAGGACTTGTTAGTGTAGTGTTTCAGAATCACTACGATATTTTCACAATGAAAAAAAAATTCCAGGAACGTCGAAGTATTATAGACCCGCTTTAATAAAGCCTAGGTTACATACAAACTATATTTACTGCATAATCATGGTATGGCCCACCAATGTTCACAAATTAAATATAGAATCCTACAAATTGTATTGTACTTGTAGCGCTAACATGCACAAAGATACTTAAATGCACTGCCTACTGGTACATTCTACCTACCTTTCTTTAAAGATGGAATGCACCCAATGAATTAATAATAAAGTAGCTTTAGAGATATAATTCATATACAATCATTACTCGTATTGTATAATTGGAATATATACAACTACAAATACACAGAAAGTTCATGGTACAACTTGGCGACAAATAAGGTAAGTAAATGAAATCGGTTGTTCTGAATATGTAATGTTATGTGGGCCTAACCGCAATAAACATTTTAAATTTATAAGGAAGCAATCTTGGGGCTGAAAAGACATACACATAGAGTTTCGATTGGTCATAATTAAAACGATTTAGCAGAAATAATTTATTGGGTAGAAAGAAAATAAATAATTTTATTTTACGACCCTAGAAGGTTTCGTCACTTATGTAACAAATATGATTATACCTACTTTTCAGAAAACCAAAAAATAACTTTCGTTTTATTTTTGTCTTCCCAGTAGCAAATCATTTTATTATCTCTAGACCTTTTCAAACTTCTTTAAGCCTTAGGTTGATGTTTGTAAGATTTTATTTCGAAAATGTTCTACTGTTAAATTGATAAAACTACGGAATTCGAAAAATGCGATTTTTCTCTAAATTTAAATTAACGATATCTATTTTTATATAAATGCATCAGGAATAAAATTGGATTCTTCAAATCTTTTTTAGTTTAGCCGCAATTTTTTTGTATCAATAATAAACCCATCCCTTTTGTCACCATTCAAAAAAAAAACCTCTCATAAATGATTCATTTGTAAGTGAAAATCATTCAGAAACAGAATGATTTGCAGACAACGATTCAATTGAAGAACCTGACAATGTGTAAATGAAAAGTTGATACAATGGTGGGGAAAGAAAAAAAAACCTGTACCAATACAACCCATGGAAAGACTGGGGTTCAGTACTAGTTAATAACCGCACTGTTTCTAAGCCAACGGTTGTGCAAGAAGGTAATTTGGCCGAGATCAACCGCCAGGTTATTCTCCCAATTAAGGGCACCCACTTTATAGAGTCTGGGTGATCCCTAGGAGGGTCTCCCGATCCCACAGGGTCGATCCAAGCCCGATAACAGAATAAAGAATTATCTGCCACAGCCGGCCTCGAACCCGAGACCGGGAGCATGGCAACACAATGCCTTACCACTGAGCTCCCTCAGCTGGAGAAAGAATTTATAAATAAAATATATCAAATTCTGTATTTACTAGAAGTGATTCATAGTGAATGATATAAATATATATATATATATATATATATATATATATATATATATATATATATATATATATATTATGTGGGCCTAACCGCAATAAACATTTTAAATTTATAAGGAAGCAATCTTGGGGCTGAAAAGACATACACATAGAGTTTCGATTGGTCATAATTAAAACGATTTAGCAGAAATAATTTATTGGGTAGAAAGAAAATAAATAATTTTATTTTACGACCCTAGAAGGTTTCGTCACTTATGTAACAAATATGATTATACCTACTTTTCAGAAAACCAAAAAATAACTTTCGTTTTATTTTTGTCTTCCCAGTAGCAAATCATTTTATTATCTCTAGACCTTTTCAAACTTCTTTAAGCCTTAGGTTGATGTTTGTAAGATTTTATTTCGAAAATGTTCTACTGTTAAATTGATAAAACTACGGAATTCGAAAAATGCGATTTTTCTCTAAATTTAAATTAACGATATCTATTTTTATATAAATGCATCAGGAATAAAATTGGATTCTTCAAATCTTTTTTAGTTTAGCCGCAATTTTTTTGTATCAATAATAAACCCATCCCTTTTGTCACCATTCAAAAAAAAAACCTCTCATAAATGATTCATTTGTAAGTGAAAATCATTCAGAAACAGAATGATTTGCAGACAACGATTCAATTGAAGAACCTGACAATGTGTAAATGAAAAGTTGATACAATGGTGGGGAAAGAAAAAAAAACCTGTACCAATACAACCCATGGAAAGACTGGGGTTCAGTACTAGTTAATAACCGCACTGTTTCTAAGCCAACGGTTGTGCAAGAAGGTAATTTGGCCGAGATCAACCGCCAGGTTATTCTCCCAATTAAGGGCACCCACTTTATAGAGTCTGGGTGATCCCTAGGAGGGTCTCCCGATCCCACAGGGTCGATCCAAGCCCGATAACAGAATAAAGAATTATCTGCCACAGCCGGCCTCGAACCCGAGACCGGGAGCATGGCAACACAATGCCTTACCACTGAGCTCCCTCAGCTGGAGAAAGAATTTATAAATAAAATATATCAAATTCTGTATTTACTAGAAGTGATTCATAGTGAATGATATAAATATATATATATATATATATATATATATATATATATATATATATATATATATATATATATATATATATATATATATACCACACGATATATACCACCTTATATAAATATATATATATATATATATATATATATATATATATATATATATATATATATATAAGGTGGTATATATCGTATACCGTATATGTGTGGCCAAAAATTTATTAAAAAAATAAAACCATTGCAGGGATGATTTTAGTATGAAATGTAAATATAAAATATTGTTTTGATGACAACAATGAACGATTGAAATACCTTAGTAGTTCATCCACACTAAGTAAGCTTAGTGTTTTATTTAAAATATTCTAAAACTTTAAAATTTTAAAATGATATATACAATTAAGCTAAACTAAATTTCCTGAGCAGACATTTTCATTTATGGTAAATATAGTATCCCTTTTAAACTATTCTGAACGCTAGATGTAACTTAGGCTTTGACGGCTTTAAGGCTTTATTAAATAAAAAAAAAAAAAGCAAACAAACAACCTGGACTTTACTACGAAAATGAGGTAATACAAATCTTGTAGAAGGCAAATAGTGACGAGCTTGCAAACAAAGGTTAACAAGGTAGGTGGTTCCATCCTAACTATGGACTCCTCAATTCCTCATAGGAGCTTTTTTGCCAAGTTTCACAGCCTTGAAAAGGATAGCGACCCCCAGTGCACCAATTGAGGCGTTCCGGAAACTACCGAACATGTGGTCACGACGCGGTCTGTGTTTGAGGCTCTGAAGGCCAAGATAAAGGGGAATATTGGTCTCTACAGTATTGATGAAGATTATCTTTCTCTTCACGTCAAGGAAACTAACCTGTAATAAAAAGATTTCGGGTACGAGTGGAAGGAAGCAACGGACGTGATCAATTACAACCTAAAAATTACGCGAAAATGGCGGCAACTCGTCGTCGGAAATGTTCCGGAGAGACTGCCACATAAAAATGAAGAAGATGATGGACTAACTTCTTGGAAAAATTGAAACAACATGATTTTGGATTCAATCATTTTATTGTCTCATACAATAAAAATAAAAAAAACCGGTTTTGTCGACAGGCAAAGTATCGGGCAAAACAAATTGTAAAAATATATACCAAATAATGATCGCTTTAAGAGAAAGATACTTAGACATGACAATTCTGGTAGTATCGTTGGAGCAATCCATATCAAATCATCCACTTCATGAAACCCATGGTCTCAGATTTTTTTTTATCTCCGTCATCCTCATTAAGAATGTTCAATTTTATTGTGAGATCTTGAATACTTTTTGCGATATTAATTTTCCAAAATATATGAGAAAAGGCGTTTTAGCATTACCGAGATCTGCAGCGACAGACATAGTTTAAGAAAAAAATTATAATTTTAGCAATTTTCATCATATCATTCATACAGCGGAAAAATCATTGTGAAATGATAAAAATTTCCAGTTTATTTTTTTCCTTAAACTATATCTCAACCGAAAAAGTTCACAGTAACGCAAAAAAGATTTCTTCTCGTACATTTAAAAAAATTAATATATCAAAAAGTGTTCATGATATCAAAATAAAATTTTACATGGTTAATGAGGATTGGAAATGGAACAGATAAAAAAAAATCATAAAAAGCTGAGATCACGGGTTTCATGACCTGGATGATGTGATATGGATTGATTCAACTAATACTATCAGGATTGTTACAATATGCCCAAGTATAGTTCTGTTGAAGTGATCAACATTGGATTGACCCAACTAAATATGGTTGTTTTAACATGCTTCTAATTATTGTGGAGCTGGCTCCAATTTTCGAATATATTATTGTTGAGTAAAACTATCATTAGTAAATAATGAATAAACAAAATATTAAGATTAGTATATTTAAAATCTTACATTTGTTAAAATATTTACATTGGTATGGTGAAAACGAGTACTCAAGTGTGTTAACACTATGATTTCAGTTGTAGGTTCAGTTTGACCCAAATGCTCTGGATTCCAGGGTAAAACTGCTACATTACGGGATAAGCATCGCCCAAGATCGGAGGAGTTCAGGGTTACACCTTATAAAACGAATACTACCCATATTAGATAATAAATGGTAACATACTTGAGCTCACCTTTAAACCCAACCTTCTGGTTAAAATCACAATTTGCTTTGAAAACATTAAATTATGTTATGGTCGGATTTGCATGTTGTACCTGAAGCATCTTATGGAGTTAATCTTTTTATCGTAGCTTAAACGTTTTGTCGAAAAACTAAAAACGTATGTCGTATTGTATTATTAAAAAAAAAAACCAATATTGTAATAATAAATTCTTTATTTATTCCGGGACATGTCCCTTTATAATAATATTACATGTAAAATCAGTAGAGCACTAGAGCCTTAGAGTAGAACAAAAAATAACATGATATCGAATAAATAATAGCATAAATAAACAAATAAGAAAAAAAAGAAATTATAATAAATAATAATGGCATAACTTTTAAATCTTTAAGGAGAAATAAACTTTCAATATTAATACATTAAAAAATAAGGCCAAAAAAAATATAGGGAAAGAGGATGAATTTATATTAATAATAAAAGTAAAAATAATGCATTAATACATAAATGGGTGCAAATTTTAGTTAAAAATAAGGAGTACCTATTTCCAAATCTTTTGGAACTGCATGGGCATGAAGTGACTGAATATACGGGATTTTAAGGTGGGAAGAGTATCGAAGCAACGGATGGAAGAAGGAATGGAATTCCATAAGGATGAGGATCGGATAAGAAAAGATCTATCAAAACCTGCGGATCGGTGGGCCTTAGTTTATAAATCTGAAGACCGAGACGGGTATGGTGGGAATGAATATTTTTGCCTCGAGGTCCCCAGAGACGCCCCCGTACACTATACAACAGTAGTGGGAATATTAAGTGGAGGAATATTAAGGCGGTAACTAGGAGTTTTCGGGTTTCAAATGGGAATAGGTGACGAAGGTAATTTAGTCGCTTAAAGGTGGAAAAGGTACGATGAGAAATATTAGAGACATGATTTTTTCCAGGAAAGAGTTTGGTCAAAAGTGATTCCAAGATTTTTTAAGGTTGGATGGAACTTAATGGGATTATTATTTAGGAACAAAGTGGGAATATGAGGAACAGTTTTAAGGAGGTGGTGGGAACCTACTACAATTGCCTTTGTCTTCTGTGCATCCAACTTCAGCTTGTTAGCAACAGCCAGTGACTTATTCGATTCAAGTCCTCCTGGAGTATTTTTGTGGCTAGTAGTAGGTTAGAGGGCGGGAAGGACAGGTATATTTGGAAATCGTCAGCATAGATATGGTATTGGGAGTGATGGATAAGAAGGGGATGGTCATTAATATAAATAGCAAATAGAGTAGGAGACAAAGAGAAACCCTGAGGGACACCGGAGGAGAGGAACAGAGTCTTGGAAGGAGGTTGACCTTGAATGATTGCAAGCTGCGCCCGATCTGAGAGGCAGGATTGGAACCAGCGCATAACACTGCTGGATAAAGGAAGACTTTGTACTTTCTTAAGGAGGATGTTATGGTCAACTGTGTCAAAAGCTTTGGAGAAATCTAAAAGGGTGGGGATGGTCAGGTTTTGGTGTTCAATTGCGGTTTGGAGATCGTGGGTTATTTTCAGTAGAGCGGATTGTGTTGAGTAGCAAGAACTATAGCCAGATTGGAGAGGGTTAATGAGGGAACGGTCTTCTAGGAAGTTTGAAAGTTGAATTTGTACAAGGCGTTCCAGTGGGTTTGAGAGATTAGAGAGGAGAGAAATAGGACGGAAGTCATGGTGTGAGGAAGCATTTGTAATTTTATTTAATGGTCGCATTAGGGCAGTTTTCCATGAAGAGGGGAATATGGAATTTTGTAGAGAAAAGTTGTAAATATGATAGAGAAGGGGCATAAGGGTTGGGAGACAGGATTTTATTAGCTTTACTGGGATATTGTCAGGACCATAATCATAGATGTGGGATTTTAGGAGAGTGGAAAATAATTCGTCATGATACGTGGGAGAAAAAGAGGTTTTCTGGGTTGATGGTATGATGTTCAATATCAGCAGTAGGTGAAGGACTAGAAGCAGAGGATAAGAAATAGTCATTGAGATCATCTGGTGTGACTGAGAAAGAACTCAGGTTTTTGGATTCTGGTACGGATAGTTTTCGAAAGATTTTCCATCTAGATTTGGAATCTGGAGCATTAGAAAGGGCAGAATGGATGTGGAGGGATTTGGCACGTCGGACTGCGGATTGGGTTTTATGGCGCAGTTGTTTGAAAGATCCAAAATCACCTGAAAACAAGTACGACAAAATTTGGGCCTTGCTGCTTCTCTTCTTCTTCTTATCATTTGCTTTATTTCAGGGGTTAGGCAAGGAGTAGTCGGAAGGCGTAAGGTTCGTGTTTTAAGGGAAGTATGAATCTCTAAAACGGATTGCAGGTTTGTGGTAAGGATGGAAACCTTGGGATCTATAGAATTATAGGAATATATGATATCCCAGCGGAAAGTATCCAGGTCTGGTTGAAGGGATTCATATGAAAGGAGGTCCAAACTACGATATGAAAGAATATTGTGTGTGATGGGTAGGAGAATAGGGAACAAGGTAAAGATTCAGGGAAAACACTAGATCGGTAAGAAAGGATTTATCAATGGATCCAGATAACATATTGATGTTAAAATCACCAGAGATAATGATATTGGAATAGGTAGAAACCAGTTGGACAAGGGAGGATTCGAAGGTGTTGCCGAATGGGACACGAGGAGGTCGGTAGACAATGGCATATAACAGAGGAAAAGAGATAGTTGAAATTTCAATAAACATGTATTCTATGTGAGGAAAGGAAGAAGGAGATTGAAGTAGGATTTTGGCCTTTAGACTGTCATGAACATATAGCCCGACACCACCTCCCGTGCGATCAGGTCTATCATGTCGTAGAAAAGAGTAATTAGGAAGGGATACAAGGGAAGAAGGGATAAAATGTTTTAGCCAGGTTTCCGATACAGCTATTATGTGATAAAAATTATCAAGGAAACATTGTTGAAATTCATCATAGTGGGAAATTAGGGATTGTGCATTAACGTGACAGGAGTGTAGGATCTTAGTCATAACTGTGGGTGTGAGGAAGTAGGATAGCAGGAGAAGGATCGAGGTTGAGGAATAGGATATAACAACTTTTTATACCGTATTCAATTTTAAGATATGATAGCAACAAGAATATTGATTATTATTATTATTCTTATTTATAATTTTTCGTTTTTAATTATAAAGCATTTTCTGTTATACAGTTTTATGGTATATTCTGTATGATCCTCAATCAGCTCTAATATCTCTATTACTAATTTCCCTAAAATGTGACAGATTTTGATAAAGAACTTTCAGTAAGGCATAGAACCATCGAGCGGTAGATCGGAAAGCAGAAAGTTTCAAAATCGTTCTATAAATTGTTTGTTTCAGCATAGAAGTTTCGGTTTTGCTAAGTTCTAATATTCTTATCATCATTGTTATTTTTTTTTCTGTGCCATCTTCATGGAAAACAGTGAGTGATTAAATGAAATCAGCGTCGATGCACAAGCAGCTAACAAATGCATACTAAAATAAGAATTATAAGGAATAAACATGAAATTTATAATGTCGTGAGAGGCCCAAGGACGACGGGTTTCTGATTTGTGATCAACGATTCTCGGATATGCACGGCCTACTTATTATTCCAGACAGGCTACGTCACGATAGGCTTTTCCAGCGAGGGCCTTCAAGGGTTGAGAGAGGGGGAGGGAACTGGGTATATATCCGACTAGGACTTCTGGAGATACGTTTAATTGATCTTAAGATCGATCAGATCGAAGATGAGGGTTATCCTTGCAGTCATACTCTTCGCAGGAGTGGCCCTTGCCAGGCCTGACGGCTACACGACCAAGTACGACAACATCAACCTCGATGAAATCCTCAATAACGACAGGCTATATGGGAGGTACTTCCAGTGCCTGACGAACAAAGGAAAATGTACTCCAGAAGCCAAGCAGTTGAAAGGTGAGCGGTTAATTAAATGGTGTCTAAAAAAATGTATCGGTGGCGTTATGATTGATAATGCATGTACTTATTATTTATATTAGTACTTTAGATTCAAGTGTATCAGCACTATCTTAAGTTTCCCGTCATATGGAAAATTGACTTGAAATTGACTGTTCGTTTCGGATGATCAATAACGTAATGAAAACGGTGGTTAATCTAATATAAAATATTAAACTCTAATTTTAAACAACTGTTCCTATGGACATTTTTATTTTTATTCCACAAGCATAAAGCCATTAATTAGAATGTTTTATTATTATGCACTGTGCTACTCTCCCTCCTCTCGATACCTTGAGTTCGAGAGATATCATCTTTTTGGTCTGTTGCAGGACTTGTGGAATTACTTAATAATTATTTTTATCATCACATTAAATTCAATTATACAAATATTTTTTTAAAAATCCTATATTAATTTTTTTATTAATATTACTTAAAGTATAATGAAATATTTTTTTACTGTTGATACTCGAAATGAAATTATCAATAAAGTTAAAATTTACGACACTGCTTCACTTTACAAAATCTGGTGCGCTGTGCGCCACAACTTGCACTTAGCAGCTTTCAATTTTAATTTTGAAGTTCCCATTAAGTTTCTATGAAAATTCCATTTAGTTTCCATGGAAACATTTAGTTCTTTAGTATTTGTTAACTTCAAAAATCACTCAATTTTATGAGTTTTTCGTCACTCTCCACCACCTTGTACGACTTTTTATGCTCGATATAAATTTTTCTAAAATCTTTAGTTATTCAACGGTATATTATACATCTATATTACTACTCCTGTTTAAGACCTGGGAAAATATTTCTCCTTTAGTTAATTGTAATCATTTCATTGTTAATATTTATCCATTTTTTATTAGTTCTAACAATGAGAGACAGTTAATTATTTGAAATAAACAAAATTAGCTAAAGGCACTTTAGAGGGAGTCCGAAAGGAATTCGGTATTTAAGCCTTGTCAGACTATTTTAATGAAGATATAGCCCAGATGATATTGAAGACAATTAATTTTTTAATTGATATGCTAATCAGTTAAATCAAATTACTTTTTCGAGAAAATTTAAAAAAACAAAAGTGTGAAATCAATGATGTGATCATGTTTTCTACTATTCATATTCATATTAATTTAATTTTAAAACAAAACATATTTTAATATTTGTTTAGTGATTGAATGACATATTTCAAAGCATAACGGATTCATATCAAGTCCGTTCGTGTAGATCTTTTTTACGATTATGAAGTTTAAAATAAAAAATTATCTTACAAACGCATTTTTTTTTTTTTTTTTGTCATTGCTCATAAAATTCTATTTCCTAAACAATCTAAGTTTTAAAATGGATTTGTATTTATCTTCTTTCTTGTGGGTAAAATTCTACGTAAAAATTTTCTTTTTGATGTATAGTCCATTAAATATATCAAATGTCAGAAGTATATATGCATATATAAATTTCTTTATTCGTGGTTTCACTAAGCCATTTAATAATATTTCTTAGAGACTAAATTAAGTATTTGGAACGAATTACTGTCTACACTATCTTTTTAGGATACCAAGCGCTTGAGATGTTCTTTACTTTCAAGGGATACTGCGGGGAAGATTTGATTAGAATATTATAATAATTAGTTATATATTTTTTATGTCCAATTTTTTTTTTATTTGTTACCTCGTCAGTGCTCTTTCTTCTCTATTATAACTACAGTGACTTACGAAATGATTCGTTATTTGTTTTGCTTATTCAAGTTATAAAAATTTGATCGTTTTTTCAAAGGTTTTTTTCTGAAAAATATATAAGTATATATTTAAAAAAAAACATAGAAAAAAGGACCAATTTCATTAAATTTTAAGTTAAAACAAATTACGATTTTTTTTTGTCACTGTATTTCCAATAAATTTGAATCATTTTACAAAGGATACTATATATAATCATTCTCAGCCCACAAAGTTTTTCGATCTTCTCTCCTCTTCATCAATCAACTCGATAGTATACACAGTATTATTACTGTACGATAGTAATATACAATAATATACGAATTTACTATAACTAATATATATAAAAAAAAATAAAACAGAGATATTTAAATAAATAATATTAAATATTTCAGAATTATCTTCTTTTATAAATTTTCATTGAAACGCGTAGCAAGATGCAGATGTTCTCCATAATATCCCGATATTGCATCTGTTGGGAATTTGGGCTTTGAGCAAATATTTTTTAAATTATAAATAAACCCGATTGGTGAAATAACCACTAATTATATACATTAAAAAAAATCATAGAAAATAGCTGTTCACATTTAATATCCTCTAGTAGATAAACATTTACGGAGAACGGATGTAGAGAAGTCACGTGTACGTCAGTGTGAGCTTATGATTACAAATTTATGACACGATGTCATGGAATAGGTTCGTTGGGACATCTTGGCAATAGCTAAAGATGGACTTCGATGCTCCCAAGTGGACTCTACATTGCTATCAGCATTCCAGAAAGCAAGGACTTGGCAGATATGTCGCCCAAGGTCCGCCGTCGAGATCCCCCGCGAGTCAGGTCTTCCGCATTTGGTGGCCTTCCCTTCGAAGGGATGGAAGTGGAATTCTAATTAGCTTCCTAGTTATTATAGTTAGAGCTAGCCACTTCGGGATTGGAATCTCAAAATAGACTAGGAAGGTAAAAATTAATTTTAATTGAAGGTATTTTTAGAAATTTAAATAATTTTATTAGTCTGTTAACTGTTTGGTATAAATGTTTCATTGTTTCTTACTGTAGAATATTCGTGCGCATTGGGTAATGTTGGAAAGAAAGAGAAAAAAATCGATAACAACAAACTCGCCATTAAAAGAAAAAGTAAAATAAAACAACTTGCCTAGAACCGGTTAGGCTACCCCCCTCTCCAAGTCGTCTGACTTCCTGAGACTAAATGAAGCGAAATAATATTATTCTAAGATTGCATATACACGATCATCCAGTAGCACAGCTATAAATGGCGTCTGCCAAAACCAAATGCATTAGTTTTATATAATTTTTTCCCTAGTAAATTCTATATATTCAAGAAAAAAAAAAAATCTTTTCCTTATATTTTTAAAATAACCTGTTCAGACAAAAAAAAAATGCAATAAACATGCAAAATTGAACACCTGTGGAAATAAATTAACATATTGAGATGATTAGGGAATAAATAAAATTAATATTTCTCCTTGTTTTTAAACAATACCTCATAAATGTATCTGAAAAACAGCAACAAATAAATTTACTTTACGCAAATGCTGTAAGTATGTAAATCATTATCAATAACTTATAAATTTATAAATTATAAATTTATTTTTAGATCCCATAGAGATTATGATTTAGTTTCACAGCGCTGTAATGCTTCTCATTTTGGAACTTCTTTTGGTCTGAAGTTTCTAAGGGATAATATGATATCCATTCTGTTCCTAGTCAGCCATGATTCTTCAATGGATATTCAACATTATCGTGCCATAAACGTTAATAAATAATCATAGATAAATTCAGTAAAAAAGAAAGTTTAAAATTTAATTATCTCATCTGATTTTTGGTTGCCTCAAGCGTTGCTACTAACGCTCCTTTGCAAGAATTAATTTCCTAAATCAGAACATCGCATTTTTGAGTAATCAGAAAAAACTGTGTGTACTTATGACTAGAAAAAACGAAATTCAAGAGGAATTAAAGGCGCGGTTAAAGGCGGGAAATGCTTGTTATTTTTCGGTATCAATATTACTTAGGTCGCGCATTTTGTCCAGAAACTTTAAACTTAGAATATACAATACTATTATCTAGCCTACAGTTCTGTATGGGTGTGAAACGTGGCCGCTAACCTTGAAGGATGAACAACGCCTTAAGGTATTCGAGAATAAAGTAAAAGTAAAATATTTGGTCCGAAAAAGGATGAGTCAACTGGAGAATTTAGGAGATAACACAACGCGGAATTGCGGAGCATGCACCCTGTTAATATAATCGAAGTGATATCATCGCGACGGTTGAAATGGGCTTGCAAAGTTGTTGGGCTCAGTAACGAACGAATTCCTAAAAAGTTAATAAACGCTGAGCCGACTGGTAAACGTCCGAGGGGTAGACCGAAACGTAGGTGGGAGGATAGTATTAAGAGTGATCTAATGAATTTGGGTTTGGAAGGTAGTCGGTGGACCGAGATTTGTAGACAGCGATTAGTGGTATCGGTATCGAACCTCCGGTTCGCTAAGCCGTTTATTATTATTATTATTATTATACGACATTAGATAAAGCCAAGAAAGAGGTACCACAGGGTGCTGTTCTTCTCCATGACTTATATGCCATTTTGTTTCAATATTACTGAAAGGCAATCTGTTGATTATCAATTTTTCGTATTTGACAGGTGTGAATAAATATATTAAGAGAAAAAAAATTAGTTTGACTGAGGCTGAATAAAGTCATTGTTCATTTATATTTAAAGATGTATCTTTGCAATGATGAACTTCATTGAATAATACTTGATCCTTTTGCAGACATTCTTCCTGATGCCCTGAAGACCAAGTGCGCCAAGTGCAACGAAAGACAGAAGAAGGGGGCAGAGAAGGTGTTCAAGTACCTCCTGGACAAGAAACCCAACGATTACAAAACCCTGGAGAAGATCTACGATCCTCAAGGTGTCTACAGGACCCAGTACAAGAGTGAAGCCGAAAAGAAGGGAATCAAAATCTAAATTAATCTGTGATAATGTATGAATGTTGTGTGCTTGTTTTCGCTTGTAAATTGTTATTTAATTAATAAATAAAATACTTGAAATACTTAAACTTTTTAAACCACTCTAGTCTTCTTATCATTTACAAATCTAATTTATTCATTAAATTCCTTTTTTATTTAATTTTTATTTAAAAAAATCCATAATATTTATCAATTTTTAAATAAGAAATTTTTAAATCTAATATTTATTTTTCAAGTTACTGAAACGTTTCAAAGCTGATATTCCTCATTAAAAAATGAAACTATTATTTAAAATTTAGATAAAACAAGGCAAATGATTAATATAGATTTATCAACATTTAATAATAACCAAAATTTAATTAATAACCTTGTAAACAACAATTGAACATGAAATATGAAACATGTTCTGTATCTTTATTCTATTTCCTTTCAATATGCTTTCATGACAATCTATATCTAAAAAAGCAAGCTATACATCTGGAAAACTATGGGTACTCATTTCAAAGATAATTAAATTTTCTACAAAAACAAAACAACAAAATCATCTAAACTGGACCATATGAGCAAAAATACCAAATACGTACAAACAATATATAAAAGCATATTGGGCATTGTTTCCATTCAGCGCAGATTCCCATGGAAACGCGTTTAATTTTAATTTTTTTTTTTAATTATTCGAAAACTAAACATTTCTCTTACTCACACAGATGCCCATTTGCAATATGCCATCACTCACTAATTTAATAATCACTGTATCTCAATTGTTATGAAGCTGAAATTTTTAATAGTGGCTCCCCTTATGTAGTATATGTCCAGTAAGGCGTGATTTGAAAAAAAAATCGTACACTAATTGATTCAAAAAAATTATTTCTGAAACATAAAAAATCTTTCACTTTTTACAGGCATAAGGCTTCATCCACGGATGAGAAAAGTCTCATTTATGTTGCAAATGTGTTACGACGGTATACAACGGTTCTGTTTCGAAGCTAAAACGCTAGTATTAATTACATCTTGTTGTATATTAACCATTTTTTGGTTAATATCTACGCCGAGATAGAGACAGAATGGATTAACATTATAAGATTCAGCCAGAGCAAGCTGCTTGCCTAACGCGCACACAAGCATAATGTGTATCACAATTATTATGTGCATTATAGTTATCCTTATCGTAAATGCATACAAATTAAAACAAAACAGCAGAAATGAAATATTCGCGTGCGAAGCTAGTAATATATAAACATAATAAAAAAATATATAAATTAATACATTAAACTGAATACGATGAGGTCGTAGACCAAATTCATGATTGAAATAAAGAAATTTACAAAATACCTAGAAATGATTTTCAAATAAGATTCCTAGCAGGATCCATTGGAGATTTTGATAATTTAAATATTTCTAAAAAATACTAAAAAGGTTTTATTGAATCTGCTCTGCTTTTAACAATTGTTAATACACAACAAAATTTTTTTTTGTGTTGTGATTTAATCATCTCATGCTAAAAGAGGTATGGTCACCTCTCAACCAAAATGATACATTTGGAGTATTCTAAACTTTCAAAATAATTTTTATACTCACGTTAAAAATTTGTTGTTCAGATTAAGTTCTTACTTTTCTCACTTTATATAATGATGATAAAATTTCTCAAATTGACTCGTGACAAAATGTATTTATCATGAATAATGATCCTATAAAATTACAGAATACTTTTTAATTCCGTCACAATTGATTTTTACCAATGGATTATTCCTCTAATTTTCTGTTTGATTTATATTTGATTTGCGTCGTCTCCTTTGACTGATGCGCATTATCTAAAGATTTGACAATTCTCTAAAACAATAACAAAATAAAAAATAAAAATGTATTTTAATTTCTTACTGTCATTTATTAGGGTGAATAAAAAAAAGAACCGCTTCAAGGGTTAAAATGAAGTTTATTTTTTTCTTACATAAAATTTCTTCTAACTTTCGAAATACAGTCTATTATGTGTCTATGGTTAGTTGCCATCTAGAAGCCTAGTTCGATTCTCTGCCGGTACCACTCCAATGGTTTCGACTGGAAAACGTCTTCTACTCCAATTTTTAACTCCTCCATTGTTTGAAATGATTTCTCCTAAAGGAAGTGAGACATTGCTCGAAAAAGATAAAATTACGAAGGCGTAAGATCAGAGCTATAGGGAGAATGCGGTAGAAGTTCGATGGCATCCATTTCACCAGGTTTTTGGCGGCATATTTTCAGGCGACGTTCGGCTTGCTGTAAGGTGAGCTCAGGTGAAAAATTTGAATGTGTCGTTTTTTTTCTTACGCCTGGGTTACGTTGACATTGCCGTCATAGGCCAATGTCATACATGCAGCCCAATATAAAACAGATCTACTAGAGAACTTATTCTCGGTGTCAGCTAGTGAAATTCTAATGTCCTCCAGTGCAGGACATACGTCCGGATGGCGAGCAGACTTCTCTACATGGCACACCGGATATATGGGACATTCAACGACTCCAATTCTATGGAGATGCTGTTGGAGGTAGTCATGCCCCGTAATTATCCTGCAGCAGGCAACTGATTGTCCCCAAGGCAACGATATCGGTATGTAGCCTTCCTGGCTTAAAAGGAGCTCCCATTGCTTCCCCTCAGCTAATTTCGAATAGTAATCTTTTAGATTTTCTCGTGTTTTCCCTCTTGCTATTCGTTTAGCAGAATGATAGTAGAGGGAAATTGATGGCTTTGGCAATTTGGAGCCTAGCTGGGCCAATCTGTTTGCCTCCTCATTCCCCAAGAGCCCGCAGTGGCTCAATAGCGTGTCCTAGAGCCTCACTGTCCACAACAGATGGTCGCCCTGAGCCCGATTGCTTTTCCAAGCTTGTGTCACCACTTCCAAATTTGGCGAACCACCTCCTCTCAGTCCGCTCATTAAGTTTAGGTTCCTCTTCAACTTCCAGTATCAAACGCGTGGTTTTGGCGACTGAAAATTTCTTTTTCCAATAATGTCGCAGAATTATTCGATTTTCATACCTCAACATCACTTTGATTGAAAAAATGCCAAACAAGTACTGAGCCTCACAGAGAGACATTATGTTTACTTTATGATTCAGTATAGCGTTAGGATTAAAAAGGTAACAATAACAAGAACAAAGAAAAAAATAAACTTCATTGTAACCCGTGGAACGTGTTTTTACTCACCCCAATATTATTATTATTTGAATGTCGTACATCCTGGATTTACTTTGATATCAGGAAAGATGTATTAATAAAAAAATTAAAATATATACGATCAAATTAGCTTGTATTATATGTATCAAATTTCATATTTGAAGTCTCGTAAGCAAATACGAGCCTTCTAAAATGAAACGCGATGGGGTAAGTAAACAAATACCCCATTACTTTCCATTTGATTATTGTGTCCATCAACAAATGTTGTAATTAGAAATGTTTTAATTAAGTAATATTTCGTTCTAAATTATTTTCAGAATAAAATTTTTTTGTTCTTTCATGAAACCTTCATTATCATTGGATATAAGCTATTTACAAATTTGAAAATATATAAATTAATTATGAATAGTGACTATATTTTACTATGGAACATTAACATAATCATCCAAGGTCATATAAAATTGCCAATCAACATCAGCAAAAAAACAATAGCATGCTAACACGTGGAATAATGGCTTGAAGCAAATCAGACCACGAAATAGTCTAAAATCACATAATAAAATTCAATCTAAATTTATTTATGGCTTTATTTAGGATAGCATTAGCAATTTGATAGTCTTTAACGAATATCAATCCACAAATATCATAAATATTATTATTTATTTTGTTAATCGGAGACCATTAAAACGAAAAAGTATTTAAAAGTCTTAACCATCTTAATTTTTTTTTTTTTTTTTTTTTTGGAATACTATAAACATTGGAGCTGTATAACATTGATCATGGTTATATTGAGGCCCATTTATCCTTTACATTGGCTACTTCGTTTTCTGACTATCAGGAACTACAGAGTCTGGGGTAATCCATTACCAAAAAATGGATATAAAACAGTTTTTCTTTTATTTCGAATATTGTTACTTAACCCTTACTTAACTTAACCCGACACTATGCCCGGCGGATAAGTCAATGATAGATTTTCGTTATTATCAGAAAAAGAAAAATTCTGTTGACTTTTTGGGGTCAAATTATTCCATTTGCAACTGATCTCCCACAATATGAGAGAGGGGAAAGTATTCTTGCTTGAGCCGTTCTGTGTTTAACTGTAAATAGAAGGAAAAATTGGGGACTGTCGTCAGATGCTTAGCAATATGTGGTGTAACAAAGTTTTCGACAAAATGTAGGTAGAAATTGGAGTCATTTCTCTTAACTTTTTAATTTATTATTATTTGGTATATTTAATTTTTTTTTTATAAATAAAATTTGGAAAACTAAAAAAAAATAATAATAATAAAAGGCTTAGCGAACCCGGAGGTTCGATGCCGATACCACTAATCGCTGTCTACAAATCTCGGTCCACCGACTACCGTCCAAACCCAAATTCATTAGATCACTCTTAATACAATCCTCCCACCTACGTTTCGGTCTACCCCTCGGACGTTTACCAGTCGGCTCAGCGTTTATTAACTTTTTAGGAATTCGTTCGTTACTGAGCCCAACAACTTTGCAAGCCCATTTCAACCGTCGCGATGATATCACTTCGATTATATTAACAGGGTGCATGCTCCGCAATTCCGCGTTGTGTAATCTCCTAAATTCTCCAGTTGACTCATCCTTTTTCGGACCAAATATTTTACTTTTACTTTATTCTCGAATACCTTAAGGCGTTGTTCGTCCTTCAAGGTTAGCGGCCACGTTTCACACCCGTACAGAACTGTTGGCAAGATAATAGTTTTGTATATTCTAAGTTTTAAGTTTCTGGACAGAATGCGCGACCTAAGTAGTGTTGATACCGAAAAATAACAAGCATTTTCCGTCTTTAACCGCGCCTTTATTTCCTCTTGAATTTCGTTTTTTCACATACCCCAAATACAAAGCTTAAGTGGACAAAGCTTAATAAAGATGAATCGAGTAGTGTGAAAAGTTCAAATGAAACTAGCTCTAAATGATTAGCTTTTTAACAGTAAAGAATAGTTAGTCAGAGGGAAAAATAATATAATGTAATAATATAATTTCGTTCTGCTGAAGAATTTTGCAGAATAGAGAAATACTATTTTTCTCCTGTTCTAATAAATAATTAATGTATTAAATTATGCAGTAAATTGATTTTAAAAACTAGTTTACAGTCCAATCTATTAAAGAAGCTAAAAAAAAAAAAAAATGAAAAAAAAAAGCATTTATTAAATAAACCACGAGACAAGGTAAGGTGCTATAACAGTATTTTATGAACAGAGCTAGGCGAAATTTGTTTGTTGAATTGGAAGTGATAACTAAAAAACTATTTACGTTAGGTAGTTTCCAATTGCAGCATCATAAACTAGATAAAATTTTCTTTAAAAATAAGTTGAATTTCTCTTTGTTAAAACCATTTAAAGGGTGTTTTCGCGCGGATAAAGCACGCTAAGTTTTATTTTTCATAATGACATGAAAAATAGTTGCGATTTTTTTTTTATTATACCAACCTTCTTCTCAGCCACTGTTGGTGAGATACCGAAAAGCTACCGTAACTGCTTTTGCTGATGAAATAGCTATCACAAGTAGCAACCTCTATGCTGAATTGGCTCTAGAATAAGTCTTTGTCGCATGTCAAAATATCATTGACGAGCAAGGAAACCTAAATATTGAGATCAATGTGAATAACACTAAGGGCATTATATTTTCTTCCAAAAAGACAAAAAGAAACTTTCAATCAACTTTCAGCTAAATGGATGCTCAAATAATACTAACGCATCTGGACAATGGATTTGACCACCGACATTTGACTTTTTCGAATCACTTTGATAAAAAATTAAAATCAGTCCGTGCCAAAGGAAACAGGCTCAATCACTAGCTAGGTTCAAGGAACCCTTCTCTAAGGCTAAAATTGATGATTTATAAATGCATAACTAGGCTATCATTGCTCTATGGTGCACCTATGTTCAAGAATTTAGCAAAAAAACATATAAACGCTTGGATTCGTTCTACTTAGAAAAATTGTAACTTTACTCCAGAACGCAAAGACAAACCAAAATTCTTGACGAGGCACAGCATAAAAATTTCTTCAATAGTTTGCAACTATCATTGAATGAAATATTTAACAATACCGTACCTAGCTAAGCTCCCGAACGATGGCAAAATCAAGTTAGGAAATAGATTAATTTATTTATTGTTTTGTAAGGCGTTGGGTGAACCCATCTCCTGATGAGTGTAGGTAATTTATAAATACGAAAATTCGATACTTAAGAATAGAAAGTCCTTACAATGTAAGACGGTTACAGTAGAAGGAAAATTAAATGAACATAACAAATGAGGAGACGAAGAAGGTTAAGTTAAATTATTAAGTTATAAATTTGCCAAATTCAATTGCATCATTTTCTTCATTTCAGTTACGAAATATATCTATATCAAAACGCAATCAATAGACCAGATCAATTGTGCCGTGATATCTTTTATGAATATTTAAAAAATAAAACCTCAGGATCCTCCAAAATGTCTAAGAGAAGAACTGATTCAATCCTTGCTTTTGTTTTTTAAAGCAAAACTGGATTCAGTGCAATCGTACGTGATGATTTCTTCTAATCTGACAAAAAATCAACATATTATCGTATCTACATGGATTTATAAGGTGTAAGGAATGCTTGCATCATATTATCTACAGATTTGAAATAATAAAATGGTGCGCCGGTTGCCAATAAGAAAAAGACAATGTGGCGTCTAAAAAAAAAAAAAAAAATTATAATTTGATAATGTGCAGAAATAATTGGGGTTCACGAGAAACTTCTTGAAAAGTTTAATGTTATTTTTCAAGTCAGTATCATCTTTTGAAATAAAACATTCTTCTTTGAAGATTATACATTAAACATAGGAAGATTGTACATACGATTATACGGATGGTATCCTGTGCCCCTGACAAAATTCTTATTCATAGTCCTGCGATCGCTACAAAAAAATGTCTTATTCCTGTAAGTCAGCTGTCTGAAGAAGTCCAAGAAAATCGTCACAAGGAATTAAAAAAGCTTTTTAAATTCCTTGATGCGACAATTTTACTAGTATAATATCTAATACACATACAAATGAAGATATCTTTCACAATTTGTCATGTCCTCTAGTGATCTCATATGCCAGACCATTACATCCAAAAAAATGTACCTGTTCTAATGAAGTATTGGAGCTCATTCATATATCGTGGATCCGAGATAATAGCAGCATTGTTAAGTAACAGCAGTGATAACAAAAGCGACTTGGACATATTAGGTGATATGTCACAATAATTTTTGTGCACATGTTTAGTTTCAGTAATTCGATTTATTATTTATTGTTATATTAAATGTAAATATTTAAATGATACCTTTTTTTTTGCAATAAGTGATTTTTTTTTTGCATTTTCTTGAAAATGTTTTAGTTTCTTATGTTTAGATATCTTTTGTCTTTAGATATCTTATGTAATTCATCTTTTAATTGCGTGCAAAAACAATTCTCAATTAAAATGATTTATTTCCAACTATGTACAAATAATTTTGATCTAAAGCACACAATTAATTCATTCATATTGACTTTGGTACCGCTAGATTACTAAGATAGCCCCATGATGAGATACAGATGAGAAGGATGAGAGACCCATCACTTTGACAATTGTGTACGCACCTTTAGAGCAGTGGTTTCCTATATTATATACATATAAATATATATATATATATATATATATATATATATATATATATATATATATATATATATTATGTGCTTGTGTCTTCCGTGTTTATTGAAATATAATTTCTGTTGAAATAGTAATCGTTTTTGTTCATCGGCTCATTATCATTATATTATTTTCATTTAGTAATGAGCAGAATTACTATTCTCCTCGTGCATTTCTTTAGCATCTTGTTACCTTTCAAAGACTCAATCAAACCGATGAATACACTGTAAATGATGTCCTTGAACGAATTAAACAAGGAGAGAAAAGGATAACAGATGAGACAGAGACTTATCGTTGAACAAGTGGGCCGAGGTTCAGGATCAGAGAAAAGTTGACAAATGGACAACTATAAATATATCCAACCCGCATGGTTGGTCGGATGCAACCATGGGCAAGGGCGACATCCTGGGCGGCCTTCCACATCAACGAGGTAACCGGAACGCGGGTTGACAGTTTCTGCGAAAGAAATGAAGCACGATATCGGTGTGGTTTGGCGTAGTCCGCAAGGCCTTGTTCATGGAATCTGAAATGTCAATAACATTTTTTGTTTTAAATCTAATTTACGAATCGCTGTGGATATAGTAAAACATAAAAAGTCCTTCTTTCCATATTGATAATATAGCTTTATAGCTAAAATTCAATTTTGAAAAAGAAAGGGCAGAACACCTGCATGAATCATTGAACTTACAGAAAGTAGATGAATTCATTAAGAGAAGAACCATAAAATTTTAGGATAAAACATATCACCGAACCTCGGCGATGGCAAGATAGAGTTTCAAACTAGTTTTAAGATTAAGTTTAAGAACAGATTCAATATAAAGGCAGGCACCATTAAGTGGCATTGCAAATAGAGCTAACTTTAACACCCTATAATAAAATTTATCTCTCAACAAATATTGAAGTATGGGATCATTTTGCTGATAATGTTTTTAGCTTTAATACATTCGCTCTGGGTGTGTTTGGTGAATGTTAAGGATTTGTCCAATTCTATGCACATGAGCAGCATTTTTAAAAACTCCTGCGATAACGCACTTAATAACGTAACTATAATAACATAACTTAATAATAAAACATAATATGGATGGTCAACCTCACACACGTGTTAATGTCAACCTCAAAGGACACAATTTGGTCATGACAACACTAAGAGTTGAAAACTGTTCGATATCTAATCTAAATTACTTATCTGTTTGCAAATAGAGTTATAACAAAATCAAAGTATCCCAATGCACAAAAAAGCCAAAGTGAATTAATAAATGAGTTGTTACTGTATACTGAAAAAATCTATTTTTTTTTTTTTACTCGACATTATAAAATTTCCTATTGCAACATGTGTGTGGTGGACAAATCCTTAACATTCACCAAACACACCCAGAGCGAATGTAATAGAGCTAAAATGACACCATCAGCCAAATGACCCCATACTTCAATATACATTCCAAACCATCATAATCCGTCATACGCCCAATAATAATGTATTCTGCTTCAGTCTGGAGTTACACCTGCGAGACTCTAATTATAGAAAATTAGATGTCGTTCAGCGAATATGTATGAGGATAGTGAATAACTATCCTTGATATACCAGAATTTCAACTTTGCTATTCGATTTACAGCTTCCAACAATTAAACAGTACATATGCTAATACAAAAATTTCTCTCTCTCTCATTCCCATTTCCGACAACCCGATCAATCAAAAGATAGATGAATATGACAAGAGATCATCAAAACTTTACACCCACAAACGTACCAAACATGTACTAATAGATAAAAGTGAACAATTCCTTAATTTCTATAAAACTTATTGCCAAGTGTATATATGTATGTTATTTTAATCAAGTGTTAATTAATATAATATAATATAAATATAATATAATTGATATAATTATACTCTAATATAATTAATATAACTCTATAGTTAAAATTCAATTTTGAAAAAGAAAAGGCAGAAAAACTGCTTGAATTATTGAACTAACTGAAAGTAGATGAATTCATTAAGAGAAAAAACCATACAATTTTATGATTCACTCAAATATCTACAAAACCCACAATTTAATTGCCTTACATTTCCGCCGACTCCTAGGCGATGGCAAGATAGAGATTCAAGGTAGTTTTAAGATTAAGATTAGGAACTGTTTTAATATAGATATAGCCACCATAAATTTACATTGCAAATAAAGTCATAAAATCTCAAATAATTATTTTTTTTCTTTACCACCTTATAATAAAATTTATCTCTCAACAAATACCTATAGTTAAGGAAATTTTAAATAATTTTGGAGGAATGGGTTAACATTACAAATTAATTTGACCGATACGAGTTCACTTCATCTGGATTCCCAGAGTCCAAAAAAAGATATTTCCAAAGGTCTAATGTCTTTTTAGTCGACCCGATTCCTAAGAACGACTCGTTCTCAAAATTCAAACTATTTTCGATGAAGAACAATATAAACGAATTTCACAGCAGAGATATAATCCAAAACCTAAAAGCAATTTACTACTTTTTTTATATGAGGGTCTTTTATCATCTTTTGAATTCCTTGGTCTTGCTAGGTATCAACTTTTACATTTTTTTTTTTAAGTCCTTCGAACAAAGCCAAATGCTCCATTCGATGTAACCAACAATATTCTACATCGTGAGTTATAATTCATGACCTTGATATCCCATTTGTTTCAGACCTTATTCTATCCAAGTTCTCCAAAGTTCAGCATAACCCTTCTCGTCATCCTAATACTTTAGCATAATTCCTATCCAGCCTCCATCTATCTCTACAATCCTCCACGGAGGCTGAAACGGCTGTAATTAATAAATTTTAAAAGAATCGCTGGATAATTATGATCAGAGACCGGATAATAATGAATTGAAAAAATTAAAAATATGCAAAATTATTCAAATATACAATTATCAAGCCATGTTCAGGTTAAACAGCTCTACCAGAACAAAATGTAATAATAATAATAATTTTGAAAATGAAAGTAATATAATAAATTTTGAATCCAACATAATATTATTAATAAATATTGCTTTAATTATTGAAGAAATTTTGATCTTTTTTTTTTTTGCATACAATTAATAATGTTTTTGCAAAAATTATACGATTCTAAAGCTACTACGAAAACATCAAATCAGTACTTCGTTAGTTTTAGTTATGCCCACGATTTTTTTTTTTTTTATGGTTTAGAGAGGAAAGAAAATATTGTCTATTTAGTCTATGTTAGCGAGAACATTGAACTTTGACTGGATTATTCAAACTTTTGCAGAAAGGAAGGAAGGAAGATTGTTATTGTTAATAAATATTGGTTTAAATAATAAATAGTTCAAGCTCTACTAGTGTTATGACATAAACACGTACTATTTATTATTACTATACTAATACATATTACTAACATAATATTATACCTATAATACATACACATTTACATGTTACTAATAATATTATTACTAATACACTTACTATAAATACTAATTATTATTAAATTATACTATAATTATTTAGTATTTTTTAAAAAATGTCTTTAATATATTAATATTAATGACAATAATAAAATACATAAAATATTGAGCAGAATGGGAACTTATAATAAGTTCCCATTCTGCTCAATATTTCATGCATACTTCAATGCCGGTAGCTTTATTGGTAATAGATCTGGACAACGTCATTTAGACTTTATACTTGGATTCTGGATCATTTTATCATTGTATGCAGATCGGGAGGGCTTCAAGTGCTCCTTACTACAGAATTGGATATAACCGCCATCCAAGAAATCCGTTTGACCGGCAAAGGTCTTATAGAAAAGATAACATTAATTGAGAATAATAACAAGTGTAGACAAAATATTGACAATAAGACAGGTGATATGCCAGTTCAAAATTAACGGTTTGTAAATACAGAAAGTAATCAACATCATACAGTTTATATAAAAAACAAAACAATATGCAAATTAAAAAAGGGCCATCTTTTATACAATAAGAAATCCAAAATACTTTTATTTTCACATTTCATAACAGAAACTTTTTTGGATTAACCAGTTTAAAAAAAAAAACAACACTCATTCATTCATTTGTTCATGTATATAAATTGTACTCCAATAATAATTTAAAAAATAAAATAAAATGGTTTCCCTTTCACTTTTTTTTAGTCCATTACTTCCTTTTGACACACCTATCTTTTATCTCTCATAATATGTTTTCTATTTTTCAATTAAAAAGGTCCGAATTCCGGCAGTTTTTTTTTTTAGTCTGTCTATAGATATACATCAAATAAAATAATATTGTAAATATAACCTGTTTCATTATATTTTAAAATTTAAGGATGCATATATTAAGGGTTTTTTAAGCAAAAGTGCTCTGCTTTCACGTCACTTCTTACGCTCTCACAAAATAACCTTACAAATTGAATACTGACCTTCAAATCTTGGTCAAGATTTCACACTTTTTCCTGTTTTATATCATCCTTAGTTTTGCTAATCAATTATATTTCTCATTATTTAACGAATGAATTAATGCTCTTTTTTCCATCACGATGTAATACAAAAGATTTAATTATTAAGTTATTTAATCCGCATGGTTATAATCCGCCTGTGACGAATCATTGCTATTTGCACAAACATTGACTAAAGAAAATTAGCATTTCTTATTTAATTATAATTGAATTGCAAAATGAAAACAAATTCTTTTTTTTTTTTTTCATATTACTCTAAAAATTAAAACAAATGCAACTGATGTCAGTCTTGGTTGTTCAAATTAAATCAAATTAATATTTCCTTAAATTAATATTATTCTCCTTTTCTAGTCGTTTTATTCTAAAAAACATCTTTCCAGTCCTCCATACCCTAGCAGTTTCCTGGGAAACGCCAGCATGCCATCGTGGCTTTGGTGTTCCATATTATTCCATGAATTATTTGGATTAAAAGTTTTTATAGCGTTTCATTCTCTTCTATCCTTACCAAGAGCTTCGGCTCATTTCAGACGGGCGAGGCACACATAGTTAAAGAAGTTTGGATCTTGGCGCTGGATACATAGTTTTTAATATGCATCATCTTTCCTGTCTATCCATTATGCATTGCATGTAATTCCTTTCATGTTCAAGAAATGCTTGTAGGTCGGTTTCGGCCAACGCCCTTATGTTAGTACAGTACATAGAATTAAATAATAAATAAGAAACGATAATGCTTAAAAAACTTGTCTTCAACATTAAAATGACTTGTCTGAACAATTCCATCATCCTCTAAAACCGTTTATCAATTAATTTGACTGAAAACCAAAGGTAATTTTTTACAAGATATAATTTTCAGCACCAAAGTGGCAGCTTTAAATACACATAAATAGTTTTACTACGCAGAAAGAGGTGAGTAAGATTACTACTAAGGTGTCTTATTCGTTGGAGGTGCAAATCTCATTCGCATATGTTGTAAAAGATCTTCTAATGGACCACAAGGAAAACAGGTAATTTTCAGTCCGATATCCCTAATAGAAGTAAAGCCATGTCCTAGATTACTTGATGTCATAATGGAATAGACCACGCAGAGGTCCACAAGAAAATATATAAAGCTACTACGAAAACATCAAATCAGTACTTCGTTAGTTTTAGTTATGCCCACGATTTTTTTTTTTTTTATGGTTTAGAGAGGAAAGAAAATATTGTCTATTTAGTCTATGTTAGCGAGAACATTGAACTTTGACTGGATTATTCAAACTTTTGCAGAAAGGAAGGAAGGAAGATTGTTATTGTTAATAAATATTGGTTTAAATAATAAATAGTTCAAGCTCTACTAGTGTTATGACATAAACACGTACTATTTATTATTACTATACTAATACATATTACTAACATAATATTATACCTATAATACATACACATTTACATGTTACTAATAATATTATTACTAATACACTTACTATAAATACTAATTATTATTAAATTATACTATAATTATTTAGTATTTTTTAAAAAATGTCTTTAATATATTAATATTAATGACAATAATAAAATACATAAAATATTGAGCAGAATGGGAACTTATAATAAGTTCCCATTCTGCTCAATATTTCATGCATACTTCAATGCCGGTAGCTTTATTGGTAATAGATCTGGACAACGTCATTTAGACTTTATACTTGGATTCTGGATCATTTTATCATTGTATGCAGATCGGGAGGGCTTCAAGTGCTCCTTACTACAGAATTGGATATAACCGCCATCCAAGAAATCCGTTTGACCGGCAAAGGTCTTATAGAAAAGATAACATTAATTGAGAATAATAACAAGTGTAGACAAAATATTGACAATAAGACAGGTGATATGCCAGTTCAAAATTAACGGTTTGTAAATACAGAAAGTAATCAACATCATACAGTTTATATAAAAAACAAAACAATATGCAAATTAAAAAAGGGCCATCTTTTATACAATAAGAAATCCAAAATACTTTTATTTTCACATTTCATAACAGAAACTTTTTTGGATTAACCAGTTTAAAAAAAAAAACAACACTCATTCATTCATTTGTTCATGTATATAAATTGTACTCCAATAATAATTTAAAAAATAAAATAAAATGGTTTCCCTTTCACTTTTTTTTAGTCCATTACTTCCTTTTGACACACCTATCTTTTATCTCTCATAATATGTTTTCTATTTTTCAATTAAAAAGGTCCGAATTCCGGCAGTTTTTTTTTTTAGTCTGTCTATAGATATACATCAAATAAAATAATATTGTAAATATAACCTGTTTCATTATATTTTAAAATTTAAGGATGCATATATTAAGGGTTTTTTAAGCAAAAGTGCTCTGCTTTCACGTCACTTCTTACGCTCTCACAAAATAACCTTACAAATTGAATACTGACCTTCAAATCTTGGTCAAGATTTCACACTTTTTCCTGTTTTATATCATCCTTAGTTTTGCTAATCAATTATATTTCTCATTATTTAACGAATGAATTAATGCTCTTTTTTCCATCACGATGTAATACAAAAGATTTAATTATTAAGTTATTTAATCCGCATGGTTATAATCCGCCTGTGACGAATCATTGCTATTTGCACAAACATTGACTAAAGAAAATTAGCATTTCTTATTTAATTATAATTGAATTGCAAAATGAAAACAAATTCTTTTTTTTTTTTTTCATATTACTCTAAAAATTAAAACAAATGCAACTGATGTCAGTCTTGGTTGTTCAAATTAAATCAAATTAATATTTCCTTAAATTAATATTATTCTCCTTTTCTAGTCGTTTTATTCTAAAAAACATCTTTCCAGTCCTCCATACCCTAGCAGTTTCCTGGGAAACGCCAGCATGCCATCGTGGCTTTGGTGTTCCATATTATTCCATGAATTATTTGGATTAAAAGTTTTTATAGCGTTTCATTCTCTTCTATCCTTACCAAGAGCTTCGGCTCATTTCAGACGGGCGAGGCACACATAGTTAAAGAAGTTTGGATCTTGGCGCTGGATACATAGTTTTTAATATGCATCATCTTTCCTGTCTATCCATTATGCATTGCATGTAATTCCTTTCATGTTCAAGAAATGCTTGTAGGTCGGTTTCGGCCAACGCCCTTATGTTAGTACAGTACATAGAATTAAATAATAAATAAGAAACGATAATGCTTAAAAAACTTGTCTTCAACATTAAAATGACTTGTCTGAACAATTCCATCATCCTCTAAAACCGTTTATCAATTAATTTGACTGAAAACCAAAGGTAATTTTTTACAAGATATAATTTTCAGCACCAAAGTGGCAGCTTTAAATACACATAAATAGTTTTACTACGCAGAAAGAGGTGAGTAAGATTACTACTAAGGTGTCTTATTCGTTGGAGGTGCAAATCTCATTCGCATATGTTGTAAAAGATCTTCTAATGGACCACAAGGAAAACAGGTAATTTTCAGTCCGATATCCCTAATAGAAGTAAAGCCATGTCCTAGATTACTTGATGTCATAATGGAATAGACCACGCAGAGGTCCACAAGAAAATATATAAATAGCCGAGGCTTCGAGTAATTGCAGTCAATATGACAATATGAAGCTGTTCCTTGCACTGTTGATGGTATATGTGGCCGCGGCCATCCCTGCAGACACTTACAAGACCAAGTACGACAATCTCGACGTCGAAGAAATTCTCAAAAACGACAAGCTGTACCAGAAGTACCATGAATGTCTGACTAACACCGGCACATGCACGCCTGATGGTAAAGATTTCAAAGGTCAGTCTTTCTTAATGGTTCTAATATGCACAACACTGGTTGTGATCGTTCAGATAAGCCTATTAAAGTAATTATATCTATTACCTAGGTTAGTCCCCATGAACCAAGAAGTTGAACAACCTACGCCAGTGCACACTACCTGGCACATTTTTATATAATCCATTGGCTGACGAGACGTATCCATTTCAGCCTCTGAATTTTTATATACAATGAGTTTTTTCTATATCTGAAAGAGCTCGCTATTCATTTTCTTGATCACCTACGTTCCTTGATCATTATTACTCTCGAACCCGACTACCCCAAGTATTCGCCTCAACATTATTCCTTAAAAACCTCTTTTAAAGAAAATTGTCACCTTTCTTCCCATTTATCTCAAGTGTTTATGAACACTGATCTTCTAAGGTTATTCTACAGCATGAACATATTGGTACGGATCACATATATGATTTAACATACCAATGGTTTTGTGAGAAAAAAAAAATCGTCCAAAAAAAAAAGCTGCTAACTTTCTCCAATAGAAAACGGTGATTCATCACAGATAGTTAAAAGAAAAATGTAATTTAATATCATAAACGTATCTCTGTTTTTACGAGCATATCATACAAAAATACTAAGCATGGCGTTCGGGTGGACCTAAAGGGGGTAAATATTTTTCGAATTCTGCAGGCCAGTTTTTTTTGAAAGAATAAAAGGTTACTGAACCTTTCTCTGAATTTCAAGAGAAAAAGACGATTTGGGGGAGAGTAAAGATTTTACCATCAGTGGTGATCACAACTGTTACGGCCCTGACCAGGGGAATAAAGGATATATGAAGGGATAAAGCCACTCTTGCTTGGAATACCAGTGAGAAATGTAAGGAATGAGGACACCGAAAATGAATCTTACTAAATAATTCATTGCTCTTTTTAATCTCATCTCCTGCTCACCAGATAGTCCTCCGTACACTAAGCATATTGGGGAATGGAGCTGATTGAATCATAGGAGCTGATTGAGAATCAAGATAGATTTTCAGGTGATTCGGAAAATGGGACAACACCGAGCTATATTAGTATTGATCGAAATCTGAAGAAATTAGATATATAGAAATAGGCACTGTTTCTTTGGTGATTTTCCTTAATCTATCTTCTTTCCCATTGGGATCATCGTTGATTATAGAAAATACGAAAAAAAAACGTTGAGGACAAATGTTTAAATTATCCTTTATCAGTTTTATTAAATTCCATCCACTGATTTCGCTTTTGGACTCACAACGGTATTATCCTTGACACATCTATATTTCAAAAACGAAATGCTCGATTTGGCCCAAAGTTAGAGGAAAGTTGGGGACTACACTGAAAATAGTCCACTATCAATGTTATAAAATTCCCTTGAAATAATTAATGTAATGTAAAATAATGTAATATTTTATTTGACCCATTGATTGATCAATGGAATGGAATGGAGAGGAGTGGGATAAATTGGAATAGAATGAAGTGAAATGGAATGGAGTGGATTGAAATGAAGTGGAATGGAATGAAGTTGATTGGAATAAAGAGGTATAGAATGAGGAGGATTTGGAATGTAGTGGATAAGAATTAAGTTGGTCGGAATGAAGTAGATTGGAATGTCGATAAGTGGAACTGACAAATTATACTCTTTTTTTTATAAGTAAAAAAAGTTTTCTGTTTGATTCTTTTTCATTGATTTCACAATTTCTTTTTTATGTTAACCACCACTGTGTCATTAAATTATACTGGAAAATAATCGGTTACCGAAAATAATAGCCTGTAAAACGATCGAAAAAAATTTAAGTTGGGTGAGTGCCTTGAGAAGACTAGACAGGAGTGTTGGCATTGAATTTTCAGCCGAAAGATTACTAGGCGAGCTAGTAACGCATAAGACTGTATGCAGATCAAATGAACAATAAGAGATGGATTTATCAAACGAGCTACCAGTGCTGAGCATCATATAATGTACAGTAAATTAAATTAAGATGTCACCTATTTTGAGTGTGGAAAAGACATGCATTAGGCTTATTTTCTACCAACCTTGGACAAATAGAAGAAATAATTGCTCATTGTGCAATTTAAATGAAACGTTGCAATTACTGAATAGTCTGGATTATGAAAAATTGTATTTAAATCATAAACAAGCAAATTCATACTGAAATGAACTAGTTAAAGAATTTAATTACTAATTATTTATTTATATCGAAAAATCTGGCGTTATTTATAAAAAAAATCCTATAATGTGTAGTACTATTTAATTTTTATTTTTGTATTCTCAGATCATTGTATTAATAAAGAATAAAGAAATCTCGACAGATAAACTCTGTCCATTGTCTAAAATACGTTGTACATAAAAAGCATATCTGTAAATACTTGTAAATAAACGTATTCATCTATCTATCTATATATCTTGCAATGCGAGGACATCAGAAAGCGTTTTCGTTAATACTACAACTTTATGTATAATTTTTAGCACTATTTATTCTAATGATTTATTTCATGATCCCACTTTAATTTTTATGTTTTTTTTAATTCCATCGATATTTACGTAATATAATGTAAACATTGGCTTCCTGTTTCTTCCAATTAGTTTTTTGTCGAATTGAGTTTTAAAGTAATGTAAATTGTATACTTCCTAAAATTTAAGCGTAAGCTTTGTTCTGGTGACTATATTTTTTTTTGTGTATGTGTGTATGTAAGTATATATTTAGTTCAGCCAGAATTATATTATTGCTTACATCAATATATAATCTTTAGTGAAAATGATAGGTTTGATTGGTCTGAATTCATTTAAATAGGATAGATTTTTACCAGCAGAAGTATGTTTGTTCAAAATATGGCATTTTTACACAAATCAATTTCGAGAATTATTAATTATTTATTATTATTTATATATTCCGTCCGAAGGGTTTGGAAGAAGAACGTTGAGGAAAACCCAGGGCCAGTTTTTTTTTTTATGTTTTTTTTTTCAATTGTTCATGAATTAGTCGGTGCGATTAATTTTCTTATTTTTGATTGATGATATGAAAAAATAATTATTTATGATTTATTACAAGTACGGTGGACAGAATTGTTTTTTTTTTTTGTTTTTTTTCCTAATCCCTATATTTATATACAGACTGTATTTCAAAAATGTTTACATCATTTTCATTTCATGAATTATACTTTTGCTGCAGCTTTGCTACATTTTAAGCAGTTTTTGTTTTTACTATTGAGTTATGAAATTGTTTTTCTGGAGATTGTGGACCGTGTTGGGGCACACTTCATTTTTGTTTTGTTTCAGAATTGTTTGCAAATGCAACAATAATATTAAATTGTACAATAAATTAATTATATTGAGTAGGAGTTAAGTGTTTAGTCAGTGCCTTTGAACTAATATATCAGATCCAAACTGGTATATATAGGTATGTTGTACCTCAGTTTTGATGCATTTCATGACTAAGTGGATATTCTTTAACTTTTGAATTATATATTACTTGTGTATATACATACAATTTTAAAAATAACTTTAAGTAAAACGTTTTGTTGCTGTAAATTTTGTATCAATATATTAATTGTTTTCTTATTATCTTTTCAGATGTTTTGGCAGAAATAATAAAAACGGACTGCAAGAAATGCTCCGAAAAACAAATGAAGAACGTTATTATATTTCTCAAGCGAGTTTTGACCGAAAAACCGGACAACTGCAAGAAGGAGAAAATCTACGACCCTGACCAAGTTTTCAGGAAAAAATATGGTCCATAGATAACAATTCAACTTTTGAGCCTTATAACAACCAGATAAACACGTCGATAAAGTCTATTAATAAAATTGTAGCAATCATTGTACATACATTATAATAAATTAGTTTTGCTTAATATTGATGAATAATGACAAATGCCTTTAGGAATCAAATATAAAGTTTTAAAATGAGTGGTTTGTGATTACTTTCTATTTTTCTTCAATACTTGATTACAGACTTATAGTAATATTGTTGATATCAATGATGTTAGTTGGGTGACTGTGATGTTTATTAAGTAGAACAATATTTATTTATTAATTTAATTATCAATCAAATTTCAATATGACTTTCTATCGGTTAAAATATTATTGTAGTTTATGAATAGTTTCGAATTGATTCAGACTTAAAATTTTTAAGTTTGCACATGAACAGCTTTTTCAAAAAATCCTTAAATAACGTAGAATAATTTAAAAAAAAAAACTTAAAAAACATAAGATCGATGGTCAATCTCACACATGTTGTAATAGGAAATTTTATAATTTCGAGTAAAAAAATCTGGTGCGGTGCGCGCATCACACAACTTTCCCTTATCGTACTATAATAATTATCTTTTTAATATAATTTTAAAAAGTTCACATAAACAATGCTTGAAATAAACACAGCAGCATTCACTTCTTCACATCTTCTCCCACTTCAGTTCAATAAAACAATTTTTTAAACAATTTTAGTACAATTCTGTACACTACATATATATTTTAACTTCATCAAGAAATATTTTCTTTCCATTAAATAATATGAAAGTAGAAATTATTAAGTTAATTTTAGCTTTTTTATTCATAAATTACTTTATTATAGAGTATATTATTTATAACAGATTGGTGAGAGAAGGTTCGGTCGAATCTGTCTCCTTTCAGATGCGCTCGGTTATCCATCTGGGGTCTGGTGCTCCTCATGAAATACGCTGTATCTTTGCTAATACTGGTCCGATTTTGATGATTCTTTTTTTTGTTTCTTAGATAATTTTATAACCTTTCATACAATTCTATACATAATTTACTATAAATTGCATGCTTTTTATGTTAAGCGCAAATAAAATATTCTTTTCATCATAACATTTTTCTCTGCTTTTACTCGGTGATGTACTACATAAATGAAAAGTTAAAGGGCTGTAAGGAGAATACTTAAGCCAAGTTTCATCAAAATCGTTAGAGCCTTTTCGAGAAAATTGTAAACAATTGTAATATCCATGACATAATTAACATTTCCGGTTAGTCCGTGCGCTGTATCTTTGCTATTATTGGTCCGATTTTGATGATTCTTTTTTTGTTTTTTAGATGATTTAATTACCTTTCATACAAGTCTATAGGTAATTTACCATAAATTGCACGCTTTTGATGTTAAGCTTAAATAAAATATTCTTTTCATCATAATTTTTTTCCCTGTATTTCCTTGGTGATGTACCAAATATATGAAAAGTTAAAGGTCTTCATGGAGAATAATTTAGGCATGTTTCATCAAAATCGTTAGAGCCGTTTTCGAGAAAATTGTAAAAAAGTGTAAAATCGATTATATAAAGTGGCACTTCCGGTTAGTCGATTTTGACGAAAATGTTGCTTTAACATCACATGATTGTGCCAACTTTAAATACGTAATTTCATTATCGTACTAATTTCGTTTTTGAGCTGGACTGTTCACATACACACACACAGACACACAGACCATTTTGCGAGACTTGGTCATTTGGACTCAGGGGACCTTAAAACGTGTATTTCCGTCGAAAACTCGAATTCGAAAATTTTCACGATCGCAATATTTCCCCTTACTATATACTTCGTATATAGGTAAGGGAACGTAAAAAAAGAAAAGATTTGTTCAGCGTGCAGTGACTACTCATTTATTGATTCACTTTGGCTTTTTTGTGCATTAGGATACTTTGATTTTATTACCATATAATTCTATTTGCAAACAGATATGTAATTTAGATTACATATCGAACAGTTTTCAACTCTTAGTGTTGCCATGACCAAATTGTGTCCTTGCAACATGAGTGAGGTTGACCATCCATATTATATTTTATTATTAAGTTATGTCATTTAAGTGCGTTATCGAAGGAGTTTTTAAAGATGCTGCCCATGTGCAAAGAATTGGACAAATCCTTAACATTCACCAAACACACCCAGAGCGAATGTAATAGAGCTAAAAACACCATCAGCAAAATGACCCCATACTTCAATATACATTCCAAACCATAATAATCCGTCATACGCGCCAATAATAATGTATTCTGCTCCAGTCTGGAGTTACACCTGCGACTCTAATTATAGAAAATTAGACTTCGTTCAGAGCATATGTATGAGGATAGTGAATAACTATCCTTGATATACCAGAATTTCAACTTTGCTATTCGATTTACAGCTTCCAACAATTAAACAGTACACATACTAACGCAAAAATTTCTCTCTCTCTCATTCCCATTTCCGACAACCCGATCAATCAAAAGATAGATGAATATGACAAGAGATCATCAAAACTTTACACCCACAAACGTACCAAACATGTACTAATAGATAAAAGTGAACAATTCCTTAATTTCTATAAAACTTATTGCCAAGTGTATATATGTATGTTATTTTAATCAAGTTTTTAATTTATTTGTTAATATATTTACTTTTATTATCTTTTTTTAATGTGTAGGTTTTTTTTTTTCAAATTTCCTCCTCTTTTTAAAATTACATTTAATTAAAATACTATAAAATCACCTTGCTGTTCACCTGATTGCATCATGCAAAAGGTCATTCCACCACTACTTGCAAATATATCATTATAGCCTTGTGGCAATTTGTAAATAGTAATTAATAAAAATGTTCTATTCTATTCTATTAAACTATGTGATTTGCTTTAACCGTGGTGTTCCTGCGTATATTAGAACCAGCGTTATCCGCAAAAACATTAATTCTGTTTTTATTTGGTAATCATATTTTTTTATATAGACCATCTAAGATAATGCAATGCATATGTTTTTTGGTATGCTGGATAAAAATCTGCTATCAATTTTGATATGAAAAAATATATAAGGCTAGTTCACTTAATTTAAACACTTTATTAAATTTATTTGACCAAAAATCAATAGTTTTTTTATGTTAATATTTTTTCTTTAGTATAATAAAAAAAACAAATGTTTTCTGAAAAAAACATTTGAATATCATTTTTAAAACTCGAGATCATTTTTCAACATTTTCAGGGTGTTTTTTTTTTCTCAGCTTCTAGGAGACCCATGGCGCAAAACATTTGGGCATTTGTCCACTGTTTTCAATGTAGAAACATCCAAAAACATTTGATCAAAATCGGCCACGAGCATACAATGCACTCCCTTGTTGTTATTGTTAATATTAAACATTTTTAAACGACTACATTACTGATTAATAGAAAGTTCACTAAATATAATAACTGTACAAAAGATATTTAGGTTATTAGAACCTATCAATGACAAAATTAAAGCGTGTATCTGACTATGATATTAATAATAATGCTGACATAGGTTTTAATTTATCTTCTAGTAAATTTAATCTAAATTAAATCTATACGTTAGCAGCAATGATATTTTTTTTTCATTTTTATTTTTTTTATTCACAGACGTTTTACGATTCAGAAACAAGAAGAAAATAGGCACACAATTCCTCTATATTTTAATTTTAAATTCTCAGCCGAACAAAACAATCAAAGCAACAAAATGATTTTCTCATGGTTTTTTTTGGTTGAAAATAAGTCCTTCTTTTTTATAGAAGATGCTATCAATTGCCAAGGACTGAGATATCCTTGCTCAAAAAAATGTTTTATTTATTGGTTTTGAATATTTTTTTCTTTTGACCTCGCGCGGATCTCATTACCGCGTAGGCGAGAGTCACGCGGGTGGCGAATGTGAAGTTCCAAGGAATTTGAAAGTTCCTTCCGGCTAAGTCCGATGGATTCGCTGACCAACAATGAGAGTGCCCCCTCCCCCTCTCCTCCCAAAGCTTACTGGAGAGTGTGGCAGGTTACGAATAATAATCATGGATCTCTCTGAATGGCTCTCTCTATCCGAAACTAAACTAATCCCCAGTTCGGGTTTCCGTTTGGGGACTGCTTCAGAGGACTTAGAAAATTAAGGATTTAGTGATTGGGACGAGGATAAGGGATACAATTCAGAAATCCTCTTACTGCAATATTTTTACTGGCGAGAAAAGGGCTCGTTAACGGAAGGGAAGTACACTATTTGGTACACTACCGAAGACGGCAATGACGAAGTTAATACGAATTTTATGATAAAGTAGAGTAAGTTAAATAATATTAAAAAATAATATTACAGGACGCGATCGTTAAGGAGGGAAGGGAAGAAGTATATTATCGGACGATTGGTAAAGAAAGTGTGCAACAAAAATAGTAATGATACTGGGATCAACTAATAAAGTGTGCTACCTCGAAAAACCAAATAATCAATAGAAACACGTTTGTACATAAGGATATTCATCAGTATATGTGGACATTGCCGGATTCAAAAACATGAAATTAAATTGATCATGTCTTAATATAGCATAGATGGAAAAATTTAATTTATAATAAATTTCTACTAGTTTATGTAAAAATTAAATTTATCGATTAATCGATATTAATAAAAATCAAAAAGGTGTTTGTAAAGTATCCAAATATATTTATTTACTAATATAATAGAAGATTTCTTTAGTATTTTGAGCTCAAACTGTTTTAAAGCATTCATACTTCATACTTCATACAAGAAGTCATCTATCATACTTGAAAATCGGTTGAGTCATTACCTCAAAAAGTCGTTAGATACCCTCAAACGGACATATTTAACACATTCTAATACAATATTTCTTTAGTATTTTGAGCTCAAAATGTTTCAAAACATTCACGGATCTCAACGCTTAATTTGGGCCTTTAAACTTAATTAACTTAACTTTGGCATAATTTAAACTTTAAACTTTTTAAACTTAAAAATCGATAGAGCCGTTCGCTCAAAAAATCGTTAGATAGCTACTAATGGTCAAGCTAAACACATTACCCTTCTTTTGGCTTTGTCATAGTCGGATACAAATAGTATAATTTATCTGAGATCTTATCGTGGTCAGAGTGTGACAGAATGGTGGTCAGATCATGAATTAGAAATCACAAAATCTGGAAAAAAATCTAAATATAAAAAAGAGAAAATGAAAACATTTTTATTCTGAAAAATTGAAAAACTATTCAATTAAGAATCAATTTGCGTTTGAAGTCAAGAATAAGTTTAAAGAATTAAGGCTCAGGCACATAGAACGCGATCTGTCGTGACGATCTGTGATCTTTCTAGATCGCTTCAGCTATATAGAAACGGATTGCTGCAGGGCTCGATCAAGATTGGCTCGCTGTATATAGTACGGTTTTGATATTGAAACGCGATGAATCGATATATCGGATATGAAAAATCGATATTTTCTATCAATATCTTAACATCCTATATATCGATGATATCGATATTTTACAAACAGATATCGATAGTAACGATACTTTAGACGTTAGATACCAGATAACGATAGTTTAAACTATATTATTTTATTTTAATTACCTATTTCAAGTAACAATTCTCTGGTAAATGGTAAACGAATCAATAATTGTTTAAGATTATTAATGACAGGACAATACTAGAATCAGCTTGATGGAATAATCAAGCAAAACTTCATAATATCCTCCTAATATGGTCATAATATCCTAAACTTCATGATATTTTTTTTTTTTTTTTTAATGCTTCCCTACTTGCCAAATAAGGCATACGGGTTTATACCAGCAGTCGGAATACACTGTTGGCAATAAACAACATTTTATTTAATCACATTGCATCAGGGATGTTTTAATATGGGAACAATAAAAAACACTATGCTTAGTACATGTACTATGGTGCAGCACAGCGTGCTTTTGCGAGTATTTTAAGGTAGGATTGCACCTTATTTTTAATTTTGATTTTTTTTTAAAGTTTAGTTTGATCGGTAATCGTAAAGATCGGTACGAAACTGAGCGAAACAAGTTTTTGGCTAACGACAATCAACAATTACCGATTACTATTAAATCGTTTATAACTGAAATATTGAAACTTTTTTTTTTGGCGCCTTAATAGAAATATTTTTAAGGTCGAGCGCGTTCAAGGTGCGAATTAATTTACGTATATTATAATAGTTATGCTAATAGATTTATCATCAAGACAAAATAATAATGTGTGAATCGCCCTGGTTTGACATTGTCTTGACAGTACGTAGTTGCTCAACTTGTTTAACATTTATGTCATCACTGAAAAGTCCCAACCCGTTGAGATCTGTGGATCACTGAGCGAGAAATTTAATCATTTTTGGACCACTCCCATACCTGACTTAGGGATTCTAATGCTAAAAAGTACAATTTGAGATACTTTTATTGTAAACAATAAAATAGTTCAAACAATACATCCTCACAAATAAGATGCAGAAGAAAAGTGGCGTACGCTGAATTATTTTCGGGAGTGATTCAAATTTTTTTTCGGGGCACGACTATATAAGAAGGCAAGTAATCACTTAAGTGTCTATAATTATCAAATCGGGCTTAAGTATTAAGGATAAGTATGAAAATGGATGAAAAATTACTATTAATAATACAAATGATATTACTCAAAATGCAAAACTTATGTTGGTAAGTATGAAAATAATATTTTCATAAATTTCCGGAGAGGAAGGAAAGGACATACCCGCCTGAGTTCCTCCACCCCTGCGAACGCCACTGCAGGAGAGTCGTGTCGAAACCTTCCGCGGACAACTCCGTGGGTCCTCAATCCAACGATTAGGAACCACTGGGCTGGAGACAATGTCTGGTAAATTGAACATTACGATAGAATTTCCTAAAAATTAAAACATCAATTTATAAGTGATTAATATGATAGAAGCCAGTAAAAGCTGAATTATTGCTTCAAACTAATTCTGGCAGGCAGAATGATGGGGAGCTTTAGATTATCATTGCCCCTTAAAAAATGTCTTTGAAAAAAATAAAATAAAGTAAATATATATATATATATATATACAAAAACCCTCAAAGATATTAATCTTTTTTCGTTTTTTCTCTCTAGCATAATTATCGCGCATTTCTTAGCATTATCAATCTATTCTAAATTAAACAAAATTAAATTCTTAAATTTGTGTATTCTTCAAACTGGGACCAGAAAGAGATCTGAGTAGAAAGTTATGGAGCTCTGAAAATTTGTTCAATTATGTTTTTTAGGATGCTGATTACGAAATTCAACTTTGTTACCTCGACTTTTTCCCAGAAGTACAGAAAAAAACAATTATTTTTGTTGGTATTTTTGGTTTATAACTTGAAAACCATATATTATTCGAGTTAATTATAATATTATTTTCATGCTAAATTAAATTCGAGTAAATTACCTTCAATTTTGATTCTAATGATTTTTTTGTTCTTCCTAATCCCGGATCCTCTTTGTTCTTCTTCAAACATAATTTATTTCTTTACCTTCTTACAGACAGTTATTATTAATTGATAAGTGGCAAGTGCCCTTTTACAAATGTACATGTAGTCTGTACATTGCTGTTAATTATTTGTGTTGAGCGAAAACTATTCCTATTCCTAATAAAGCTTTAAGTCTCTCAAATATCTGTAAATGCCAGTCAACGTTTCGCCAAACCATGCACCATCATGGTAGAAAAATATAAGATTATAGTACATCTCACATCAACAATTTTTTTTATAGAAATAGGTACTCCGAAATAATTCAACATATACTGAAGGAAAAGCGATATGTATATGTATTTACTGGTATTTGAGGTATTTAAGGCTTTGTTTTTAAAATCTTCCTAATTCTGATATTAACAAGGGATATTTTGTCAAAGAATTTTTTTTTCCTTCATCCATTCGAATATTTTGAGATCTTACGTACTTACTTACTTAATTGTCATGACCCACGGCCTTAAATTCTAATAAAGTTGTGTAGCTCCATACTCTTGTCTTGTTCAGAAGCGATGAACTACGTATTGTATGCAAAAAAAAAAAAAAAAAACTAGCCTCCCATCCTGTTAGCTAAATAACAGTTCAAGGAGGTTGTTTTAACATATTTTTTTAACGCTGAATCGAATGCAGCAAACACAGTTTCAATAGAAGTTAAACATTTCAAGATATAATTCAAAAGATAAGGAAAGTAATTGGGTAAAGAAAAGAGAGTTGAAAAAAATATATATAGGAACATTAATGAAATATAATTCTACTAAAAAATATAATCCAACAACTTTTAAAGTAGCATTAATATATCGTTTTATACGTGATATAGAATAAATATAAACAAATAATGCAATATAAATAAAATATTAATTTTAAAATAATTAATTATCCGAAACTATATTAATTACAACTTCTCGGAGATCAAGGATTCTCATTAGTTTGGTATGTCCTTAATTTATTAAGCAATTCGCATACCATTAGAATGCTTGAAGAATATGACAAGACTTGTTTAACTTAAACAAGAATATGACATCTTGTTTAATGACATACTCATTGGTAGCGACTCTGCTGAGATTTCGGGAATGTCTTAGTACTATATTCTTGATATTTTTATTCCTTGCTTCCTGGGTTTCTTCCGTCAATATCCCAATAGCCCAAATATCAGCCGAAATAATAGTGTTACCATGCAGAAAAATCTTGTAGACGTTATTAGGTATGCCACACCAGCTACACAGTTGTACATATAGTTCAGCAGTTTCATGACAAAATTGTGAGGCGGAATGACAAATTTTTTTAGCTTTTAAGCATTTTTTATATGTTTCTGTGAAAAATTTGAGGTGGAAAAGTTGAAATTTACAATAAACATCCCAATAAGCATAAATGATTAGATTTTTAGGACTTCTTCAAAACTTTCCACCTCCTTCTTGCTTCCCATTTGACTGGACTACATTGCGTCTCCTAATTTCGACTCACGTTTGCTTTAAAACGGAGTGGTCAAACAAAAAAAAAAAATTGAAATTGTAGGCAATTTACCCTTGCTTAGTTTAATGTGCTATGAATATTAAAAGTTATTGAAATAAATGGCATCAAGTTATGAGCAAAAAATATTTCCAGAAAAATATTTTGAGGTGGAAAAGTTGAAAATCGTAATCTCTTCTCCAATGCAATCTCTTATTGGTAATATTTCCAAAACTTTGGATTCAGTCAGAACAATGCTTTATCGAATTAAAATCAAAATATCAACAAAATTCGCAGATTTGCTCAGCGATGTAATATTTCCTCAAGTGGGTAAACCAAATCCTAATTGGTTAAAAGAAACAATTTAGAACACTGGGCTCGACTGCGCTCAGAAGATGCACTTTAAAAAAAAAAGTTTCTGAACAATTTTGAGAAAGTACAAAAAATACTTTTAAAATCCCTTAAACCATCCACAACTGTCATATTTGTCAAACAAATGTAGCAATAGTGCCATTGAATATTCATAGATGAAGCAGTTGAAATGAAGTGACCCAAAATTTTGGCATCATATTCCACACTTCGGAGTGTGACTGATTATAAGAAGCACTTATAAGCTACCAAATACAACTTTAAAAATTTCATTTTACCACGTAAACCAGGGTATGTTGATGTGAACAATTCTAAAATGACGGGATATACTTGAATCAGTATTTTGAGAGGGTGCGATTAAAGATTTTTTTCTAATCTTTGACCGCTGTGTGCTTTATCAACAATGTTAATAGCTGATTTTGTAAGAAAATTTAAAATCTCTGAAATCTAAAGCTCTAAAGAATTACAAAACATTGACAGAAAAGATTAATGATTCGCAGAGACTATTACGTTACATTATTCCTATAGCATCCCCCGCACGAACTAGTACTAGACAACTAGCGCCGACTGGTTGATAAGGACGAAGCTGGTCTCGCCTCGACGATCGTACCAGGATAGATGTTTATATTTTAAATATGTTATTATTATGAAAAGCCATTATATTTTTGCTATATATCATTAAAATTGTACATATTATCACTAAAGTTTCATAGTCAGAAATGTTCTGGAGGGACCTCAAATTAATGTACTGTTAGGACGCCTCTAAACACCGATGTTCGCTTTGAGCTTTTGATACTCGGTTCGAGAATGGCTATTGTCAAGTTCTCTCTCAGAGATTCCTCCAGATATCTTTGGCTATTATTTGTAACAATACTGGAGTTTCTTTTAATATCCTTTTCTTCTCCTGATGTCCTGATTCCTCAAGACAGCGTGCTGGTTTCCCTTGGCTTATTACCCCCGAGGGACGACGGCTTGTTCCCGTCGCTCTGTTTCTGCAGGGCTTGGAGGGCTGTTCCCCTTCGCCTGTACTTCCTATCCTAAGACTGGTAACGTTGCGGTAACGTCAAAAGGCTGATTCTCTTCGGTTAATCCCTTTCTCGTCTTCCATCACAACTCCTACCTTGTTCTCTGTCCCTCACACCATCTTAAAGAATAGTAGTATCGAGGCCTTCAGAAGTCAAGTTCACATCTCGATGCAGGTCTTTATTTTTGAATTCTCACCTGTCAGCGTTGACAACCAGTGAATTTGCTGGCTAAAAAGTAGATACTGTGGCATAGTAGAGAGTAATACCCGGCGGCACCTCTCTCTGTCTTGATTATTGTGTATAGTTGAACAAGAAGATCCCTCATCCACATCCTCTTCAGCCTTCTGCGAGTGTTATCAGGCATGTTGGTTGTCGCCATGTCTTGTGTGAGTGAATTAGAATGTTCGTTAACTGTTGGCATATTGAGATCTGTATGTAGGGTAATGTTATCTTGAGGCTTTGGTTATAATGCTAAAAATTTTTTGAACGAAAAATTTGAAGTTTATGTTTGTGAGTCTTTTTGGCTGTTCCCGTATATCTATGAAGTGCAGATCTAGATGGGCTCAAGTAAGTGTTCAATTTCAGTCTAACTTTCAATTTTGAGCGTCGCGAAAGAAGTGAGCTTTAGTCTTTGATTCAGCGTTTTTTGTTTTTTCTTGATGTGTGGGCCCCGTTCAATTCTTCTGTCAAATGTCAGCCCAAAGTATCGAATTTTGTCTGTCTGTGGAATTAGTATATTGTCGAGGTATATTGGAGGGGAAGTTTCTTGTAGAAGACTAAGAGTGGTGTGTTGGGATTTGTCTTGGTTAAGTCGAATTTACCAAAGTTTGCACCAGTCATGAAGATTTGTTAGATGATGTAAAGTCTGTGAGGCGTGTATTGGATTTTGATGTTTTGTTAAAATTGTTGCATCGTCTGCATATGTCGCTGTCAGAAATTTCGGAGCTGTTTGGAATATGGTTTGTGTATAAGATGTAGAGCAGTGGAGCAAGTACTAATCCCTGAGGTACTCCTGCTAAGACTTGTCTAATGGTAGAAAGTTCTGAGCCTTGGCAGACAGAGAAAAATCTTTCAGAAAGAAAGGATTGAAGAATAAGGTAATAGGTTATCGTCTTAAGTTTGGTGAGAAGCCCTTGATGCCAGGACTCTATCGAACGCTTTTGAAATCCACAAATATTCCTGATGCATACAATTCCTGCTCTAGTGCCGTCGCTACGTAGTTTCTCAATGAGTAATTGTTGAATGGTTAGTTCGGAATCCAAATTTCAGTTATTATACTATTGTTCGTTAGTATGCAAGAATATTACATCTTCACCGTTATTTCTATTAATTAGTCATAATTTAAAAGGCTCACAATTTATTTCGTATTGAACTAAAATCCAAAACTAAAATTAAATTTTCGAATAATTTTTGGCGTCGCTAAGGCACTTCAGATGGTATGAGCTCACTCACTGAATGTGAGATTTTTTGTATGTCATACTCATTCAAATAATTTTTTATTCTTCAGTTAGGAAATCCATAACGCTTGACATTTGTAATTGCTCATTGAGCCTTGATGTTTGCACTGAAGATCATTTTACTATCCTTCTCAATACTCGATTTTTAAATTACTGTAAAGGTTCTTCTCTTGACTTTGCGACGAATGAAAACAGTGGTGCGCCATATAATTAATATGGTCGGGCGCATAATAGTTTTATACATTAAAACCTTTAATCGAAAAGATAGACAATAAATGAATAATATATCTTTATTTTGCAAGAATTCTTAATGTAATTTTGAGTAGATTTTTATTAAATAAATTTCTTACTTGAATTTTCTGTTTATTAAAAAACATCACCACATATATTTCGACGTTTCAGGGAATTTTCCCATCTTCAGGACAAAACTTAATTTCATTAAGCTTTCTCTAAAATCTCTTCTCATTCCCCATGTATGTCCTTCACTGTTTATAATTAGTAATATATATTTTTTTTTTGAAGAATTTTTAATATATTTTTTTTTGAATTTACAGAAAATGTAAGGAAGAAATTTACTCCACCAAAAATTTTCCAAAGTTATATTAAAAATTAAAAAAATATTACTAATTATTAATAGGGATAGTGATAAAGATATGTGCAGATTTAGATTATGTACATTATGTGGAGATTAAGATGAGATTTTAAGAGAAGGTTTAATGACATAACTAGAATAATATGAATTTTAAGTTTTGTCCTAAAAATGGGTAAATTCCTCGAAACGTCGAGAAATGTGTGATAAATTTTTTAAATAAACAGAAAATTCAATGAAGAAATTTACTTCATAAAAAATTTACCCAAAAATAATAAATTAAGTTTTTATTATTTATTTTTCTTCCCTCCCTAAAATATTAGAAAGTAGCAAAATTCAAAAGAGCATGGTTGGGGCAAGATCCTTCTTAATAAATTAATTTAATAAATGTTAATCAAATGCAGTTTGTGCTGTAAACTTAAGAAGTACTCATGACTACGATTACAGACATACACCAACTTACCTGCGTACAAATGCACCCAATCTTTTTATCGTATAGATGTTTTCCGATTTATAGATACCCAATAGAATTTATGGACCATTTAAGTTTATTGGATATTACGGAGGCGAAGAGATAATCAGAAATTTATAGGTAATAATGGGTAAGTGATGGAATGAGTTAACTATACAAAGTAGACCATTGAAAGAATGATAAATTAGATGTTAAGGAACATAAATACGTTCGTATGAATAAGAGAGAGAAAGCGCTAACTTGTAATTGCACCATGAGACAGACGACACCTGAAAGTTCCTTAGTGTCCGCAGGGGAATGTTATCAACTAACATAGTAGGGATGTCAACAACCGGTCGGTTTTAACCGATAACCGGTTTTTAATTGTATCGAATAACCGAATTTTTTCGTGTGTTTTTTTTTACACTACCGGTTATAATGTTTTTTTAATTCAAAAACCGGAGAAAAAAGATTGAAAATAAGAAGAAAAAAACCTATTGAGCAAAATAATGCGATTCCACCTTCTCACAGAATACGGAATAAGTAACATTATAAATTGTAAGTTACATATTACATTTATAATGTATCTACCTTTTTTTATCCTTCTGCCTACCTCCTAGTTCTTACCTCTTTAGTAAAGTTGCACCGTTATGCGTCACATAGCGGACTAAAACTAAAACTGCATTTTCATTGTTTATTCCACGTTCACCAGTAACGCAGTAGCGGTTTTGAGATTTACAGGTTTATTTTTAGTTTATTATAACTCCTTTTCTTTATCTGTCTCAATCTGTTATTTCTCAAGCCAGTTGTTAGTTTCTTTAAGATAATTAAAGACTTTCAAGTTTTCTTTTAATAACCAAAAAAAGGAAGTCCAAAATTGACTTCAGGGCTTTGTTTGGACTAGTCTTAAGGTTATGTTACCTCTTTAGGTAAGCATAATAAAAGTTTCCCGATTCAACGAGCAGAGGCAAAGAGAGAAGTGGGAGAGATGGTCATGTTTTTCAGTTTTTCGTTTATTTCTCGAAAACGGTTGGCCCTAACAAAAAAAAAAAATTCAGAATAAAACTGAAAAGCATTAAATTTCCTACAAAAATGTTCCTATTTTTTTTTTTAATCTGTTATAGTTTATGAAATATACACTTTTCAAATCAACAGAGGGTAAAGACGATGAACGGTAAAGTATTCTAGAATAGTATGCAGTCAAACATAATCTTTTTTTTTAAATGTGTTACTTTACAACGTCTCCTATCAGTGATTTTGGTAATGCAGATCAAGTTATATCAAAGGTTTTTCTAATAACCAGGGTTTCAGCTATGTGTTTACTTGTGTGAAGATTTTATAAGTTCTTTTAGGAGATCAATGCGTTGTTTACTTGAATTAAAGGTCTTGCCAATGGTCAGCTATTTGTAAAAAATTCATTAACAGTTAACTGTGACGGCATCAATAAATGTTTTGAGTGGAAGTAATTTCCTTTAAAATTACCAGTTTTTCCCTGTTTTTTTTTTTTTTAAAACAGGTGATTTGCATCGGTTATAACTGGTAATTTTTAATTTAAGGTAATATATTCGGAATAACCGATAACTCGATTTTTTCACAAAAGCCGACACCCCTAGTTCACAGTATCAAAAGCTGTTATGGCAGCCCATGTTGATAAACATCACAAGTTATGAAAAGTTAATCGATCTTTTTCGCCACCTTCGGATGAACATAAACTTCTTTCGTTCTATTTTCCTTCCGAATCAACTCCTGAAAAAAGGTGAAACCCAATTTATAGCATTCGAGATTAACTGTGGCTCTAGATTTGAATTTACTTTTCATTCATAACTTCTTTCAATATCCGTTTTAATCTATTTGTGAAGACGTTACTTGAGTCCATTTTAATCCTCAGTCGCTTTTACTATGTTTCGTACAGTTTGATCTACAATTCGGTCAATTTTTTCTTAAAAAAAAAAAAAAAAATATTCCATTTAAAAGGATCAATCTATTATGAATTTCAGTCAAATCTTACCAATCTGTGTTTTCTCATTAACTTTAGATGTGAAAACTCAAAGGTACCGATCTAAAGTTCTGTTAAATTATAGTTCCTATTATTTGAAGGGATGCTATCCCAACAATTTTGTTGAGGACTTCCATATGGTATTTATATATCATTTTTTTTTTATTATAGAAATTGCTTTGAGAATCTCTTTATCATATGAATTATCTAGAAAAAAATCGGAATATAACTTACCATTTAAAAGCACAATGTAACATGAGATAAGGATCAGGTTCGTGAACATAAGCAATAGGTTCGTGAACAATGCATTCATGAGCTACGAACACACAAACGAAACAATAGCATGAAAAAATCTGTAGGATCAACGATAATAATATTCCGAACAATTGTTTTGTTTTTTTATTTGCATAACATGCAACAAATGTTTTATTAATTATTTCACATTAATGTATGCTCTCATTATTTTTTTTTTTTTTTTTTAAGGGAGGGATCTACACGAAATGTTTATAAGGAGCCTTACGCCTGAATTGAACAGACACGAGTGAAGAAGACAAGATGAAACTTGCTACAGTGTTGTTAGTCGTATCGGTCGCTGTAGTTGCAGCTGATAAATACACGACTAAGTATGATAACATCGACATAGACGAGATCCTCAACAACGAACGGCTGTATCAGAAATACTACAAATGCCTCATGAGCCAAGGGAACTGCACACCGGACGGCAAAGAGCTCAAAAGTAAGTCTTTAAGTTGTTTCTCTTGTGGATAAAGCAAAACCCTCTTCTGGTAGATTTTTTTATTTCGCCAAGATATTTGGTATAAACACTAAGTTTAGTATGACTGAAATATTAGTACCACGTTGAGGGCAAAAAAAAGTTTTTAAAAATAACTCACTGTGATAAGATAGTGAAATACCAGGGTATTTCAAAAGATATCTGAATAAGGTCATGTGGAATAAAACTGCATGACATATTATGCCCATTAAGACTGTTTAAACGAATGTAGATGTCTTATTCTGATTTTTACTTTCTTAAGGTTTTTTACTTAGTGCTCATGAGTCAGCCTGACATTTTTATTTGTGACATTGAAATGTTTTCCTTTTAGATATAGGGTAGGTGGGGGTAAAAGTACGTATTTTTTTTTTTTATAATAAGAAAAATTGGTCATCAATGCTCCCAATATTTTACATGAAATCTATACATTGCTATCTTCACTAAAACCTGTCCAAGAGTTGCTTCAATTAGAGAATTATCTACAGAGATATCTTAGTTTTTCCAAACCTTCTATTGCGTACTTTTACCAACTTTACTCTATTATTTATATTTAATATATTTATATATTATTATATAATAATATATAAATATATTATTATATTTAAGATGCTTAATCAGAGCCGCATTAAGCCATGTAGGGGCCCCTTTTCAAATCAATACACTTTATTAACAAATTTGTTATAGAACCCTGTTAACTTCAATAATTGTTTTATAGTAATAAATCAAATTAAGTTGGTTGGTTAGGACATTTAATATATATGACGTTTAATTAAACTTAATTAATTTCATGCACCATTTTCTTTGTATCGTTACTAATGTATGTAATTTGTGAAATAAAACTATTTATGAGTAATAATAAAGATTGTAATGTAATGCCTTTTATGAAATACTGGCTAATATTGAAAATAAACTAAAGTTACAATAATGATTCATTCTGCGATTAACTAATCTGTTTAAAATCATCATTATCAGTCTGGAAATCGCATTAAAATATTCAAATATTAAATCATGTTTACAAATCATTAACTTCCTTTTAATTCAGTTATCTCTTCACTGTTATACGTTTATCTGAATGTCTCTCCTATGTATGTACTATAGTTTCATCGACTTTCTCAAAGCAATATTCTTTATAATCCATCTAAAAAGTGTCACACTCTTTTCTAAATTTGAAATAATGTATAATAATTCCAAAGAAACTTAACACGATTGACGGTGGAAATGACTGATGAAAAAAAAAGGAATAAAAGTGTAATACAAAAATATAATGGTCGATTGAGCAAAAGTCACTAATACCGTTTATGAATTTTTATTAATAATGATTTCTCCCTGGTAAAAAAAAATAAGGCATTGAATGACTTTTTGATGTTTGCCAGATGAAAATATATGATTTGCTGAGTGAAGAAATTAACTGTGAATGTGAAATATGAATTTTTTTAATTTTAGACAAGCAATTAGTGAGTTTTTATTTAATGCCCTGGTTATATTGTCACACAAAGCGATGCGTGGAATGACTCTGTATTACATTAATGAAAAAGTAATCTTACGTGCCAACCTAAATTATGAAAGTGGATGGAAATAATTTGGAATGCATTCTGAAATTATAGTGAAACGTTCAGGGGCTGATCAAGACAATTCAGAACCGTAGCTGGCGGCTTAGTCCGCTTAAAGCTAAATTCGTTCCTGCTAAGCGGTAAAAATTCCGGGAAAAAGTTTCAATCTACATTAAAGGCCATCTATTTAACATTTTGTTTTTAGATTGGTTCGATTATTTCTTGCATTTTATTTTAAATACTTTTCTCTCAGTTTCAAATTCTTTAAACCTTTGCTATGCGGAGCCCTCTTACCGCTTAATCCGCCGCTGGAAGCATTGGCGAGTAATTCTTGGGCAGCGTCAGGACGCCTGTATCTGTTAGTGTAATTGAGTTTTATTTTTTAGGGGAAATAAGTATGTACCATATAAACTTATTTTGTTGAAATTTTTAGTCCTTTAAAAATAAACCTTCGTTTATAAATAAATAATTCTTCGTAAAGCAAATCAAAGCATCTTTAAATTATTTTTCTTTTCTCACGAAAAAATGCCTGCGAGGCACGGGGCTCATAGTCAGTTGCCTGCATTGTCTATATTGCTAATCCGGAATCAGAACTGGAAAAAAATTACTCTGTCTCGTTAGTTCTGTAATAGATCAGTTTCTGTCTATTGACGTCATCTTATGCACATGGAAAAATGAAGATTTTACTTCAATAGGCTGATTGATGGTAGATCAAATGAACTTTCGGAATAGCCCATTGAGGAACTCCTAAATTTGAATTGTTTGGTGACAGGGCCGGATCAACGTGAAAGACAGTGTTACCAGATTGGGTTTTTCCCTTTACATTTAGACTTTTATTCACCCTCTGGGATATTATTTACTTTTCTAATCATTTATTCTTATTTTATACTAGTGGGTAATTTTATTTATACTAATAGAAAAATAACAATTAAAGTTAAATTGTTAAGGATTAAGGATTTAAAGGCAAATTTAGATAAGATTAGGGTTAAAGCTGGTAAATTTAGGGGGAAATTTAGTGAGTTTTAGGGAAAAATACAGGGCTGACCTGGCAACACTGGGGAGAGAAGACAAGGGGGCACTTGCGCCGGGCTGCAGAATTTAGAGAGTGGCAAATTTGGAGCTAATTTTTACTTTTAGGTTAAGTTAAAAACATTTGTTTGTCCTTTTTGATTGTTTTTACTTTGTTCCAGCCAATAAAACGAGTAAATGTATGAGATGATAATATTTATTCTATCAAAATCTTGTGTGCCAAAGTTTTCTACTTTAGGATTTTTTTTTATTTCGATTTATTATTTCTTCATATTTAGTATCTCCTGGTAAAACTTATGCATATGTGACAGCTATCTCTTCCATTAGCTGCGAAATAGACATAGATGGTTTTGCTGCCAATAGGTACCAAAGTTGAAGAAATAATTAATCTAAAACAAAACTCCCAGCCTAGAAAATTCGAATTACGAGGTTTTTGATTGTACGCCAACGTATACATTACCTAATATAATGTTATGAAATTACTGAAGAAGGAACGACACAAAAATTTAGCTTGCCCTTTTCTTCCTGGCTGAAATCTTAGTTCCTAGTCTATTTCGTGGGCATATTATTAATAAATTGATAAGTCTATGAGGTTGGAACCAAATTTTCACATGACAATTAGAAAACTGGTATAAATTAAATGGACTGTATTTAATAAACTAAATTGTTATTAATGAACAAATTGTTAATAATCTCACTTTAAGTCTCAACGTTAAAAAATTGAATAAAAAAATAGACTCATCCAAATCCGGTTGTGATGGTTCTTCCTCCAAGTCCTTGATCTAAGGGATGACTTGATGACTGGTGGTCGGCGGTCTATTCTGTTCTATTTCCTATTATTATAACTTAAGGAGTTTATTATTATTATCATAATAAACATTTTTTAAATAACAGAACTTGGATTAATGCGACAACTTCAAATCATCTCACAAACAAATGAGAATAACACCGTTAAAAAACAAATGCAACGCGTCCGAACCGGAATTTGAAATGTCCTTTTTTTTTTTTTTGCTTTGAAGATAAATCTTGTTGGCGTGTACATTTTAATATTATTAAAAACTAAAAATAAAATATGTTTAAACAGGAAGAAATGTAGAAATGAAAAGCTCAAAATACTAGGCTGTTTTTGGTGGGTGAGCACCATAGACATACGACGAACATACACGTGTTTTAAGTTAATTTTTCTCAAAACTATACTAGAAACAGGGTGCTCAGAAAAAATCTAATCTTGTATATTTAACTTTATTTACGAACTTGTACGCATGTTCAAGGCTTTATATCTCGATATTGTATTGAGCTAGAAGATAATTATAAATATAAGTTTGTAGGAAATTTTATGCTCTACAAAATTTATTCAAGGTACTTTAACCGAACTTTGCATTGGAAAGGAGATATATCGGGTTTTGTGGTTATTTCGAGCTCCATATAGATTATCTAGAAATAATTGTTCTTAAAGTTATTCCACTTTGTATTTTTTAACGGATAGTACGGCGTAAAGAGAAATAAAGCGCACACACATACTGCCCGACAATTGTGAGCTCATTCCCAAAAGATAATGCGAAACATGTTTAAAAGTTATAAAAACAAATCATAGTTTTCATTCATTAGAGCCGCTGGTAAAAATTTATTTTTATTTTTTTTAAGAAATTAAAAAAATAAAATGCTCCGAGAGTGACTTCTTAACTTGAGATAGTTTTTACTGACGTTTTCCCGCACGGGATTCTAAGTTGTAATGAAGTTAGTAATAAAAACAATACTATATATTTAAATCCGGCGCGGCGGAGAAAAACTAATCTAGAGTGAATGCACCAGTTACCGAACAGTGACCAGTAACCGGTCATTTAAAAAAAACTTAACTTAAGAAAATCTTGAAATTTTTAACAACTTCCATTTCATATAAGTTAAAAACTTAAATTTACATGGAGTGTCGTTTTTTAGGTCGTTTTTTTAATGCTTGGTTACTGGTTCATGGTCGGTAACTGGTGCATACAACCTATTCAAAATCGTTTATCCTTAATTTTTATACCATATCTTAGTTTAAAACAGTGAAATTATTCGTTAAAACAAAAATTTTCTGCTCACATCATTTGAATGAGTAAGCGAAGTGATGAATGGCTTAAAAAAAATTAAGGAATAAAAAATTTTAAACCAACAATAAAATACGTAGGTATAATTAATAATATACGAAAGAAAATCTGTTTTTTATCTACTAAATTGGCTATGGAGTCCCTCAGACTCGACAGTCCATCATAATGATTAAAATAAGTAGCTCATGCAAGGGTTAATATTGTGAACTCATTTTTTAAATAGGTATAACTCGGCTTACCTTTTTTTTTTTTCAATACCTGTTCAGTCCTGATTTAGATTGAACTTACAGAATATTGTCGCCTTTATAACATTTTATGGGGTTTATTATTCAAATTATATTTTTAATATATATTCAAGAATACTAGTAGACAGGAAGCAGAATTTATCTTAAATCAAAAGAGGTAAAAAAAATTAAATTTCATAATTCTACTACAATGGCAGCTCATGATCGCAAAGAACTACGCTAATAGACAATAATTTGAAATGAAACCTGATAACACTTATTTGGGAGTTCGTTGGACTTATTGAAGAACTGTGTGGAGTATGATATATTTGATTTTCCATTTTCCTGGATCTTGGTTTAGATCCATTTAGATCAACAGTAGAGGAATATCAACTCATTCCTTATTAATAAGCGTGTGCTAGGTTGGATTAACATTTATGTCTTTTTGTAGAATAGTCAAGAAGCACATTGGCTAATATAAAATATTCAAAACACAGATCCATTTTATCGTAGATTCTTTAACATTTTGATTTTATTACAGATAATTTACCGGATGCAATTGCAACAGATTGCTCAAAGTGCTCCGAAAAACAGAAGAACGGCTCAGAGAAAGTGCTCAAGTTCATGGTGGCCAAAAAGAAAACCGACTATGCCGAACTTGAGAAGATCTATGATCCAGCAGGAACATATAAAAAAAAACACAACTTATAATTTTTTAACTTGGATTAATTTTTAATAGAAAGATCGCATTTAATACATGTGTGAATATAATTTAGATTCAATTACAATACTTTAAATATCTATGTTTTCATCAAATAAATATATTTTTGATGTTATTTCGAAAAAATAATAAAATATATCCTTATTACCAACTTTAGTTTATTTTCCATTTTCCTAGTATGAAGTTCGGTGAAGTCAACGGCTGTTATTATTTATTATTATTATTATTTTTTTATTGGAAAATAATAAAATCTGTCACTTTTGGACAGTTATTGGACATCTAAACATGAGGGATTATTGACAATAAATTAAAATGTAAGTAACTGACACATACACAATGCCACAAATCCTGACCGCAGATCAATTTCATTGAAACACCACTACGCACTGCCCAACTTAATACGTTATCATGATTTCCTCCCAGGTAAAAGGCTAGCTTTGAACCAATCACAAGAGACTCATAAGGCAAGAACTCAACAGACGATTCAGCCGGCTTCATAGATTACCAGATGGAGCATCTAAACTTTCAGTTGAAAAAAGTTCTAGCATTCGGTGTTGAACGAATACAAAACAGAGAAATGCATTTGTAATTAATTTATTAATTAAGTTATTAATTTTGTAATTTTTTTTTATTTTATAATTCTTTATTATATTATATGCTTATCCAGTATATAAAATATGCATCTAAGTAACCTAGTCAGCTCAACTATTTTAAGATACTTTGTTAGTCGTTTTTCCCAGAAAAAAATAGACTATTGCAGTGTGTCGAAGGCCATCGAAATCGAACGGCTATTAGCAAAGATATAGCTATTTCAACTGTTTCAATGCCTTATTAGTCGTTTTTTTCCCCGAAAAAAATAGACTATTGCAGTGGGTCGAAGATCGGCGGTGAGCGGCGGGACTGCGATTTCTATCCGTTTCATAACCCCTAGAGCACGATTATGGAAAATTTGGAGATGTCTTATATATATTTTTTTCCCTGCTACATTTGACCACCTCCAGCGGACCTTTTTGGGCCAAATGAGCTGAAATTCGGTCTATAGGGCTTTCTTCAAGGCAGAACGATACCATTAAAGAATGGGTAAATTCCAGTCAAAATTTCGGTATGTTGACCTGAAATTTCGGCGTTTTTAAAGTTTTGCGCATCGCTACAGCTCCACCATATTAGTTTATAGGGCTGTAAATTTGTATGTGAATTGAGTTGGTGTCGGGGAAGTATCCTTTGGGGGTCTCGACTTGGTCCTCCCACCCCTGGCTTTTCCGATTTTTTAAAACATTTGCGCACCTTTATAGCCCCTCCAAGTTGAGTTAGGGAGTTAGCTGCGACATAGACATAGATGGTTTTGCTGCCAGGAGGTACAAAAGTTGAAGAAAAAATTAATCTAAATCAAAACTTCCAACCTAGAAAAATCCAATTACCAGGTTTTTGATTGTAAGCCAACTTATATTTTATGTTGATATAAAATATAATGTTATGAAATTACTGAAGAAGGAACGACACAAAAATTTAGCTTGCCCTTTTCTTCTTGGCTAAAATCTTATTTCCTATCCTATTTCGTGGACATGCTATTATATTATTAACAAATTGATAAGTCCATGAGATTAGAACCAAATTTTCACAAGACAATTAGAAAACTGGTATAAATTAAAGGGACTGTATTTCGTAAACTAAATTGTTATTAATAAGTAAATTGTTAATGATCTCACATTAAGCCTCAAATTGAATAAAAAGATAGATTCGCACAAATCCGGTTGTCGTAATTCTTCTTCCAAGTCCTTGATCTACGGGATGGCTTGATGACTGGTGATCGGCGGTCTATTCTGTTCTATTTTCTATTATTATAACTTAAGAAGATCATAATGAACATTTTTTAAATAACAGAACTTGGATTTATGCAACAACTTCAAAACTATCCCACAAACATATGAGAGAATAATACTGTTAAAATTCAAATACAACGCGTCCGAACCGGAATTCCTTTGGAGGTCTCGACTTGCTCCTCCCACCCCTGGGTTTTCCGATTTTTTAAAACATTTGCGCACCTTTAAAGCCACTCCAAGTTGAGTTAGGGAGCTCAAAACCTATTGCATTCGAAAAGAAATTAAATTACCTATAAAACAAAAGAAGTTTCATCGAAATCGAACGGCTATTAGCAAAGATATGGATATTTCAACTGTTTCAATGCCTTATTAGTCATTTTTTCCCCGAAAAAATGTGTCATTTTCGGTAAATTGTCATTTCATATGTAAATTTCGGTATGTTAGGGGACTGCCTTTTGTGGGAAAATACGACTTTAGTGATGGAGTTCTACTGCTCACGGATTTTTTTTTATATAATTGTAGTGGCAAAATCTTTCATAAGACGAAGTGTGACTAAAAAAAGTCCATAACTAAAAAACCACCTTCCTTTCAATGCCACCCTGCCGAACTGCTTGCCACTTATTACTTCGCGAGGGACAGAATGGCTATTCGCCTACTTCTTCATTGGACATCTCATGAAGCCATTGCCTGGTCTCTCCAATCTAGCTCCTGTGCTCTGAGCTGCCTGTTGATACGCGCTGCATAGTCTGCAACAGCACTCCAGTTCTCCTGCCTGGCCAACATTAGAGCGACTATGTTTTCTGGAGCAGACTGCAGTGCAAGGTTCCTATCTAACTCTTCCTTTTGTTTATCAATGTCTGGGCAACAGAAGAACGCCTGTGCGTGTGTGTGTGTATAAATAAATTTTTATATTTGAACTATATTTATTATATTATATTATATTTTATATTTTTTATTGCTCTTGAGGTGTAGAATCGGTATCTGAAGTGTCACGTTTTATTCTTGTTTACACTTGTTTAAGAACTATTTCTTCGCTAATATAATTTAACGAAAATTTGCGCAATTTGATTCTTTACATTTTATTAGATTACATAGTTAAGCAACTTTCAATACTTTAGAACTTATTGGCTATAAACCTAAAAATATACGGCGGCCATTTTGAAAAATTTGTCATTTAAGGCCTAAGCACTCCCAGACATATTACACAAGTATCCATTGACAGAAATTATATTACATTTACTTCTAGGAAACTAATAATTTTCCTAGACTACATATCCGCTCCTTTGGGGGGTCCTCCGGGCTGCTATTTGGCATCCTGGAAAACGAAAACGCGATTCAAGGTATACACAATGACAAAATCGTTGCCATTTCAATAATAAACGTATATTTTGTTTCATCCTTATTTATTCCAAAATCTATTTTTTTTTTTTAACAGCATTTATTACTATTACATATTAAATTAATAGTTTATCTTTATAATATTTAATCTTTTCATATTCTATCATGCCTATTATAGCCAAAAGCGTAACACATTCCAGAACGAGAATTGGCTTCCTAAGGTTTTGACTAAATAATATTCGGTACACGGAATTTTCAAATTATAAGGCTAATTTTAAAATAAGCATATACGACTATATATATACTTATTCAACATCGTTTTGTACCTGGGAATATTAATGTTTAGCTTATACTGTAATACATAGTTTTAACAATGGAATTGTGGATGATAATATGCAGGGACCAATTGATAACATGAGATAATGGAAATTTTGGAATCTTTGAGCGGGTTTTCTTCTGCCAACATTCTCAGGCACTGACCTTCATATAACTTAAAATTATAATGAGAACTGTATGGGAGAATTAGATTCACGGGTCTTCCTTATAATTCACAACGACAATAAGATAATGAGTTATGTAATTGTCATTTGAAGAAATTAGCATTGTGTGTTGGAGGGGAGGTGGGACTAAATGAATATACATTTTTCCTATAAAAATCGAAGAAGCGCTCAGAATTCAGAAAGGCGAAGATGAGAGTTGTAACAGCACTAGTATTGTTCTCTGCAGTGACAATCGCCAGAGCGGAAGACAAGTACACGACCAAGTATGATAACATTGACATTGACGAGATCCTCAAAAACGATAGGCTCTACAAGAGGTACATCGACTGCATTATGGACAGAGGTATCTGTACGACAGACGGCAGAGAGTTGAGAAGTAAGCCATTTTGCATCTTTCTTACTTAATCTGATCTACAATGTCATTGCTTCTTCTGCTGTTTTAAAAATACAATTATTCAATTAATTACATATCCGATATGAAGTTGGAATAACTATTCAATTTATGATAGAAATATGAAGGTTAGTTTGGTATGACCAAATCTCAAGTCAGTTTTGAATAAAACAATCTATAATAATAAAATGCATTCTTAATAATCTAAAAATACTACAAAAAAAAAAGTTGATTAGATACTATAAATTTATCGAAATTTAAATGAAGATTTTAGAGTATATAAGATGTCTAAAAATATCTGTGTGATTCTCAGAAAATAGGCAATTATGATTTATGAGGTAGATATCTTGGAAACACTTTGCCCTGGAATCCTAGGATTTTTCTTAAGAATATTATACATTTATATATATATATATATATATATATATATATATATATATATATATATATACACACATACATACACATATATTTAGGTGTTCACATTGGCACCATTTTGGATGAATTATATTATTTAAGGGCTAGTTCTTTATCATAAATATGAAAAAAGTCCATAGGTGTATCTATCCACTGCAGCTTTCAGATTTCAAAACCCAATTCTTTGCTTCAAAATATACAATTAGTTAGAAAAGGTTTCTGTTCTATATAGCAGACTACTGGAATGATAATAAGGAATGTTAATACATTTAATTCAACTAAATGTGTCCAAGGAATATGCCCATTCCGTGGTTGAATGGAAAAAATCTCTCTCCACAATCAGTGGGACGAACGGAGAATTTTGGTTTCATTTTATTGTGACAGCCCTTTTGTCTTGGAATAACATTTCTTTCACGATTTCCAGACCTCATATTCCAGCCAGCATTGCTAAAGATAACGTCACGCAGGTAGGACATTCTTTAACATCCATGCTGCGATGTTTCACTTATTCAAACTTCCATTTTTTTCCTTTTATCACAATTTTATTATATTATTTGAACTGAAAAAGAGTGTAGTATTTCATTATTTTAAATACCAATTTTGAGACTTCTAAGTCAGAATTGTCCGTACCGTGGCTCTATTGTTGTCTGACTCGTGCAAGTATTATAATTCTACGGGTTGGACAATAGGTCCATGACACTGACAACTAAGGTGGTAACTGATTCTGAACTTGACCAAATGACATCATAACATTTGAAATCCTGTGGACTTACTGTAGGTTACGTAAATATTTGTCTACTTCTCTGAGAATTTTCCATTTAAATTCTCACACCAAGAGTTAAAATCACCACCTTTTTTGTGTTCTTCTGTACTGACTGTTAACAGAAACTGATTTTATTTATCTAAGTTTTGCTGTATTGCAATCGTGTTAAATTTTCGATGTGCAGTTTTACGCTTTTCAGAGTCTCTTGGATCCAAAAAAAAATATATATTTTTGGTCTGTTCATGAACTGATTCTAATTTGATCTTTTATTTATTCGATTTTTTTTATTTTAATTTAAATTCAAGCAGTAGTAGTATAACTTTTTTGCTCATTTCAATCGTAAAAATAAATCACAACCATTTCATTTTTGTTTATTTTTTATAGTAATTATCAAATTTCTTCTTTCAGAGAACATGCCAGAAGCAATTCTAACCGACTGCCTGAAATGCTCTGACCAACAGAAGACCAATCTCGATAAGGTTATCCAGTTCATGCTCAAGAACAAGAGGGCCGACTACGACGAATTGGAGGAGAAATACGACCCAACGGGTTCATACAGGAAAAGACACAACATCGATGCCTGAAAAATAGTATCCTTTTCAGGCATCGATGCTGTATACATATGTATTATTAGACATTGCTCATAGTATAGGAATATAATAAAATATAGGTCTACTTTGTTATGATTTTATTGATTACACTGTTATGCATGTTATGCATGCTGCCTCCCTCCAACTGAAGTATTATTTTTTTATATTTTGAGGTATGCTAAACACGAATCCAAAGGCAGAAAATCTCAATCAGGCACCATTTTATGTTAAATTTGTGTTTTGAGTCAAAAAATGAGATGTTTTTCAACTTTTTGAGCATTTTTTATTGTTGAAAATTTCAATGAAAAATGAAAAAATCTATTTGATTTTGAAGCTATTAAAATGTATAACAACATGAAAAAATTGCGAGAGCTCAAGTGTTAGGCTTCAAGAATTTGTTTGGCCTTCAGTCATAAGTATTATGCAGGGATGCAGTTAATACCTGCCTCTTAGGTTCAATTACGGTTTCGTCCCATTAGCCAACAGTAGAGTTAGTAGGCAGATTTGTTGAAGAAAGGAATATTGTTTCTCTCCTGGAGGGCTTCCTCAGGTACTAGAAGCAAAGATTAAAGAGGGGATTTTCGCGAGGCCACAAATCCGCGCTCTTTTTAAGGAAAGGAAAATTAAATGAAACTGAAAAAAGAGCTTGGTATGCGTTTGAAAATATGCGGGAACAATTTTTGGGTAATAAAAGAGCTACAAATTACAAACAAGTTGTTGAAGAATTTCGTTTATCATATAAGACCATGGATTGCAACATGTCATTAAAAATTCATTTGTTGCAATACCATTTGAATTTCTTCCCTCCCAACTTGGGAGCAGTTTCAGATGAACACGGAGAACAGTTTCATCAAGAGATTGTCCAAATGGAGAAAAGTTATAGCGGTAAATGCAATGAGAAGATGCTTGCAGACTACTGTTGTACCCTAAAACGGGAAACAGCTGATGAAAGCTACAAAAGAAGAAAACATACTAGGCATAAAGTTATATTATGTTCAGGATTAAATATTTTATATATTATTATTATTCACTAGAAAATTAACTAAATAAATGAAATAAGAAAAAAAAAATCCATGCTTTTCAAAAACAACCTCCATTTTCTCAAAAATGGTGCCTGATAGAATATTTTGGACTTCAGATTCGAGCTCAGCACACATGCAAATCTGAAAATCAGGAAAAAAATTTCGAAGAGCGAAAAAAATATTTCTTTGCAGAACAGTGTTATTCTATCCCTATCCTCCTTTTAATAGCATAAAAAAATCTTACGTACGTTCTCTCTATTAAATTTTTAATAAAAATTAAATTATTGTCTCCGAACAGCTTTACTGCCGATTATACAAAATTGTTGTTAATTTTTTTTTTTTTATAAAAATATAAAGATCCTTTAGAATATGTATATATGGTACAGTATGTTTTGATTGAGTAATGTTTATAAAATACAATTACAGAAAACTTCTAAAGGCGGGGTTGCGAGCCCGAAACATAAAATGATATCAGATTGTTCTGAAATAAATTCAATTATTTGGCTCGTTTCCAAAATCATTTTTTTTATATTGTTTTTAAAAATGAATCTTTGTAATGGGCTCTGAAAAAAATTGTTAATCCTCATCTCCCAAAAAATTGAGGTTTTGCGTTAATTAAGATAAAACGAAAATCCAAAAATCAAATAAAATAATCGGCGGCTGTTCTCGAAGATTATATGCCCGATATCGTTTAGTTCCAAAATGGCGGCCGATTAGAGGTTTCATGCAGCCATATCTCGACAATTAATGAAGATACAGGAAAAATATAAAATGTTTTTATTCATTATATTGTACCTAAGGATAAAAAATATAATTCAATGCTCACCTCTTGTTAGCTAATCTATAGCAAAAGACGATTTAAAAGTAAACATTATTTTGGATGTTGGATTTACGATTTGTAATTTTTTATTCAATGAGAAACGTAGTGTAGTCCGGAATCATCGAAACGCTAGTTCAATGTTCGATTTTTTCCTACGATATGCCGAGCAGTGCGATGCAACAGTGAAAAACACATTCCTCAGTTTCTTGTACCATGAATACCAAACTGCATTGCCGGCAAACAAAGGAGTAGATCATTGATATAAAAAAATAAAATAAATAATGTTATAGATATGGTCAAATACTCAAAAGATAACCTTCGAATGATTATTGTTGTTACCCTAAAGGAAAATGTTAATTACATGACTTGAATAATAAAAATTGTGTATTAAAGTTATATAATTGTTATAAAATTAACGGTTCTCGCTAATTATCCAATATGATATTTTCTCTTAGTTAAATAATATGGGTTCTTTCGTGTTGAAAATACAAAAACTATAAATGATGATGTAAAGGTCTGGCAAATGGCAATGAGGTAGTTGTTGACGGAAATAAAGGGACGGCCTAAATTGATTCAGGATTTTGGAATAGTTCAGAGATAAACATACTGAAAGTCTTCGGATCTAGGAGTAGAGGCTAAGAGGAGAGGGAGAAGGTTATGTTTTTCGTTTATATTTCGAAAACGGTTGGTCCTAGCTTAAAACATTTTAAGCATTAAATTTTAAGAATATTAAATTTCCTACAAGAATGGTTCCTATAATTATTTTTTCGTATCTGTTATAGTTTAAGAAGAATAAAATCTTCAAAGTAACAAATTAGAAGAAAAAAAAATCATTTTGACTCTATAATAACTATTCTATATTTTTATTTTTATCATCTTTACTATTTGTTACTTTGAAGAGCGTATACTTCTTAAACTATTACAGATACGGAAAAACTTTCTTGTAGGAAATTTAATTCTCTTCAGTTTTTCAGTTAACTTTTTACCTTATTTCTTAACTTTAACTTTTTAAAATATTTTTAGCTGTTAACTAGTCCAAACAAATTCCAGAAGTCAATTTTATCATTTCTGTCTACACCCCCTCCCCTTTTGAACATTCATTGGCTGGACTAATAGTTGATAACATTTCTTTGTAAATGTGTATTTTCCATGAATGGCTATGATCAATTAATAATGTAATTTAGTCATTTATTTATTATTAATATGAAGGCTCTTCAACGTAGAGATTGAGACGTTCTCCAATAAGCAAAGAATATTTAATTAATTTATAGGAGTGAAAAAGAGGGCCAAAGTTTAAAAATGTTTGTATAGGCGACACATTTAAATTTTAATAAAAGGATATGTTATTAAAGAGACAGAAAATCTGATGTGTCAGTTCAATTTTGCTAGCATTTAGTTCTTCCGGGATAGGCTCGTCTACAGGCGGAGGGGAAGGGGAATAAATCAATAATAAAATCAATCCTAAAATTACTTTCAGTTGATTTACAACAGGATACGACTGGAACTGAGGGTCGCCCCATGGAAGGAGGTTCTGCAAACCCGCCAATTGAAATGGTTCGGGAATGTGGTTAGGATGGAGGAACATAGGGACCCATTGAAGACGATGGACTACGCTCCGGATGGCAGGAGACCTCCAGGTCGCCTAAGAGTGTCGTATCTGAAATACATCAATAGACTTTGCAGAGGAAGAGGCAAAGATCTCCGTCGGGCCAGGAATCTAGCAAGGAACAGAGAGGAGTGGAGTTCGTGCCTATGCACTTCCCTACGCTGAGAGGCACAAAAGGGAGAAGCGAAAGAAAAAAAGATTTGCAACAATTTTAGCTTTACATCAATACAATAATTCGTTTTCAATTCACGGAAATATCTCTGATTGTTTGGAAAACAGTGATTATAAACTGAAAAACATAGTTATTTCCTCTAACAATATCTTAAAGATTATGCAATTTGCATTTAATTACTCATAAATAAGTTGAATTATAATTAAGAATAAAATTAAAATTCAGAGAATATCTAATACAATGTAAAAGCGAATTTTCCCATTTAGTATTAAATTGTATAGAGCCATGTATTTATCTTTAGAACAGGCGTTTATCTTTTGGATGCTTTCAAATGAGAATTGATTTATTGAGATTGATATTTTAATTCTTTATAGGAATAATAACTGTTGAAACCTCTTATTAGGTAAGACATTAATTTATGATTGTTTTATTTTGATAATTATTGTAAAATATTATTATCGTAAACTGTAAATTATCTTTAAATAATGATAAATAAAATTGTTCTTATTAGAGATCAAATCAGCCTAAAGTTATTATGGCGACCCAACCCTACGTTACATTTATTTATTAATTTGCAATTATTTATTAATTATTAATTTGCAAGTCATATGAGATAATACAAATAATTTCATATACAAAATTTTTGGCCTGATTAAAATTTCCAATAAATACTAGGAAAAGTGGCAGTTAGGCATAAAAATCTTTTAAATTTCTATATTTATTTTAGACAGTTTGATCTTCTCGACACTAAACTTAGACTATCGAACAATTTACCAAATAATACGAAAAGATAAATACCCTCTTCCAAATAATAAGAGTTATTAAATAGATTAAATGGAGCCACCTTATTCTCTACAATCGAATTAACATCAAGCTTTCAGCACCAACAATGGGTATTAAGAATTCTTGAGTATGATTTTCGAACTGTGTAGCGCGCATCCCAAGTTTCACCGCGCTATGAAAATGATATCTGGTAGAACTAATGCTATATTGTAAATGGACGATATAATAAAATGCTCACAAAATATATAAGAACACTTACAGAATTTATAGTTAGTATATCAACAGTTAAAGAAACATCCACCTCCTATACAACAAGATAAAATAGAATTCTTCAAAACAGAATTAAAATTCTTAAGATATAGTGTAACAAAATATGGACTAAAAAAGGATCCACAAACGATAAAAGCTATTCAAGATTTACCGATTCCCTACGATGAAATAAGACCACCAGAAGTAATAGGAATGACAGAGATATTACAGGAAAATCATAAATGATTACGCAAAAAATAACAAGACCAATTTCTAACTCACTAAAAACAAAATAATATAAACTCCACAAATAATTAGTGCCTGAAATGAATTAGAAAATAATAAGATAAATGCACCAGCATTAGCCGATTCGGATTAGAACAAATAATTCATTTTAATGAACATGGAATAGAACATTCAATTGCACTGGCCTCCAATGCACCTTGCAGCTCAAAGACCTAGGAACTCTAAAAGAGAGGAGTAAAGTTAGGCAGTAACTATGCTGTTTTGGGTTATTATTGCTGTACTTTAGTGTAGTGTTTTCTTATGTATTTTTTTAATATTAATGCAAAACAAAAATATTGTTCTTTCTTCTATATTTTTAATATATGTAAATAAATAAAATTAATATAAATATAAATCCTTAGTGACCAGGAATGTTTGAAGCCGATTCCACAATAATAAATGCCTGCACAACTTCAACCACAGGCCCAAGTTAAATCCGGAATCCGGAAAGTCAGCCTTAACACAATCCTTCCAACTACGTCTTGGTCTATGATTCGGAAGTGTTCCTGTTGGTCCAACACTAATTAATTATCTTTGGGATTCTTTCATTATAAGTCCAATATTTACTTCAGTTATATTTTCCGGATCCTCCGCAATACCGCAATATATATTGTTCCGTGTTGCATCTCCATAAGTAGTCCAGACCCGTTTTCTTATTTATTTAAGAATTTATTAATTTAACAAAGTGCAAGTCTAAGTGACATTGCATCCTATTACTTAAAGATATTCATTTTACAATTATTGGGTATTCTTCAATGTTTGCTAATTTTATTAAATAATAAAAAGTTTTGTTTTTTTATTTATTTTAATTTTTATTGAAATCTATTCAAATTAGCCCGAAGTATAAAAACATACATCATTGGCTTACTTGCATATTTGGGAACACGTATATGAAAACTTTTACAGATAATAATAATAACAATAAAAGTCTTAGGGAACCCTAAGGTTCGATGCTGATACCACCTTTTTTTTTTTTTTTTTTTAATTTTTTTTTAATTTTATTTATTTTTTTTATTCTCCCTACCTGACCTTTCGGTCATACCGGGTCGTGGTGGCAGTGGGGTATTACACTGGGATAGCGTATGCCACTGCCACCAATAATGAACTCATTTATTAAGAAAAAATTCTTATTATACAATGACCAATGAGGATATTATATTTCTGGGAACAATTTGTCTGCTACTGATGCTGATACCATCAATCGCTGTTTACAAACCTCGACCTATTGACTACCATCCAAATCCAAATCCATAAGATCACCCTTAACGCAATCCTCCCACCTACAGTTCGTTCTACGTCTCGGACGTTTACCAGTCGGCTCAGTGTTTATTAACTTTTTAGGAATTCGTTCGTTATTGAGCACAACAATTTTACAAGCCCACATTATCCGTCGGATGACACCACTTCGATCATATTAACATGTTACATGCTCCGTAATTAACCTACTTAATTCTCCGTGGACTCATCCTTTTCGGATCAAATATTTTACGCAATGCCTTATTCTTGAAGACTTTTAAGGCGTTGTTTTTCTTCCAAGGTTAGCGGCCACGTTTCACGCCCGTACAGAACAATAGGAAGGATGATAGTCTTGTAAATTCTAACTTTTGAATTTGTGGACAAAATGCGCGACCTAAGTAATCGATTCCCGCATCTTTATAAGATTTTAATTTTCCGATGGCTATTTCGACCTACTCCTTACTCGGTTCTTCTATTAATGGTTCATCACTCTGATATTCAAAAAGAGGAGATTGACTATTGTTTCCCGAATTTAAAATGCTGTCAAAGTGTTTTTTAAACCTACTCAAAATATCTCCCGGATCGGCCTAGATATTATTATTTTCATCTCCAATTCTGTTCATTGCGGGCTCAAACTGTTTACGCAATCTGTATATACCCTTGTACATGTCTCTTACATTGTTTGCGATTCTATCAGTGTTTATCTCTATTATTTTGTTTTTAAGATACTCTCGTTTTTTTTTTTTTTTAAATAGCGCTAATTGGACGGTTTTTCAATTTATCTAGATCAAATTTTTCGGAACTAGTGCGGCTTTCTTTTCTCTTCATTATATTATATTCATTATATTTGTCAAAGTTTCGCGATTACTAATTCATGATCTGACCCACATTTTGGCCCACGATAAGATCTCACATTAACAACACTATTTTGCCATCTTTGTTGTACCAAGACAAAATCAATTTGATTGCGTTTTTGCGAATCTGGTGATATCAACGTATACTTATTAATATTGTAATGTTTAAATGTAGTACTTTTGATTATCAGGTTTTTCCAGATAGCTAAGTTTATTAGTGGGACCCCATATCATCACTATGTTCGTGCAAACTTTCTTTACCGATCGTCGGGTAATACACTTATTCCCTTGTAATATTTGCGTTCGCGTCCCCTTACATCGTTTCCATGCATTTTTGCGGTAGTTTATCATAAAAACTGCATTTAACTTCATCATCACTGTCTTGGGAAGGAGAATAACTAAACTAAGCCTCCGAAATATGGCCACTAATATTCTATCACTAAATAATTGTACGTCCCTCAATGCAGACAGCAATCTATTCCTAATCAGAAACCCTTAAAAATAATTATCGCTCTCTCCGTACCAACTAAGTATAAATGTTTTCGTTGATTTGGTACATAGCATTTGATAGGTAATTAATTTCCCTAGAAAACGGAAAAAAGAACATTATTAAAGAAGATAGATCGTATGGAACATTATGTTCATGTTTCTCACTTTAGGACAATTGCACGGATTATTAAATTGCATAAACAAAAGCAAGACAAAATAATGTCTTTTTCTCGTTTTAATTTTTTTAATAAATCACAAAACTGAAATAATAATGTTTTTCTGGCCGAACTTCGACCACTGCATAATCCTATGTTTATTGTTATCATATTTATTACTCATATCATTTAGTTTCGAAAATTCTATTATGTATTTCTGTATGGTTTTTTTTATCTCGCTTACTTATATTCCAAACGTTCACGTATTATATTATTATTCGTATTTCCATTATCTAAGTGTAATATATTACCTATTTGAACATATCACAATTTATTTATTAGTTTATTAGTTGTCATATTTTATAATAAATATGTTGAGTTTTTAGAATTTTACCTTCTGATCGTGGTAGACAAAAAGACCACTAAGCTAAAAGAATTTCATGTCAGGTTTTTTTTTTTTTTTTTCTTAGTGAGGTAAAAGTCCTGAACAGCTTTTTGTTTTAATTTTGTTGCTAGATTAGTCTCTAACTATAGTTATTCATATAACTATCATAGTAATATGATAGTTACATGAAATAAACAAATTATAACACAAGAGATTTGGAAGGAGAAAAAAAAAGAGAAGAAAACAAAGCAAAAATACCATTTTATTTTATTGATAATTAAAATTAAAACCGAAGGATAATCTAATAAATAACGGAGATGTGGTCTTCTCAGAGGGATTTCCAACAATGCGATTCCAACATCCTGAAGAAATTCACGTACAATATTGCCTTTGTGTGGTCTTGCATCATATAAAAAAATTGAAAATTTCTTCCTACAAAAACCTTAGACCTTTGGAATTGGCTGTATTCTCATTGTGTGTAATGAGATTGATACAATTGTGTGTATTGAGATAGATTTATTACAAATTTATTTGTATAACTTTATTACCAACAAGAAAAAGTAAATAAACATTTCATAAAGTAATTTTGTATTATTTGGTGCGATACAATATTTCTGTATAGCAGTTTAGAGCCTATTGATTAAAAATTATTGTAGTAAATTTGCTGCTCATAATAATTTTTTCTATACAATTCGAACGTCTTTTGTAAATGCATTGTATTCATTCGTGATTTTTTCTATAAATGGTGTTCTCCTTTAGGTATGATGAATAAACATCTAGTTCAGTCAGACATAAGCCATTCCTCGTAATCTCAATCTCTAGATTATGCAATGCAATGCTACTTTTTTGTTTATGTCGCAGTTATCCTCACAAGAATGAATCGTCATTGTCGAGATTTATTTAATTAGGGGAAACATCATTTAACTACTGATTTGTTTATGATTAATGATTAAATATGAATTAGCCAACTAATCGTATTGATTTCATATTTATATTTTATTGACGGCATTCGAATTTGGTAACTAATCCTCTTACAATATGGTGAAGGATTTAACAGTTGGTTGAACTAATTAATTTTATGAAATTTTGGTTTATCTTTTTCAAAAGAATCAATGATTGTTTAATTCATTAATTAATTTGTAGATGGCCATTTATCATTTTATGATCTTGCCAAAATATAATTTAAAAGGAGAACTTATATCCACAATAGTGAATGGTTTGAGACGCTGTGTATAGTTCAAAAGTATTGTGTGGATTGCCATATCCAAGGATTAGGAAGAAAAAATCTTCACTGCAGACTATTGTCTCCTTTTACGCAGTTTCACCTTACCAAACTAGGAAGATTTCAAATAGTGCTATGAATGCCAAATCCTGAGTCACATTTCCTTATAGAGCAAAGAAAAGGTTGCGCAACGGGGTTCGTTGCACCAGCACTGCCTGATTAGCGTAGTCTCATTAACTGCAGCCAGGCACTGTTGGAGGATCACCGTTGGCCATCTTGATCGTATGTCCGTTCACGAAGGGCTGAACACTTCCAGAACGAAAAGGACCTAAGAAACAAAAGGGCTTTCAGTCATAAGGGAGGGGATGAGAGAGAGTATAAAGCTCCGAGAGACGTACGAAGAGCGACCCGATCCTATACGACAAAGATGAAGGCAGTCCTGGTGCTTGTAGCCCTGATCGTTGCTGTGACAGTCGCCCGCCCTGGCAGTGACAAGTACACCACCAAGTACGACAACATCGACCTCGATGAGATCCTCAACAACGAGAGGCTGTACAAGAGGTACTTCAACTGCCTGGCCAACAGGGGGAAGTGCACACCGGACGGTAAAGAGTTGAGAGGTGAGCCGTTTAATTATACAGTCATTAAAAATAGATTTATTCTGATGAAAAAGCAATTCAACATTAAATATTTGGATATTGGTCTTTTTTCCCCTGAAACAATTGTTAGTTCGGTAAAAAATGTTATGTTATAAAATACATCAATATTGTAGTAAACTAAGCCAACCCTTAATCTCATATATATATATATCTCAAAATAACGACTGAGACATAAAAGAAAATAGTTTTGAAGACCTAATGGGAAAAAAAAACATACAAAATTTTAATAATGTTTGATATCGGAAAACCCCCAATTATAGTGTTGTTTAGAACATGAGGATTCTCCGACCTTCTTGATATATATTGATGGGAATACCAAAGAAATAATGGAAGCACGTAGTATCAAAGTACAATTGTCCTTATATATATATATATACATATCTCTCTCTCTCTCTCTCTCTCTCTCTCTCTATATATATATATATATATATATATATATATATATATATATATATATATATATATATTTAAAACCTTTGAATTTAGAAAATCTGTTTCTATTTCTCTGTATGATTTTTCTCATCTTCAATAAATAAACATAAAAAAAAAATGTTTATAGTAAATAGAAATGATAAAAAAGATAATATATAAAATAACACAAATCAATTTTAATTGAATTAGTTATTGTATATGTTTGTCCTTTTAACACAAGGGATAGATTTGAGGATTTCTTAATACAGAATCGTTTATAGTTAAATACTGAAGGGATTCGGTGAAGGATGAAGCAGGAAACGAATGGGTGGAATCGGTATCGAATCTTCGGTTTTGTTGTATTTATATTGATATTATTAATAACCATTTATTTGAATATAGTTTAATACTTCTTATTCTAAGTAAATTATGTTCTTGTGTTAGCAAATAACTTTTCTCCAAAATCGACTTACCGGAAGTGTCACTTCTTTTAATTCATTTTACACTTTTTTTTTTTAATGCTCTCGAAAACGGCTCAAACGATTTTGATTAACTGGTATTAATATCACCTAGGTCTTATTGAACTAAGTCCTCCAGTGCTTAAATGCTGAATTTTCAAAATGGCGTCCTCTAATGAACCTTTAATTTTGTTTATTTGAAATAATTAACCGCCTCTCATTGTTAATAGTGTTAGAAAATAAATAAATATAAACTATGAAAGAATTTGATAATTAACTAAATGATAAAAAACAAGATTTATTTTCCCAAGTATACAAATTTTTCGGAAATAATAGTATTAATATAGATGTATAATATACCGTTGGAAAGTTAAAGATTTTAGAAAGATTAATATCTAAAATATAATGTCGTAGAAGTTAATGTAGAGTGATGAAAAACGCATAAAATTAAGTGATAGTTGTAGTAAATAATTTCTACTATTATATAATTTAATGAAAAATAAATGGAATTTGTATAGAAACTAATGGAAAACTTTTAACATTTATTTCAAGTAGATTGGTAAGTGATAGTTGTGTGATGCATCCACCACACCAGATTTTCAAATAATTACAAGCATGAATAAAAGAATATTCATATACATTTAAAAATTTGTCCACATTGACTCACATCCGGAGAAATGATTTGAGCTCTGTTAAGGGAACGATTGCATGAAATGTCGCAAGTTAAAACAAGAGAAAAATTGCAATTTTTTGTTTCACGGAGTACAAAAACACTGTGTAGGGAACAAAATCAATAATTTTTCAATAATTTTTTATAGGATTTCCCAACTGTATTAAATATTTTAATTTTCCCAACTATATTATGAAACAATATAATTTTCTCAAACTCTTTTGGATTTGATCTTTCCCTAACCTGCGAATGTTGACACAACACAGCAATAATTTTTTTTTTCTCTTTAAATTCGATGTTGTACCAATAAAGTACAATTTCTCAAATCATAAGGTATGGGCATTGGTTTTAAATATTCGTAATACTTTGAGTAAACTGTTTTACCACAATTTTCGCTTGACTTTTTAGGTTTTAAAATTATTGGATGGGGTGTTCCCTCCAACTTCTTCCATGGCAACGCCCCGTAGCGTTTTTGCACACCGTGAAAAAAAAAAATTTCTCTTGTTTCAACTTGCGACATTTCATGAAATCATTCCCTAAACTGAGCTTATGCCATTAATCAGGATCACAGTCAATGTGGACAAATCTTTAAATGTATATGAATATTCTTTTATTCATGCTTGTAATGATTTAAAAATCTGGTGTGGTGGACTCATCACACAAGTATCACTTACCAATCTACTTGAAATAAATTTTAAAAGTTTTCATTTTGTTTCTATACAAATTCCATTTATTGCTAGTTCAGAGCGAGAACAAAATACAAACTTTTTCTGTTTGATATAATCTACTTAAACCTTGAACTGAAGATGAATGTACAACATTCGAAACTAGTTTTCAATAAAAACAAAATTATAGTGGCAAATAATTTATCAATCCTTAATTGGGTGATGAATTAGCTAAGTCCACCAAAATCATTTGGTGTAACAACAGTTTATCTTAATTTTCTTCGAATAGCTTCCACACTTTAGGAAAACGAATAATCACAGTATTGTATTGCATAGACTTATTATTGTATAAGTCATTATATAAACAATGATTATTAGGTTAACATGGGACAGGAACTAAGAATGCAGTGAATCCTATGCAGTAGGATCCTTCCACCTTTCCTCTCAAACAAGGCCTGTATTGGTTCATAAATAAATGAGTGGATAAGACGTTGCCATATGACCTCTTCAAAAGATGGGGAAATACCGTCACAGAGGTTTCAATCTCTCATAGCCTCCTTACAGCCATTGGTGTTGTCCTTTTTCGCATAGCTACAAGACATGACTACCTGGCTCATAAAATTCATCTCCATAGAATTGGGATGCTTGACTCACCGGAAGGTCATCTTTGCCGGCAGGGAGATATGGATGCAGAATATTTGAGCACGGCTATCTAAAGACGAATAACCATTCAGGATACCATATTTATTGGTCTGCGCGGTCCTAAATGGCAAATATGCCAAGAGTGGGCGCTGAATAAATTAAAAAAAATATATATTTATATATACATATAAACAATGATGCATCTACAAAAAAAAAAGCTTTTATAAATAAAATTAATAATGGTTTTCCATAATATTGTGACTATCACTATGTGATTCTTAACTGTGGCTAACACATTCTAGGTGAGCAACTGTACTTAGGTATCAGAAGGCATCAGTATTCAGGTGTAGTTTGAAACAGTGCTCCGCATACTCTTCGTGCTTTGGTAGAGCAATGATTTCTAAGTCAACAATGCAATAGCACTTTTATCACGATCGCCTGCCCTAATACTGCTAGCACATACCGCTCGCTCAATATTCTTATGCATTAATATGATTAACTGCTACTTATGCAAAACTGTATACGTATGTCTATGTTGGAAGGTATCATGTACTTAAATTCTGCAAGAATTCATCTTTTGTCATGAATGGGACAGAAAACTGGTATTGACCAATCCTCAGGATAATATTTCTCATATCAAATATGAATATGTTTTCAAATTATATATGTACTTTCAGATTTCCCTTCTCTTTGTCTGAATAATTTAGATGGAATCTCATCCTCTGAAAAGATGTATTCTTTTTTTAATGGTTCAATTTTTGCTGTCACATTTTTTTTATTCATGTAAGACCTTCTATAACAAGCACACCTTCCTCCTTGAACGTATTGCTTTAAAATTTTACATAATTTTTCTGTTACTGATTAATCTCTTGAGAATTTTTACGTCTTCAAGAATTCTATCATAGTCATACTTTATTCAAGGTTATCATATAGTTTAGCAAATTGCATACCGTACAAGAACTGAAAAAAAAAAACACTACAGGAAGCCTGCTCAACTACAGAGGTTGATGTCATTAGTTCACTCCTATTTTACAAAAACATACATGGAAGCATGCGCATTCGTATACCTAAAGGTCCGTACTGCATAGATTAAATAGGAAGTAAGCAGAGCAATAAAGGAGATGTCACCTTGTAGGCTGTCGTAAAAGTGCTTCAATGGATGAAAGGAGGCATTGATGGTGGTAAACATGTGTCCTTCTAGATAAAAGCTCTTTACTTGAAACAATAACTTTTCCTTTTTTAGGCACGCAACATAGTGATCGGTCTGAGGACAAATATAATGATAGTTTTCCTTTATTTCTTCTTTCTATTTTATTATCATCTCAAGTCAATTCGTTGTTTATATATATATATATATATATATATATATATATATATATATATATATATATATATATATATATATATAAATATTACGACTCTCAAATGTTTTTTGTTAGAACAAACATTAGACAGGTTGTTATCCACGAAAGCCCCCAAGGTGTTTCCTCTAAAACATTCTTCTGGTAGATCACCTATTGTGTCTATTGTTTTGGGCAGATATTTGAGTGCTGACTGCTATTTGATAGGTAACCAACTATAAAAATTTCTGACTAGAAATTTTGAGTTGTGCCTCTTTCATTCTGGGTGTGCGATTTGATGCTTGCTCTCGAAGACCATCTTCAACTTATGTACCACACTCGAGTAACACAAAATGAAAACAAAGGAAAATATATTTTATGATGTTAACTAATACGTTTTGGCAGAAATGTTATTTTCTATTTTATCAGTAGACAATCCTTGAATACACCTGCCTCCAGCGATGTTGTTACAAATATTCGAATGGGAGAACGAAATCTAAAATTTCTCTACAATATTGACCGAATTTCTCGACAAAAATTTTCTTTTCTATTAAAACATCAAATTTCACTGTTGAAATCCCATGTTTAGAAGATCAATCCTAACGCAATCCTCCCAGATACGTCTTGGTCATGGGGATTCTAGTCTGAAACAATTTTAGAAGAAATTAATTACTCGGTCATGACCCAGTTTTCAATATTTTATCTAACCAACCTTACCTCAAGCAAGGTAGGGAAATTAGGGAAACGCTCTCTAAAGAAGTATTCGTTCCTGTTCGCTTAGAATTAAGAAGGATGGTCGTCACCCTCCACTGCAGGCGAGAGCCACCTTGGGAGACCCGGACCTAGTTGTGGTCAGAGATCCGTCCTAGATCCATAACCCAGATATTATGAGGCCTTCTTATAGGATTAAGAGATAATAGAAAACTTTAGACACAATGCACTTTTCACCTATATTCTTGGTAACAGCCTTTGGAAGAAGAAAAAAAAAGAAAACTATCCAGGAACAAATCTTTTTAGACAAGTGATGGGGTAAAATAAGCGAATATGAGAAAATAAAAATTCCTCATATAAGTAGTTTTGAAAATTTGATTGTAGCGAAGTTTTAAATAAATTTCAAAAGAATAACAACGTCGATAGGTTTTTATAAATAAATTATTGCTTCAAAATAGGGGAGAGGATAATGTTAAGTCCAGTATTGATTAGTATCGAAGAAGCTGTTAGAGGTTTTAGGTTTAGGTATTAGTCTAGTGTGTGTTGAAATCTACCATCCGGGTTTAAGAAACCTTATTATTAAGAAAATTAATCACTATCCTTCACTCACACCTGAATTTTATTGCTTATCTTTATGAGCATTTTAATTTGCATTTTAACGTCTTTAAAAGCTGAGGGCATGACTTACAAAATTATTATAATGAAAATAAATCCCCAATAGCTATAACCCATCAAAAAACAATAAATAAAATGCCTTGAATATGATGAAGTTAAAAATTGGTAATTCTTAGTTAGGTTTATGATAATAAAAATAACTAAAATTATTTATAATTTATTTTTGCTGTGTTACTTTGCAGGGTAACTCAAAAATCTATAAGTACGTAATAATTGGTCTACATATCACATATCCTGTTAGAGATTGATTAATGATGTTTTTTTTATTAAAAACTAGTTTCAAACGTTATACATTCAACTTCAGTTCTAAAAACAAACAAACATACAAAAATTAAAAATTTATAGTTTCGAATCATAACATTAAAATACATTTGTTTCTTTTTTGGATGATATTAACATTTTAATTTAAAATTTACTTATTTATAATTTTAAATTAAAATTTAACTACTTATACGTATTAAATTAAATTTAATATAAATTATTATTATAATATAAAACATTTCTGAATTTTGGATTTAATTTAGGCAAGAGATCAATTACATGTAGGTAAATACCAAGGCTTATATATTACATTGCAACCTGTTCTCTATATATTTGAACTCTTGTCTTTATGAAATTCACATATTTAAATTCACACATAGATTGAGGAACAACTCAAAATTATCTAAATTTTCAAACGTTAGAAATTTTAATAAGATTTTGCATTATATATAAACATTTGATATATATTTGCCAGTTTCACCGGAAATGCATTTACAAACAGACGCTACGAAGTCCTTCGTGATGACGTTCGATCGAGAATAGAAATCTCCTCATCCCCGCCAAACGACTTCCTCGTGCGAATTGTTTGCCTCTACGAGACTTCCTCAGCTGCTAAAGCAGGCTTAATCAACATCGCTATCGGTGCACATCAACCAATATTCAAAATTTTACAACCAGAACAAAATAAATGAATTTAAATCCACATTATTACAAGTAGAAATGTTTCAGGCACACAATGACCCATTATAATGGGCTCTATGATTATAGAAGGTACATTGATCAGTTGGCAGAACTGAGATATCCGGTAACATTCATGAGGTCATCAGCAATAAAAGTTCATTCTTAAACAATATGAAGATTATAGGACAATATGAGGTTAAAAGGTGACATTTTTTATCTTTAGCAAAATAGGTATGATCAGTTTCTTTGAAAATCACATGTGGGCGATATTATTTTTTTAAAGATACAAAAATTGGATTGATTCTCAAGAGTGGATTAATTTGATTACAATGCATTTTTAGTAAATTTTTATTAACAAACCTGTTCGACTTTTAAAACGACCATTTTCAAGTAGCTAAATGATTATGATGTGTGTGACTGGTCAGATATCATATTATTTTTATCGTATTGAGAGTATGCGTAGATATCTATTCAAACATAGATATGATATTATGCAACCAAGCATAGATATGAAATCAAGCATAGATCTATCTATCTAAGCACAGATAGATAGATGAAATCAAGCATATAATGAATCTATGCAATCAAGCATTGATATGAAATCTTGACCGACCCGTCGGTTAAGAAGCAGCTCTTCCATACCAAATACTGAACCTGCATTAATGAATAATAACCTAATTATAATTAATAATAATATTAACTAAATCAAAAAATTAATTAATCTAGAAAAAAAATTAAGAAAAAGATTGATACATTTCCTCGCGTTAAGAGTATACAGAATGTATGTAGCAACAAAATAAATAAATATCTAAATTTGAAAAATAAACATAATTGAATCAAATAACACAATCATCGTTTAAACGGTTGAAAATTTTCTTGGATTGAGATCAAGTTTATTTGTGAAAAGAAAATATACGAAACGAAATACCTTATTTATTTCATAAAGGTGTACATAGACAATCAACATGGCTGGCCAACACGGTTGAGGAAGAACGATATTGAAGGTGATGTTGATGCACATGCACTTAACATGTGGTTGAGGCACATGTTGGGCCAACGGTTAAGATAAAAATCAAACAAGGTTAGATATCTGGTGGTTGGGGCTTATTTCATTCAACTGTGTTGAAGTATCTATGGCAGTCGGCCAAACATATATCAGAGGTCTACAGACGACTAACATGACTGGCTAACTTAAGTTTATAATTCTATAGTGGTCAAATGAACTGGTATGTTCATTAATAATTTGCACATATGTCCCAGATGAACAGTTTTTACATTTACGCATACGGTAGAATAAATGAGTCTGGTATTGAATATCTATTAAATAGTTAATGCGTTCCATGTTACATGAGTGATATCGAGGATAATTTGTTGTAACAGATCGAAGGAACTTGAAAGTTTTTTAAAGATGAATTCTGTCCGGTGCGGCAGACATATCATGCTGCATGAAACACTATCCTCAATTAAGCAGCATATGGCAGAATGCTTTGCAGCGTTTCCACCCTATTTTTTTAAATTTCCCTTCTGGTTGGTAACATTTTCCCTCTCCTTCCTTCAGCCAGAACTCTAAGTATCTTTTAATTTTTCTCTCCCTTCTAAATATATACAAATCATATTATATTGCATAAATGTTATCTATATGTGTATTAAATATATTAATATTTTAAATAATAAATTGAGTTAGCTAGTTATAACTGCTACCCATTTGTTTTTATAATGTTCATACTATTTTTTTAGGTTTGTAAAGTATCAAAATTGCTGAATTCAAATAAATTCATGGGAATAAAGTCAGTGCAGTTTTTAGATGGCTGCTAAAGAAGCGGCAGAAATTCATAATGCATACGGAAAAATATTAAATATCATGTAATTATAAAAAAGGTTTATTATGTTGTAAGCAAATTAAAAAATAGGAGTTGACATCCGCATGATGGTATAGAAGGATCAATCTAATTAAGGACTGATAAATTATTTGCCACTTCTATAATTTGTTTTATTGAAAACTAGTTTCGAATGTTATACATTTATCTTCAGTTCTAAAAACACACACAAAATTCAAAAATAAGCAATTCAAAATATAGTTTGGTATTATTATACATATTAAATTAGATGTAATCTAAATCATTATTACAAAACATTTATGAATTATGAATTTAATTAAGACAAGAAATACATGTTGGTACTCATCAATGTTTAAATGGATTATATCAAACAGAAACGTTTGTACTGGTTTCTTCTCGCATTGAACTAACAATGAAGTAAGATAGATAGGATGTTTATAGGTAAACGGATTAAGGGTCGGGGTTTTTCCAATAATGCCGGTGAATAACTGGTTTTTCTGTTATAGATGGGAATAAATTTAAGATTGGACTATTGGAGATAATTATTTTCTGGAAAGGGTCTATTTTGTCTTTATTGCTTAAAATTATAGAAGAGGCAAATAATTTATCAATCCCTAATTAAAAAATAGGAGTTGAGAAGATAATAGTTATTAGGCTAGAAAATAAATTTAAATTAAAACTTAACAAACAATAGGTATGTACAGAATTCAATGGATTGGTATTTAAACATAAAAAAATAACAAAAATATACGTTTAAGAAATAAAACCAAATTTTATGTCAATCTATGAAGTCTAATAGCTTTCACAATAAAACTTTTTCAGATTAGAAAGAACTTTGAAAATAAACTTGGGTGTCATTTGTATACAAAAAAATAATAAAAAATATACATGCAAGAAATATATCTAAAATAAAAATTTTTATCGATGGATATACCTACACTAACAGTCAAATTTGTCCTAAACTGCGTCGTTGGGTTTCTACCAAAAATTTAAATATCTATGCCTTTAAAAATCCGTTAATATTTTATAATGATACTTATTATTTAAAATATAAAAAATGTTGGTATAAAAGTATTTAAGGTATGTCTATAAAAAGGAAATTAACCTGAGAAGATTATTAATGATAAACACTGTAGAAACGAATTAAACTAATGTGATATATCGTCGTTGTAAAGAGAAAATATCCTATCTACCATCAAATATCTTATATGATGATTATATTTTATAGCTAAATTGAATAGTTAATTAAACTTTTTAATTTTCTGAATAGTAACAATGTTTTGGTTCATTTTCTACGAGTCCTATTCCAAACTAATTTAGACACTAAAAAATATTAAAACCAAAATATAAAATTCACCTAGGATATTTGGTGGCACATAAGATATTTTCTCCTGACAACGACAATACGTTTAATATAAGACGTCATCATGATTTATTTTTATTTTTTCTGAAATGCTTTTGTATGTTGTCACAATTCATGCTTTATTTAATATCAATTTCTAATTTCAGAGGTACTCCCTGACGCCCTGGAAACGGAATGTGCCAAATGTTCTGATCGCCAGAAGAAGGGCAGCGATAAGGTACTCAAGTTCTTGTTGGAAAAGAAGGCAACCGACTACGACGTCCTTGAACAGATCTATGACCCTACAGGCATTTACAGGAAGAAGTACCAGATTAAGAAGGAATAATGAAGAAGAACAGATTTAACATTTCACCTCTAAGTCAATTTATGTTCAATTAATTATGAGTTAATTCATATTTGTATATAAATATATAATAAATACATAAGAGTTCTTCAATTTCTATCCATGAAAGTACCTAAGTCTCACACGAAAATTTTCTTGTGAGACTTATTTATTAATATAATTAACAAATAAGTAAGTCTGACTTAATTTATATATTTATAATTATAGTTAATTTATAGTTATAAATTACTGGTAAGCATTCGAGGGGTAGACCAAAACGTCGTTATAAGGATTGCGTTAAGGGCGATCTTACGCATTTGTGTTTGGACGGAGGTCGGTGGACGGATGTTTGTAAACAGGGATTGGTTGTATCGGCATCGAACCTTCGAGTTCTTTAAACCTATTACTATTTTTACGAGTAAAAACGATAAAAAAATCTTTTTAACTTCAATTCAAGCCGAGAACGTGGCCTGTAAGCCCTATGTTTGAGTAATAATCTGCAAAAAACTAAACAATGAGAAAAATGGAGAGTGGGGTGCTTAACTTAAACATTAACATTTTCAACTAAATTTAGGAATTTAGGAACTCACAACAAATTTAAATAAAGTATAAATTAACAAGAGATCCGTTTCCCAACTCTGTAATACCTTACCTCCTTATAATAATATATTACAATATAACTATATATTATAATAGGCTTAGGAAGCTGTGTTAAATGAAGATCTTCAAGTTTTCAAATCAAGCATCAGAAGTTTTCAAATCATGGAAAGGGTTTAGATCAAATCATCCGAAAATACAAGTTTCTCATTTTGTAGTTTTTTTTTTTTTTTTTTTTTTTTTTTAAATTGAGTCAACCTTTGCGTCTACAATGTCATACCGTGCTTGAATTAAAGGTAAACAGGTTTGCTGCATATTCATTCCGACCGATTTTTCCAAATATTTGGTTCGAAATTCGTACAAAACTTAAACGGTTAAGCTCAGATATTCAAAAATTAAATGTGTTTTATAATAGGTAGAAGTAATTTTATCTATCACTCACACTTTTGAAATTATAGATCCAAATTCAATGTGAAAATTTCTCTGATTTTGCTAATATCTCAAAACGTATAAAAACGTTTTGTTAGATTACTTTGTATTTGAATTCAGGACACCGAGAACTATAATAAAACAGAATACTGGATATTTTTGCAACGAGAAGCCATTTTTTGATTCCGTTTTCCTGGAATAATTGACTCGATTAAGATATGATAATCTTATTAATATCAGACTCATATTACTTATTAATACCTCATAATAAGTGGAAATGGCCACTTACAAAAGGATCCTACCATCAAACTTTTTATTAATGTAAAGTTTAGTTGCAATAACAACAATTTATGTTTAAACGGGTCTTGGGGTAATCATACTTAACTGGCTTGTCTCATGATAGCAAGTACCACCGGAACGATAATTTATGAAGGCTATAGCCGGTTGTAGGAAATGTAAAGTTCCCCTAACAGCAATTTCGTGTCATGCAAGGGATGAGGCAATATTCGAAACATGTGACTCATGCACGCTGTTAGGATGACGCAATAGTTGCCTTATGTGTATGTAATGAGGATGCATAAATGCACTTGCAAACCTGTATGCAACTTCTTTGTCGCTTGACTATGTGCCTAGAACTAATACTTATGCCTATAACAGATAGTTATCTTCTAAGTTTGAAAATAAAACATTGCAACTTATCTTACCCATTATAGTGTCTGCAAAGACTGCAAAGTTAAAATTCCAACAAAATGAACATGTGTTGTTATTTATTAGCAGTACCTATGTGTTTTCGGACGCTCGTGATCTGATACGAGCACTATCTGTCACTCAGTAAAAATGTCAAATTCCCGCGGAATGAATTTGCATAAACTTTTAGAATAGATGCTTTGGGTCTTTGAAATCGATCCTTACCTCACCACACTACGGCTTAAGATATTAATTTACTCCAATATCTTTCGGCTGGCTCTGTTGTATAGTGATCTAATGTTCTCTAGCATTATCTCTCGTGCAGCTAAAGTGCTGCAACAATTCCAGAATGAGATAATTAGGAAAATATGCAAACATATTTTGAAACGAACCCTTTGGAAAGAAAAAGATGTTCGTCGCTCTCTAGAACTACCAACAGGGACCATTTCATAGCGTGAAGCCACGACAAGTTTTTTTACTCTTTAAAACATCTATACAATCCGCTATTTGATAGCATAACACCTCCACCAGCGCCAAAACGATTGAAGAGTGATGTGGCATCTAATTGATAAAGTAGAATAAGTTAGAGTTAAGACAAAATTAAAAATAAGTGAGCCCCGTCATAAGTAGAACATTTCTATGTAATATCGATAACACAGGCCAACGATGAAAAAACTTTTGTACTGAAAATACCTTATTCCTATAATTTTTAGGGTGCTGAATCCAAATATGATATTAAAAAAGCTGTATCACCCACAATTTCTTCACATTTTATAGTTAAATTTATTAAATTTAGCGATTTTTAAAGAATTGAACAGCTTTCAGTCTTCCTGAAAAAGGAAGACCTACATATAAAGTTAGGCCTCACGAAACAATTTGTAAAGGCTTTGCCTAAAGATGGACCATGTTTCAAGTATCTCTACCAAAAGTTTCTACGCCTTTCAGAAGCTAAACTAAAAGAAGGCGTCGGACCTGGCATTAGAAAAATGATGTTTGCTGTTAACTTTGAATCCATAATGACCTTAAATGAGAAAGAAGCATGGGTATCATTCAAGCAATTCGTTACAAAGTTCTTGGGATATGAAAAAGACCCAGAGTATGTTTCTATTGTAGCTAACATGTTACAAAAGTTTAAAAAGCTAGGATGTTTGATGAGCCTGAAACCTAAGGAAAACTATGGGTGATACAAAAAAACTAAGGCCAGATTTAGATTCAGCACATAAATATCTTTAAAGATCAACTATTAAAGTTCAAAAAGTTTTAAAAAAAAATTTTTTTGTTAGCCTTTGAGTATTTCAATACTAACTTAAAATATGTCAAAAATGCAGAAGACGGGTGAAAAACAAGAAATAAGCGAAAAATTGAGCAAGAAGTAGGTAAAATAGGGAGTAAAAAAAAATCGATTGACATAATTCTGGCTGATGGAAAAAAAAGTGAAGGAAAAGGTAGCGAACTAGCGATCACGATAATTTATTCAAGTGAAATATCATCCAAAGAAATATTTTTTAGAATAAACAATTCGTTCAAAATAAATAGGCTGATTTGTAACTCAATAATAAAATAGATAAATTTATTCTTAAATCAAACCTACAGATTTGTGTATTTCGAACGAGAAATTTAGAATTATGATATTTTTAATAGTTTATATTATTGTAGTTTTCAATGGTTCGAAAACTTGGGTATTTATTACTTGGTTGCTTTGGGAGTTTTTCATTAATAAATACCTTCTCCTTTATACAAATGTAAAATTACTTAAACCTACATATTCAGAAACCCTTAATATCAGATGAATTAAGATAAAAATTGTATCCAATAAATTATTTTACAATTTGTTTACTAGCTTTGAAATTTGAAAATGAACTTTACAGTTGTCGCTATAAGCGTATTACTTTTACTATAAATATTTTAATTGAATACACAATTCTGCATGATGTCAGATGTCTAAAAAGCACTTGGTGATAATAGCTTTCTTTTATATACTGATTTCACAATATTTCTTAGTTTTCACTTAGTTTTTTTCTCAATGTACACAGTTTACTTTCAAAGATTTATTGTAGAGTGCACTATATGTGAAAGTGGGTAATTATTGTGTCCAGGGCTATTTCTCAATACTAGCTTTTACGGTTTAGGTTGGCATAATTTATCTCAAGTTATTATTATTATCAGAGCTGTTACATTTTATTTCTCTCTTGTGATTGCAGATTATGCAATAATGGAAATTATACAGTGCTGAAGCAAAGAATGGACCTAACAGATTTTGCGAAAAAAGCTTAATGCGCTAATTTTATACCGCCGGTAAGTTGGTGAGGATATAGCATAGGTACCAAACAATTCTCGCTGCTACTGTTTTGAGAAGTTAATATTGTGGACAAAAGGGAAAAAAATATCAATTCCTATTGTGTTGAGGGAGTCTAAAGACCATCTTAACGTTGTTTTTGTTTGTCGGTTGTTTATATTCAGACGTGCGATTAGTACACATGGTAAAGACACAAAATAAAAGAACTAGTTCATTTTTACTCACTGAATGGGGGATCTGCAAGAAAGTCAAAAAAGAGGAAGTTTGAAAAATAATTAAACACTGCTTTTTGTCAATTATAAGTCTGGTTGCATTACATAGAGGATGAAGGTAAAGTGTAAATTACTATAGCATCCAAACTAAACCAGCGTCTTCCTTTGTTAAATATAAATATACTTCTATTTCTCGGACAGTCTTCGATTTATAAAATGTTGATTATTAAATAGCATAAAGTTAAAATTGTTTTTAATTGTAATTGTTTTTATTATTGCCTCATACTCAAGGGCTGTAAGTAATAGAGATGTGGGTGGACTTTCATTAAAAAATATTGATACAGCGATAATTACAATTTTTAAAAACTGATGTCTTATAAAGTATAAACATTAAAAACATATATATACTTATTTAAATTATCTACTCTTAGCTTGGGAACATCTGAACTAGTTCTGTCTTTCTTGCAAAGCAAGATCCCATGAGATCCTAACGCTTTCTTTCAGCCACTTCATCGGTATGGAAAGCCAATAGTGGCTGAATGAGATGGTTTAACATCAAATAAACCGTAGAAAAAAAAAAAAACATACATTATTATGTTTTATTTGTTTTAAGAATAAGGACTTTCATATCCGATATATTTTTGACATTGAACATGTTTCAAGCCTTCTAGACGTACTTACACTTAAGCTCTCAAAACTCACACAGAGAGTCTTCTAAAGCTCACATTTCTCACACTATGTCTTCGTTAAAGCAGTTTTCAACATCTGCAAGTTTCAGTTCATAGATTTCTTTCAAAAATAATTTTACTCTTCTATAATACAAACATTTGGTAATAGTTATCATAAATTTATCTCTTATTGATAAATTAAATAAATTATATTTTTTTGTATTTATTAATTTATTTGTAATTCCTTGGGGACATCAATTTAATACTCTTCTTCCTAGTTCTCTTCTGAGAATCCACATAAACTTAGAAAATAATAAAAAGTATTTGAACCGTAATTTTTTTTAATAGAAAAACATTTAACATTTTCTACTTTTTCAAATTAGAAAACTTTTGTAATGAAGAATAGTAACAAACTAAACATTGCTTACACAGGGAGTAGTCTCATAGGGAGAGGTGAGGGAAGTGTCACTCAATTAATTTGAAAAAAAACAAAAATATGTGAAAGTTGAGAACTACATCAAACTGCTAAAATTGTGGCAATACATTTTACTCAAAGAATTATAATAGTTTAAAACCAACCTTTTAAATTACGAAATTGTTGTTGTCAAATGTCAACATTCGTAACAGATTAGTGAAAAGTTCAAATCCAAAAGGAAATAATCATAAAGCCGGATTCCCATGGGGCATGAATCACGACCGTGAGTCACGCTTTCGTGTGGAACGCATCTGTCCGAACGAGGAGTCGTAAAAGTTGCTTTCGTGAAGAATCGTTCACGACTTAGCCGTGGCAGATGCGTAACGCAAGAGTGGTTCCCGGTCGTGATTCAGGCCCCGTGGGACACCGGCTTAATAGATCTCGGAAAATTAAAATGATTTATCATTTTAATATATGTGGTTGGAAAGTCCGGTCATAATGGATGAGAAATTTGCAAATCATAAAGTTGCAACCCCTTCTCCCTAGAAATTGTTGTTATAACGTCCTTGAGCCCTGTATAATACACATATACAGTGAATGTTTATATAGATAATTTTTTTTTCATAATAATGTCACTGAAGAATGTCAATTAGAATGTAATTGCCAAATTATTGACAATTTATATTCCGATGCATTTATACAACATGCTTAAATTATGATTATTGCCCAATAAGGAATAAACAGATTGAATCATTCGATAAAGAATTCATAGAAAATTGTCGTGTGATGATCGCCTGCGGCAATTTAGGAATGACGAACTTCGTGCGGAAATAAATAAAACAAAAACTGAAGGACAAATCAGAAATTATGATTGATGTCACCAATGTTGTTTAAAAAAAAATTAGAAGTATAAGCACAAGCATAATATCATTTAAGGATCACATTTATAAATGTTTCGTCTCACAAAAATATATTATAAGTAACCTGCGTGTCATAAATAAATAAAAAAATTTAAAAAAGAAAGAATTAAAAATTTTGTAAATTATATTGAATAAACTGTTATTAAATTATCTCAATCTGTAAGATCAAGAAGCCCTCAATTGTCATTTATTGGAGAAAAAATAACTATACACTGGGATCCATAACAGGATGAAAAACAGAATACATTAAGTTCAGCATTCAGTGACGAATTTATGCACTGAAATTGGAGCGAAATTATTTTTTTAGATCCAAACGAATTTTTAGGTATAAAAAATAGCTAAACTAAACACACATAAATATAAAAATTATCTCTATTTAGTTTTTTAACTATAAAAGAAATAACTATTTTTGTGATAGGAACGGCTGGCTTGGCGGCGTTATATGCTATGCCTATGGAGAGTAGTACAACAAATCCTATCTGTACTTGCTTAAGAAGTACTATCTATACCTTGAACAAAAAAAAGAGAAAAAAACTGATATTAAAATAAATACACACACATACACTCATGTATATATACATAAAGGGTGTCCGTCCCCTCCTCTCCCCCTCAAAAACAAAAAAAAATAACGCTTGGGATTTTATAGGAAATAAAACGCTGATCAAAAAAGTTCCTATGGACATGGGTCAGCAAATGAAGCCTTGACTAGTTTTCAGGCCATAAACATGAAAAATACGTTTTTCTGACACTTTTTGGCAACTACTGAACAAACTACTCATTGCATCGAAATTAACGTCACGGAGGACTAGATTTGGCGTCGAATCGGACTAAAAACAGCTCGATAGATCAAACACACTATTTTTGTTGAATAGGTGGGAGTTAGCTTGATCGGAGAGGAAATATTGATTTTGGAGGACATCAAATTTTCAGCTAACAAAAGTGCTTTCACAATAGCTCGGATGATAGCTCAGAAGCAACATTAATGTAATTTTCATTTGGTAGGCACTTAGTGATTTTTTTAATGCGATAACAATAGAAAATTATTTCTTGCCAATAAATTGCTTTTAAACAATGCAAAATTGTTTATTTTTTTTTTAATTTGTTGCCTTCCAAAATCAGAATTTTCTTACGCATTTTACGTTTTACCTGTCTGAACAAACTTGGTTCTGTATCTGTCGGTTTTTAGAATATTTTTCTTCTTGCAAAACAGCCAAGAACCAGTTTTACTAAAGATAACAAGTTGATTTGTAATTCAACATTCACCAGTCATATTAATAATCATATCAATTCCAACAGTTAAACATGTTGATCTATCGAACAATCATTGGTCTCATTCGGCGCCAAATCTAATTATCCATTAAGATTATTTTCGATCTGTTGTTGAAGCAATGAGTTGTTTCTTCATCAATTGCCAAAAAAAAAAAAAAAAAAAATTCCCTTATATTTGGCCTAAAAAATGGTCAAGAATTCATTTGCTGACCCATGTTCATAGAAAATTTTATGTGCAGCGTTGCATTTGCTATAAAATCCCGAAAGGTTATCCTTTTTCGTGGGGACATCCTTTGTACGACAGAGAGATAAGAAAAAAAATTATCAATTTTATTTAACGTTCGATTTACATTTCATTATGATACATGATAATGAATTCCTATTTTTGTCGTCTATTCAATAATTCATAGTTTTATCTACGATTGTTGTTATTTATATTGATTAAATTATTATTCTGTTTTTAATCTCATTACGTAATACCAATGTTTTCCTGCAAAACTTAAAAATGAATTGATTGAATATACCGTGCAATAAACCTGTTTTTTTTTTAGAATTTTTAAAATAAATAAATAATTTAATCTTCTCTAAATAAATGTATTAAAAAAAAAAGAATTTAATGCATTGTGGACGCATTAATGAGATAATAAATATTTCCAATCTTCGGGTAATTTTAGTAGCTAATATGAATCAGAAATAACCATCTTCACACTTGATAATAGAGAAAGTAGGTTGCTCATTAAAGGCCAGAAAGGTTAATCGTAATTGTTCCATCATAATTCTTGAAGCCAGTTAAGAATTGGGGCAAAACGTTCTTCACAACACCTGAATTGTATATATATTTCCTAAGCAATTTCATATGTTTGTTTTTATCTTAATCCTGGTTCAGTATAACTTCAATTTATTTATTTATTCATATAATATAAAATTAATCATACTATAATAAGTATTGACACCGTTATATAATGAAATGATTGTTGTTTTATAATTTACTTTTCATTTTTTCCTTTAGTATTTCAGTGACTCAGATTGTATAAAATACAGTTCAAAATGAAATACAAATTACTGGTTATTACTAATTTAGGTTGTTAGGTAATTTTTTGTTTGATTCACAGAAAAATTAGGGACTCCGATTTTTCAAAATATCGTCTTATTCAAACAATTAAATTTATTTTTAAAACTGATATGGCATTTCAAAAACTCGTTTAATTGTTTATACAACCCACCAAAATCATCTTTTAATTTATTTCCGTTTGTTTTTTACATTTAATATGTTGTAAAAATATATATATTTTTAAAATTTGTATTTAAATTCATTTTGAAAATTCCATAATTAGTGATCATAATTTTCAGTTCCTATATAATCCACAGAAAGGATCTTTTTATTATATTATGGTTAGAAAATTTGTGCAATAAACGATGCTTGAAGAAAAGCAAGTAGGCATATTTTGAAAAACTCGATTTCTTAATTAATTTTCTTTTCAATTAAAGATTTTTTTAAAATGAAATATATTTTTACAAGCTCGATTGTTAATAGAGGTGGAAACTAGTCGAAACTCATACCTATAGAGATTTATGTCATTGAGGTAATATTTATTGGTACTTTGGTCACAACCCAATGTCCAATATAGTGGACATGTAACTCCTTTGCTTGCAATTTTTTTTTTTAATCATGTAGGTTAATGTTTAGATAATAATTTAGCCCACAAAATAAGAATGTTTTTTTTTATTCAAAAAAAAAATCAGGTCCGAAAGGGATAATTCACGGATATTTTTTTCCAATTCATTAGTTTTACATTGATAAAAATGATGTGATAATTTGTTGTTTTAAATAATCAAGTGTATTTTTAAAAGTTTAATACTATTAGATAACTAAATTTCAATTAATTCTCGAAAATCATCAAACTGTTCTCTAACTTCTGCATAGATTTCATTTTTCAAGCAATAAAAATGATTAAAAATGTATCTTTAGCGATCACGACTCAACAATAAGATGACCCGATCAGACAAAGATACTCATGATTTTATCAATCATCTTTATGTAATGTTACTAATTGTTAACGAATTTCCCAATCAACCTCTTGTTTCTCGGAGTCCTTCAGCGACGGGCGGGTGGGGACGAACTATGTATATAAGCTCCAGCGGGTTGACAGAGGCATTGAAGTCTCCCGAACAGAGTATCATAGTCTTGAGTTGAGGACAGCTATTAACCATGCAATCGTACACCATTTCTGCTCTGCTCTTTGCCTGCCTAGCAGCCGCTGTCAGCGCTGCCTCAACCTACACGACGAAGTACGACAACATCGACTTGGATGAGATCCTCAATAACGACAGACTTTACATGAAGTACTTCGAATGCTTGATCAACAAAGGGAAGTGTACCACTGATGGAAAGGAACTCAAAGGTAACTATTGTTATTAATTATTGTTGTTCGTTTATTGTAATGATGAAATTTAAGTTATTACAACAAGAGCAATTTAAGACTTCATATAAAATCACATTTGAATCTTGCACCTGCAAAATATTCCGGAAAAAATAAATAAAAATTAATTATTTTAAAAATGAAAAAAAAAAACAAATTTCAGTTATACTTATGGTTTTGCCATATCACAAAGCTAAAAAGAATATTTACATAATATACATGTAAACACAAGCAATCTATTAGCAATAATTTATTTCTGAAAGTCACTTCAAAAACACAAAGGTTAGATGCACAACTTAATGGTATTCCTAAAACAAACCAAAATATTTTTCAAAATTTAAATGTTTATTTTTGCATTCAAATTTTAAACTTGCATTTAAATTAAAATTATAATATAGGGCGAAAATCACTCAGATGGACGAGAAGGTCAAAATATTTTATATAAATAAGTAAAAAAACTTGTAAAATAACAAGCATTACTCTCTGTGGAAGGTGTGTCATAGTCAGTTTTCCAATATTTAAAAAAAATAAATAATACTATAATAAATAATTTTAAAATATATCTAAAAGTCAAACTGTTGCTTAAACGAAATTTTAACAACAGTGATTTTAACGATTTTTTGGTTAATTTAAGTAAGGAAAATGAATCAAAATGCAAGATACATTTCGATTATTTTTTCAAGATGGTCGTCTCAATTTCTTCATTTTATTTATTGTAATTGTGTCTATTTTTATTTTTTAAATTAAAGGTCTGTAAAATACCCATTAATTAATGTTAACTACATTATAACACATTTGAACCTTGATCATCAAATAGTACAACATAACTTTTAAAAAAATCAGTAATTTAATCCATCCTCGGAGAAATTCTCTTATAATTCGACCCTTGTCTTATTAATAAATAAAATTTTAAATTTTTTAAATTATTATGATTTCTTAGACTTTGAAGTAGCTCGTGATTCAGAATATTTTAAAACTACAAAAATGTTCAACGAATGAATGTTAGATAGGTAAGTATTTGATCAAAAAAAAAAAAATAATAAAAAAAAAATAAAAACCGTTATAAAAATTTCACGAATTACTTGATAAATGCAAATTTGGAACAGAGTTATTTTTCGAGAAAAAAATAATAGCAACATTTATATAAATAAAAACAGAAGTTATATTATTAGTGGCACTCCGAATGCTATTGTAAGCATATTTATTCATGTTGTAGACATCCTTCCTGACGCTCTCGCTACCGAGTGCCAGAAATGCAACGAGAAGCAGAAAGCAGGCGCCGAGAAAGTGCTCAAGTTCATGCTGGAGAAGAAGGCTGCAGACTACGAAGTTCTGGAGAAGATCTACGACCCAGAAGGTGTGTACAAGAAGAAGTACTCAGCTGAAGCTGAGAAGAGAGGGATCAAAATCAACTAGATCAGTCATTTGTGAAGTTCCTCAAAGTATCATTCCTAGGAAAGAAAGATGTAAAAATCTGTATATTTATAAAATAATGCAATAAATGAAGTGATATATATTTAAAACTGTTTTAAATTTTTTTGATGATTACTTTCTCCTAAACCATATTTCAAATATTTCACAAAATTGGAACAATAGATAAAGCTGTTTGGATATATCCCCCATATACCCAAACCGTCAAAATGATTGATTTTATTTCGGATTCTCAATCACTAAACATTGTATTTACATTGTATATATTCTAATACAAACATTACAAATAATGTCTTGAACATGGGCAAAAACCAAACAACTATACAGGCACACGATGATTCACTACTGTAATTTTACGCTTTTCCTCTTTTTTATAATGTTATAAAATGATAGCCTTATTACGTACCTATATAAGTCTTTTTTTCATGCCAAGAAGACATTAACTCTGCAAACACAGGATTTATGGCAGAGTGGGTTCGAAGGAAGTATGTGGAAATCATTCATAAACGATGACCCTGAGTTCTGAAAAATATATATATTTTTTGAGTTAATACACACACATGTGTATATGTATATATATATATATATATATATATATATATATATATATATATATATATATATATATACATATTTGTGTGTTACAAAATTAGAAATACATTAATTATTTTTTTTAATTATTGTACTCCTGGGTTTAAAAATGGTTAACTAACCAATAATTTGTTCCAAAACAAAATAAAGTTTTTAAAAGAAATTAGTACTATGGATCCGTAAAATTCCGTAAACTTTTTCATTTATATGCAAATAAGATTTACACTTTTTTCTCTGCATGTTCTCGGTAATGTACACTATATACTGAAAAGTTGAAGGACTTTAAGGAGAAGACATTTGGTAAGTTTCATCAAAATCGTAAAAGCCGTTTACGAGATAATTTTAAACAAGTGTAAAATTGGTGATATGATTGATGGTTAGTCCTATACGCTGATACCAGTCAGATTAAAACCAGTCTGTCACACGTATTGCTGAAGCCCGTCATCCGATCCTGTTCTTAGAAAGGGGATCGAATGGGCCGAATGGCAGTCTTCAAGCATCAGGTGGATGCAGATTACACCTTTTGAAAGGTGTATTTTCTTGATAAAATATCACGAGAATTTTGTTCAATTTCATCCCCCTAAAAAAGTATTTAACGATAAAGAGTGTAATTTGCACCATACTATATCAACGACTATTCATTAAATAGTATCATTGAAGTTCAATGTTACACATCTGCTGTAGAAACACCGAATGATGTCTTATTTTTCAGAGATCATTATCGTCTGATCTGTAGAATGTGGAAACATCAAAGGGTTTTTATAACTCATTTCCATCTCGACACGCCTTCCGTGACTTATTTTGGTCTAGAGATATACTATTGGCATTGCTTCGTGGTCTACCAGCGTTATCAGAAGCGCTTAGAACGAGCATGAAAAACTCATCCATAATTATCCATAAAACTTATGGATATTAATGTCCATTCCTTGACTATCACTTTTTTTATTATTTAATGCTTTCGTGTTTAGGCAGATATTTTGTACATTACCAACAACATTTTCGTTATTTGTACACCAACGGGAAGAGGTAGTCGACAACTAAAATTGACTAATCAAATGTCTCTCTACTCGTTAATATAGTCCGTCCTGATTTGATAACTAAGATCTATCGAAGCATGAATTAATGCTGTTGTATGTACCTGTATTATATGTATTATACATAATATATGTATGCATTATTGTAGTATAAATTGCTCCGAGAAATAAAATGAAATATCTGAGGGAGAGTAAAATGTAAAAAAAATGTATAAATGCTAAAACTGACTATTTTTGAAATAAGTACCTTTAGAAGGACCTCATCCTCTCCAAAGCTAACATTATTTTTAGAACGTTAGAATATATTTATAAAATAAACAAAATACAAATGGTACTATTGTACAAATGTTGTTTGTAATTAAATCATTACCTATTAAAACAAAATTGCATGTATTAGTTCATTAAATATAATACTAATATTAGTTGAGGGATAGACGGGGACGAATGTTGAAAGTTAGTATCAAAGCAGAACATGTGGTTTTTAGATTCGGACGGGATCGGTGGACAGAGGGTATGCAGGCGATTCTTTGTGATATCGGCATTGAACCATCGGGATCATTAATCCTATTTATTAATTTGTTTGTGGAATAATACTAATTAATTCGCTTAAATCCTCCAAACAAAGTGATTGTCTAGTCAAAGCCGAAGCACCCTAGATATTAAATGAATTTGATGTAACAACAATAATAAAGAGGTTTTTCGGTACCATAAAAAATTGTTATAGATGCATTTAGTAATTAGTTTGTATTCAAATATATATATATATATTGTTACATCTAATAATTTAAATTTACTGTGTCTTTTTGGCCAATCACCCTGGGATCCCAGAAAAATGTACTTTAAATTATTTAAACATTTTTTTATATTAATGTTTTCTGTCTTTGCTCTGCGTGGATTTAAATTTATTATATACCAATTGATTTGCTATTGTGTAAAAAAAAAATAATACTGTCGATTGTATTGAAGAATGATCCCTGGGATTTAAAGAATGATCCCTGGTTCGGATTTTGTCGGGGTTAAAGTTTCAAATAGTCCTATGTGCAACTGTGGGAAAGTAAATAAAGCTTCAAATCATTTAGTCCGGTTAAAAGGCTCAAATACTCCAGTCTGCGATTACTCTGAATTTTGATTCTTTTCTTATAATTAATTAAGTATATTCTGTAATAGTTATGAAAAATTATTATTAGTTGTAATTTATATGAATCACCTCCCGCATCCCTATAAACATTTGGCTGACAGTTTCAAATTGCACACGTACTATTAACGTTGCAGCCTCCGACTAACTAAAATTGTTCGAAAAATACTGAATTTTATTTATTTTTTAATTTTATTCTTCTGTATAATGTTGCCATCTGGTTGGACAGGATTAGTATTCTTTGTTAAATGAACTCTTTAGTTTAATTAACCTTTACACTCTATAGTTCTATACTTAATCCAAGCCTTCCTTTTTTTTCCTAGTTGGCTTATGAATTCAATTTAATTCCCTTTATACCTTTATTTTATGTTTTTATTTTTTATTTTTACTCTTGACACTGTTTGCTGTTCTCTTATTTATGTTATGTATCTGACAAACTGCTTTTCTAAGGCAGGTGGGGGTTGCAGAAACCACATTTACTCAATTAATTATCTAATTTAATCTCTATTTGAATCGGTTCCAGAAGAGAACCGATCAATCAAACTATATTTTAAAATAAAAGGCTAAAGACCGCAGACCCCCTGCTATGGTCAATTAGCTTGGGATATTATAAATACCATTGGAGTCCTTTCCAAGAGTGTCGTGTTCACCATTTCACTTAATTAACTAGATGATGGCATGCAGGATAAATAGAATGTTAGATTTTGTTACAGATCTTACTTTATTTACGTTACGTTATTAATTACACTATTGGCTTAATAAGTTCTAATCTAAATTACTCTCATTGTAAAAATCTACAGGCTGTAACATATGTATTTGAGAATACTGGGAGAACTCTTGCTTATTTAAAATACAATCCGGATGCCACATAATATTATACATTGATGTACACAATGAATCAAAGGACTAGCACTTATCTTATTGTTGCTCTATGGTCTAGGTCTCTCTCTCCTGTCTCGATGTGCTGCTCACCTGTACCCTCAGCGAACCTCAGTCTTCTGCCTCTAGCTCGAACCTCCTTTTTCCCAGAACTCTCCACTTCAAATCTCTCACCAGAACTATCTTGAACTCTTTCTCCAGATCTCCTTTACACTGTTTTCCCTACTTCTTCTTGAAAATATGAATTTTGTCCCCACTCTTCTTTTGGAACATCTTATTGGCTGACGCTTATAGAATATTTTCAAAGGACTTGTGACCTTGGGCGGCAGATTTTATTACACCATGTCGACCTGGCCTATCTCTAGTTTTATGGTGCTCTTACTTTCGCTTATCTTAAGCGGCCTATTGGCGGTCTTGAACTGCATCTTGCAGGTACAACGCCCGACTTTGTCCATATTCCTTTGTATGAAAAGGAAACTGGTTAATATTGATATTTCTGAACCACCTGGCATCTCTTTAATTTATTCCTTATTTAATTACTATTATGAATCTTAATTATTTCCTTCAATCCCAGTATCCTCAATACATAACATTTATTATTACCACTCTAACACTTAACGTTCTGCAATGAAAGTAGGCTCATTTCAGAATGATTTTAATTCTCTACAATGTTTAATTGAATAGTTTTAAAAAAAAAAAAGTTTGCCTTCAGAGAAATTTTGAACTTTGTATAAAAACGATATTTTTGCATTTTTGCTATTAGCGCCGTCAGGCCGTGTCAAAAAAGTGACCGATACGAATTCCTCTCGAATTCGTACAAAAAAGTATCCCATCCCATTGGAAATTCCAGAGTTAGAGTTGCTGGAGTAATACTCCGGAAGGTTACGAAGTCGGCAATACACCTCAAACTAACTTCCGATTACTTAATTGGGATCCTTCAAATTTCATTGTGTTATTCTGATCCTTACAATGATTAGTATGTAATTAATTACTATTTATCATTTTATTTTTTTCCTTATTAAAACAATTATTGAATTTTTAGCTTAAGCTTTTCTTTCATTTAGATTTAGGCTAACTATAATTGAATTAAATAGAGAGAGAGAGAAATGATTTATTAAAAATCAATGCTGCCCAATTACATTGGGTTGTTATAATACACAGTATACTAATCAATCCATAATGGATAAAATATTTATATATACACAATTTTACATTTATTTCTTCTTTTTTTTTCTTCCATTCATACACATATTTCATAGACTTTTCGTCTATATTTGATTACACACCATTTAATTTTATTTTTCAATCCCTTATTTATTTTCATCCATCCAACTACCTTCTCGCCTCTCCATAATTCTCCCTTCCAGTTCACAATCAACCCCTTCTTAATCCAGTATATAAACTCTAGACAATTTGAAAATTTATGAAACTAATCAACCATCAATGTCCGAACGCACACATATATAGATCAACAGTACAGGAGAATAAATAAATAAATAAATATATATACATATACAAACAATCCCAAATGATAAATAGACTCATCTACCTACCATGCAGGTGATGGTGGGTAATCCCCAGGGAGTCCAGAATAATGTTTTTGCGGCCAACACCGCAATATCCCCAGCATTAGCACCTAGGTCTTCCAAATAGCTCTCCGTTCTATTCGGTATTGTTCCACGAGACCCAAACCAGAGGCCTCTCACGGTGAACTCTCTCTCTCCGAAGGTCTCGCGGAATTTTTCTTTTAGGAAAGGGATACATTTATCATATATGTCTTTTTTTTCCCTTTCCACTCCACCTGCCTGATCAGGATCATTTCCCTCAAATCTTACGGTCGGATCCAGGACCAATGCTGTCTTTTCGATCCTAGGGAATGCGACAATATCAGCATACCTCGCGGATCCGTCCGTATCAATACAATAGACCTCGTCAAAGCAGGCGAAGTCCTTTTCTCTGAGGAGCCTTATTAACTCATGCTTGACCCTATGGTGCCGGCGTATTATGAGGAGGGAGTTGTTGGGGCATTTTCCCAGCACATGGGCTGGTGTTTCAGACTCTCAGCAGAGGGACCCAACTTCTCTCTGCTGTCCGATGGCTCCTGGTACTCCACGCAGGGGTGCGTAATTAATATTAAATTTCAAGGGGTTGGACCATTCCGACCCCGAAAGAACCTGCTTCTCGCAGATGTATCTGCTGGCTTTCGGAGTCTCTTTGAAATGGCGAACACCAACGCCCTGCCACCTGCAATATGCCCATTCTTCAAACATATTTTCCCGCAGCGACTGTCGTAGAGCTCTCACACTACGGTAGCCCTGATCAACATTCAGTTTTTCTGCACATTCAGCTATTTCCGTGTCGTAATTAAATGTTGACTGGAACAGGGCATCCGGCACATTAGACAGTCGCTGGGCAATGGACCAATGCTGTAAAGGAGTAAATTATATTTTAATTATATTTTTTCTTAAACTGCTAAACGTTAGGTACACATAAGTTTAATTCAGAGGCTGATACTCTAAATACAAAGTTATTTAATATTTTCATGTATTAATATTTAAATTAAATAAAAAATATAATTTTTATTTGCATATTTAAGGAGTTATGAATATACACATTTTAGGTTCGTGCTGTACGATTTTGAGCATTTTGATTTTTACCACACGTTTTTCGTTTTTAGTTGTAACATTTTTGTTAATCATTACTTTTTGTGGCCGTTGCTTATGGAAATAGAAGTGAAAAGCCTCTAAGTTGTGGTTACATCTGCAGGCTGACAGAAAATCTGAATACAGCAGGTCCAAAAATTCGATATTACTTCAGATGCTTAATTAATACTAGAAGTGAGAGATGGTATGCTAGTTAGATACCGTATGGTATACATGGTATGTATTAAGTAAATTCAATAACTAATACCATTGTTAGAGGGACATTTAAGTCAGTTGTTAAATGAGTGTCTTGCGAAAGGGTTGAGCCATGAATTATGAAGATCAACCAGCCTAATAATTCCTCATGTGTAACTTCGCAATCATGATCTTCCGAGACTAATGCGCTAGAGCGTTCCTTCTCTATGGGAACAGATAAATATCTCTTTATTCTTCTGAAGGAGAGTTAAATGATTATAGTGAATGGAAGCCTTGTTCTAAATCAGAGAGGCGAGATACGCCAGTGTTTAGCATTCAGTAGTAACAGCTTAATAGGAAGCAGCAATTAATTAAAACTGCAATTAATGGTTAATACCAGGAGGCAATGTAGTTTCCTTGAATATAGAAAAAAACGCATTAAAAATCGGAGAAATAAATCATGAAAATGGCATTGTAGATTTGAGATAAAAAGTTGATGCTGTTTAGTTGACTATAAAATAAAACACTTAGTACCTTTAGGAGAAGAAAAAAAAAGTGAATTAATTCTTGCTACTCAATTCTTATTTTGGAGGATATAAGGGGAACAAATATTTTATGATTCATTTGTCAGATTATAATTTTATATTTTAGGGTATTGATAACCTTAACAAACTTAAAAAATACGGGTTATTACTACCTTAATTGTCATTGTTTTAAATTATGTTTGTTACTATCTGTTTTCTATGTTTTTTCACTGATATATGTTTGTTACTGATTGAAACAATGTGGAGTAAATAAAAAAACATCATGTTTTGTATTTTTTTTTTAAACTCTCTCTTATAATAACGTAAAACATTACTCGGAATGGAAATAAACAAATATAATGAAAGATGTGGAGGAATTTTAAAAGGAACAAATGAGAAAACAAGGAGGGAAAACAGATTATCACCTAGTTCCTAATAGGTCTCATCGAAAAAAAACAAAAAAACAAAACAAATGGATATTGAATAAATAGAATTGCGGTACTAAAACTAATACGGGTTCCTTATCACAAACAGTATGCTATTTTTATTTCTTTTCTGAAGTAAAAATTATCATAAATATAACTATTCACCATACAAAATTTTTTGTTGTCCAATAAAAAAGATATAAAATAAGTTTCATCAAAACCAAGATATTGTAAACTGGTGAAGAACCTCTTCTCTTCCCCCACCCTCTACTCCCCTCCTCCTCTCTTTCCTCCCACCCACTCCAGATGGCTATTGTTCAAAAGCACTTATAGTTTATAATATTCAACAAAACGTGGGCGTTTTAATTACTAAAGATTAGTATGAGCTAAGCACTTAAAAGCTAGATTCACATAAAAAAGTCCTTTTAGCTGTAATGCAATCCTCGCCACTGGTATTACATTGCATGCTACTCCTCTAGCAAATTGTCGATTTTAGAGGCGCGAACGAGCAGAATCCAAATATGACAATAAAACCAAGGCTGTGGCTAATCCAAATTTATGATTCTTTTAGCCTTCTTATTTATGATTATTTTGAATATTGAAATCGTGAAAAATAATCGAGCTCTCAGCCGATACTTCAGTAAATAAGAACAACAAAATGATGCTGCTTAGTTAGCATGGGTTATTAAAAACCCTTATAAGAATTTCATCAATATTTTCAACACTAATCATGGAAACATATATAATAATAATCACAAAAAGCTCAGAGAAACGAAAGTTCGATGCCGATACCGCCGATCCACCTAGATAGATCGGCCTAAACACAGTCCTCCCACCTACGTTTTGGTTTATCCCACAGACCTTTACCAGTCGGCTTAGCGATAATTACTTTTTTAATGATTATTTTTGTTACTAAGCCCAACAAATTTACAAGCTGTCAACTTCCGCGATATTATTAGTTCAATTACATTTACAGGATGCAATTACCGAGTTGTATTGACTCCTTAGTTCTCCAGGTGTCTCATCTTTCCATGGAACAAATATCCTATGTAATTCTTTATTTTCGATGACTTTAAGGTATAGTTCTTCCTTCAGCTTTCAAGTTTCTTGAAAGAAGGCGCGGACAAGGCATTTTTGCATTTCTCGCCGTCCTCGAAATTTCGAGTTTCTAAGTTATTGTAGGATACAATACATAAATAATACATAAATATCTCTGTAATATTCAAACATATTCTCTGTTATATCTACATTTCTGAAACTGTAGACGTTTCTACTACTAACCATACATGAGGAATTTTCTATCAAAACTTAATATATCCACTTTTGGAAAATTATTAGGGAACATCTCATGAAAATATGAAATTTTTTTGATGAAAATGTTGATGTGGAACACCTATTTGTGGAAATTTATGGAAATACTTGTTTTGAGGCCCCCTGAGTCCAAATGACCTAGTCTCGCAAAATGGTCTGTGTGTCTGTGTGTATGTGAACAGTCTAGCTCAAAAACGAAAATCTGTACGATACTGAAATTACGTATTTAAGGTTGGCACTTGCATGTGATGTTACAGCAACATTTTCGTCAAAATCAACTAACCGGAAGTGCCACTTTATAAAACCGATTTTACACTTTTTTTACAATTTTATCGAAATCGGCTCTAACGATTTTGATGAGACTTGCCTAAATTATTCTTCATAAAGACCTTTAATTTTTCAAATATGTGGTACATCACCGAGAAAATGCAGGAAAAAAAGTTATGATATTACGCATAACTTAAAAAGCATGCATTTTATAGTAAATTATGTATAGATTTGTATGAAAGGTAATTAAATTATCTAAAAAACAATAAAAGAATCATCAAAATATTACCAGTATTAGCAAAGATACAGCGCATCGGACCAACCGAAAATGGTAATTATATCATGGATATTACAATTGTTTACAATTCTCTAGAAAACGGCTCTAACGATTTTGATGGCACTTGCCTAATGTCTTCTCCTTACAGCCCTTTAACTTTTCATATATGTAGTATATCAACGAGAAAATGGAGGGAAAAAAGTTATGATGAAAAGAATATTTTATTTGCGTATAACATAAAAAGCATGCATTTTGTCGTAATTCGTGTATAAAATTGTATTAAAGGTAATTAAATTATCTAAAAAACATTAAAAGAATCATCAAAATCGGACCAGTATTAGCAAAGATAAAGCGCATCGGACTAAACGGATGTAGCTATTAGATCAGAAATTTTACAATTTTCTCGAAAACGACTCAAACGATTTTGATGAAACTTTCCTAATGTCTTCTGCTTACAGCCCTATAACTTTTCATGTATGTAGTATATCAACGAGAAAATGGATGGAAAAAAAGTTATGATGAAAAGAATATTTTATTTGCGCATAACTTAAAAAGCATGCATTTTATAGTAATTCGTGTATAGAATTGTATGAAAGGTAATTAAATTATCTAAAAAACAATAAAAGAATCATCAAAATCGGACCAGTATTAGCAAAGATAAAGCGCATCGGACTAAACGGATGCAGCAATTATATCAGGGATTTTACAATTTTCTCGTAAACGTCTCCAAAGATTTTGATGAAACTTTCCTAATGTCTTCTGCTTACAGCCCTATAACTTTTCATGTATATAGTATATCGTAAAAATTGTATGAAGGGTTATTAAATTATCTAATAAACAAAAATGAATCATCAAAATCGGACCAGTATTAGCAAAGATACAGCGTATTTTATGAAGAGCACAAGACCTTAGATGGATAACCGAGCGCATCTGATAGGACTACACAATAAACTCCTACTACGCGACCCAACCTTCTCCCACCAATCTGTTATAAACAATATATTCTGTAATAAAGTAATTTAAGAATACAAAAGCGAAAATTAACTTAATAGTTTCTACTTTCATATTATTTAATGGAAAGAAAACATTTCCATGAAAACCGAAACTTTTAAAATATATTTGCAACCTGACGAAGTTAAAATATATAAGTAGTGTACGGAATTTTAGTTACTAAAATTGTTTAAAAAACTGTTTTATGGTACTTAAGTGGCAGAAGAAATGAATGCTGCTGAGTTAAAGAAGAAGCAGTGTTTATCTGATCTCTTTAAAATTATATTAAAAAGATAATTATTATAGAACGGTAAGGGAAAGTTGTGTGATGCGCGCACGGCACCAGATTTTTTAATCGGGTTTCTTAAACGTTGTTGTATTTAGCTTTGAAAATGGTAATCACTAACACTATTTTTCACTGATATAATATATATATTATATTTTATCTTCATGACGATTTGTTATCCTATCAAATTTTGAACAATTATTTAATATGATGGTATGTTTAATGCTTTTCAATACTTTTTTTTTTTTACATCAAAAGAATAATATATTTGAGCATTGACTTTTAAATTTTACGGTCCCATCAGAGATGCAGATCAGCCACTAAAGTTTGTTGACCTTCCTCCAAACTGGTCCTAGCGATGAGAATTTTTTTTTTTTTTTTTTAGCACAAGACTTGATTAACCGTAAAGCCAGACGACATACTTCAAGTGAGCTGGAAGAAAATCACTAATTCATATGCACTTACCATCATCTTGTATTTCAGTTGAAATAAACCCATTCGACTTTTATCTTCAATATTACAATTATAAATAAAAATCGTAAAAACACATTTATATTAACAGATCCTTTAATTGTCTGTTTTGTATTTGTATATCAGGATCTCTTTGGTATCTCTATCGCCATTATTCCGCCTTGATCCACCAAAATTCTAAGTTTCGTTCATACAAAATATTAACTCTAATGATATCAAGTTATTCAGAAACTTAAAAGGTAGATAACAAGTACAAATGATAGTTACACGATTATTTACAAAAAATATTGATATAATTTTTAATTACAATTGAATATAGAGTCATTCGGAAATCGCTCTAATGATGAAACTTAAATCTACCGTATCAATGAGAAGAAACAAAAACGTTATATAGGCGGCTCCTCATGGGATATCAGGTGTATTAATGTTCGAACAAACGGTGATATTGAAATAGGAAATTAATTCCAATACAAAATTGCTCATTATGCATTTTTCACTCAATTTCAATAAAAAAATATCTGATGTGCACAACACATGACTTCCTTCGCCACCCATTAAACTATAAATCGCTGGCTCAAAAAGTAATCCTGAATTTGGTTACTAGTTTCCGAAGATTGCAGTATCTCAAAACCGATACTCGACATCGCGACATTTATCGCGACATCCATCTATTGACACAAACACACACGGACATACTCTAGTTTCTTGAGGTCTCATGATAACTGAAATTTCCAAGAGATTTCTTCGAGTTCCGTGACAACATTTAAACTATCAATATCACTAGATAAAGCATTGGAAATCGACGCGGAAAAAATCCACTTAGCTTATATCTTATTCTCCTGCTGCAGACTTGTCCATCTCACAAATGGAATGGAAAACCAGTATTTTACACTACATTGTAACACTTAAAACAAGTAATAAAATTATTTAGAGTGGAAAAAAAATTGCTTTTATAACCGTTATCAACGAAACATATGATCTCTGTAATAAATTTCAATATACCTTTTGATGTAAGTTTCTTATGACCTTCAAGTAAAATACCCCTTTCAGATCTTCAATTTCAGCCAAAATCTATTAAATTACTTATACTCATATAAGAGTCTAATTTACCAAATTTGAGATGTTTTACATTATATTTTAATATACTTTTTGATGAAAGTCTAATATGACCTTCAAGTAAAGTACAACTTCCGGTTTGCTAAAATTTATTATGTTGTTTATATTAATATGAGAGTCTTAAATACCAAATTATAGAAGTTTTGCATAATATTTTAATATAATTTTTGATGAAAATCAGTAATGACCTTCAAGTAAAGTACTACTTCCGGTAATCATGCAGTGACCAAAGAGGGAGGTTCACAACTAGATCATATAATAATCCTAAATACAAAATTTTAATTTTCTACGGTTAACCGTTTTTGAGTTATGCGATATACGTACGAACGTACGAACCAACGTACAATTAACAATGGCGATGAATGTATGCCTCAGAAAATACTTTATTGGACAGAGAGGTACAGGTTATATGATAGAAATAATGAGCTACTGAGTGTTTAACAGATAGACTCTAAAGATATTATAACTAGACTAAAAGCTAAACATAGTGAGAGTGTCTCACATAACCTTATTCTACCTTACATTTTAATACTTATTCTATACTGATTCTTACATTCTAATTATCATTTTGACACTGATTCTAAGACTTCATTCTAAGACTGATTCTTATTCTAGTCCTACATTCTAAATACTTATTCTAATACTACATTCTAGATACTGGTTGATCTGTCCCTTTCAGATAGGCTTTTATACATACAATAGGAGAAGGGATGATTAAGGAAATAGAAATTGTTTTAATGCTGATAATCAGGAAGCATAACAATCATTTCCTGGGTTATAAACCCTATTTAATAACAAATACTTCCTGGGTCAATGGCATTTGTTAACTTTAATGTACAGACGTCACGACGAAACTAGTCAAAATGGATTCAGGGATGGTCAAAATGGATATTTCCATTGAAAACTGAAAACCGAAAATTTTCGCGATTACAATACTTCCTTTACAGCGTACAAGTAAGTAATTAAGGCGAAACCACAGAATATCTAACTTTTTGCGTTTTCTTGACATTTTGCGGTCCCGTATCTCATTGACTATATAAATATTACAGATAAAACATTCTGGAAATTTAACGTTCCAGAATGTTTCCACACGTTGTCTATTTTTGGTATTCACACAATTTCACATAAAGTGCACTGGAAACGCGTCACTAAGGAAAATCTCAAAACGTCCTCTAGCTCTAAAATTGTTACTTCAATATTTCTTGGCGTCTTTTCAGAGTAATTACAAATATTTTGTATGAATCTTGTAGAAAACTTACTTCTCTACATGTTTGGTCTTTATGCATTTTTAACTAATTTGCACTAAAAAAATAGTTATGAAGACAGAATCACTAAATATCTAAGTTTTAGCGTTTTCTTGACATATTGCATATATTTGAGGTCCCGTATCTCAATAGCTCTTCCGAATTTTAAAAAATAACACAATTAAAACATTCTGGAAATTTAACGTTCTGTAATTTCTGTAATGACTAAAGTTCGCATAAAGTGTACTGGAAGCGAGTTACTGAGGAAAATCTGAAAAATTTCTCTTTCTCTTAAATTGTTACTTCAATATTTCTTGGCGCCCGTTGAGAGTAATTATAAATATTTTGTATGAATCTTGTAGGAAATTTACTCCTCTTCAAGATTGGTTATTATGGATTATGTATAAATCAAGTTTAAAGTCTGCATGATCATTCGGCCCCGAACAATACAAAATTTACCCAAAATTGTTCTAAAGGGACACCCGTCTCAGAATAATAGTTATTTTACATTTTCATTTTGAGTTAATCTGATTATTCGATATATTCAATTTAAAAACATGTTATAATACCAAGAAGTAATCAATTATACCAAGCATTGTGATGGTGAAATCTTATTGCTAAGACGGTTACAGTAGGCGTGAAAGTCTGGGATTATTTACATAATTGGTATTGTTGTATTGTCAAAGAGGCGGCCCAATCACCTTCCATATCTTCATCAGGCTGAGCAAACTGCAGATAACAACGGCGAATTGTCTCTTAACATTGTCCCACTTGGTTACATGGACCAATCAGCCACATTCAATTAACCGAAATATTTAAACGTATTAATATTGCGCTTCTACTCCTGAGCGTTGATAAATAATCCTCGACCATCGAATAAGCGGCCATTAATAATTAAAACCTAGATCTCCTAGATTAAACTCAATAAACTGTCCTCAATTACGTCAATTTAAATATGATTATGCTCAATTCTCTTCAATTAATGGTTAGAAACTACACATGTACCTAACTATTAAATTCATTTGTTACTTGATTGAAAAAAAATGACTATGATTTGACATTATTTCATTTATCAAAAAAAACAATAAAATAATAATAATAGGGGTGCCATCGGTTTTGTTTAATAATTTCAGGGTGCCGCTTGGCGAAAACGTTTGCGTATCACTTCTCTAAAGTTTAAAATGAAATTTCGCAACCCGCAAAGAAGTGGTTTAAGGTTATAAATAATTGACCTAGCTTTGCAATGGTCAGTGCATATTTAAAACAGCGGTTAGTGAAAAAGCAAAGTCATGCTTGACCCGTCATTGCGGTTTTTTTACGTTTAAGGAGAATGGTTTCAATATTGTTAAGTCACGTTGACATATAGTAGTTTATAACCTATTTTGATTCCGTTGAATGTCAGTATTAATTGATGTTGTTTTTAACTCTCGGCGATTTCAAGGAACGTAAAATTCAAGATTAATTAACTAGAACTTTAAAACCGCAATTCCTCGCGGTCAGTTTATCATACGTTGTTTGGTTTTCAGAATAAAAAAAACAACGCCCAAGGTCTTTGTTTAAGATGATCCATTAGATTAAAAAAAGAGTGAGCAGCAGAGCGTAGTTTCAGTTAAATACAAAATAGAAAATATCAAAATGAATGGGTGAGAGAAAAACGTGACACCCTCAAAAAGGAACTTCTCTGACAACTGAGTTCACTTACAAATTTTCAAACGTCCAACTCAATTTGGAGGGGCTATAGAAGTGCGCGTAACCGGGAAAACCTAATAATGTCTGAATAGTGGCCGAAATTTTGAATACAATTTATTCCCACTGCTTTGGCGTTGTTATGCCTAGAAAACAATCATGAATATCGAATTTCAGCTAATTTGATCCAAAGGGGGTCGCTGGAAGTGCCCAAATGTAATGGGAAATATTTAGGATAGGTGGGGGTAAAAGTATGCAATTTTGTTATTTTTTGATATTTAGAACAATATTCTTTTTTGGAGTTGATACGTTACAATATCCACTAAATCCTGTCCAAGTGCCACTTCAGTTAGAGAATTATCAACACAGATATCGAAAATTTCCTAAACCCTTCCATAGCTAAGATACGCAGTTCTTTTAAATGTAAATTTGCGCTCAAATTATGGCTTTCTTGCCAGCATAACCGTTTTCTTCAGTCTCTTAGAATCGGAATTTGTTGGGTACTCGATTGTAAAATACTCCATTGTAGCCATCACGATGCAAATAATTAATTTTGAATACATTAAGCCTAAAAGAATCCTTGGCTTTTCCTTTTATCTTTACGACACCAAAGTTACATTTCTGGAGCAAGGTAGAGCTATCATCAACCTGTTTAATTCGGAGAAGCGCATATCAAAGACAGAGTTGCTGTTATGCATAGTCATATTTGTGTCTGACTCAGAACTTGAACATACAAGTTTTTTTTGTTTTCTAAGAATAAATAACATCTTGTTTTTTCTCGAAGCTTCTTTTATTTTTCTCGGCTGCTTCTGCTTCGTTTGGTATTGATGTCAGAAACACAGATTTTAAGCTCTTGCTTTCGCGCTTTCTACTTATTTTAATTTTTGGTAGAGGTTCACACATTGTAGGCATTAAAACCTAGAATAGAATAACAGCCCTTAATTTGATAAACCATTTCGATTTTGATGTTTGGACAGGTTAGTGAACTATGTAAACATTGGAGTTTATTTGATGAATTAAAAGGTAAAATGTATCATAACCAATAGAAAAAATTATGAAAACGAAAGCTCTAGGCTGTTGAATAACTATTGAACTATTGAATATATTACGCCAAAACTATTAAATAGTGATTTACCTCATTTTAGTGGTTCAGAGCTGCAGTTCCGTTTCACAACTACAACTGATCAAACGCACGCATAGCTGGTTGTGAGTTCATAAAACGTTGTTATGTTTTCAAAATACCACTGCATACTTGACTCCAACATACCCTGTATATACCAGACTTCTCCGAAAGCCCGAAAACCCCAAAACCATGTTATAAGGGTTATGGAATGGATTTAAAATACACCCCTATCTCCCTACGATGGTCTTCGGTACAAAACTATAAATTGCTATATGATATAAAACTGTATTATTTTCGGAAAAAATACGACTAAAAAATATCTTGGTTGCATCGTTATATAGGTTGTATAGGAAAAATCCTGAAAAACGATGCAAACGCAAATAGACAAATATGCTGAATCAGCGCACGAGTGAACTTGCACAAAGTGCTTCTGAAATGAAACTAGACCTTCCCAATATAGATTAAAGGATAGGTTGGCAACCTGTTGGTTAGACCACCCTCGTCGTCCTATTGGAGTGCCTGACGGCGTTACTGTCAATGGAATGTGAGCCATTTAGCACTATTACTACTATTATTGCACTGTTACTAATTGCCAGTAAGTGGCAGATTATAATAATTTCTAATAGTGAGAACTCAATGAACAACAACCCGTTCCCTAGGGTCAACTATTTAGACTTCTTTGGATAGTAATAAACCGATTCATATTACTTTCCCTTATCTATATACTAAGTATATAGTAAGGGGAAGTATTGCGATCTTGAAAATTTTCAAATTCGAGTTTTCAACGGAAATACACGTTTTAAGGTCCCCTGAGTCCAAATAACCAAGTATCGCAAAATGGTCTGTGTGTCTGAGAGTCTGTGTGTATGTGAACAGCATAGCTCAAAAACGAAAAGTTGTACGATACTGAAATTACGTATTTAAGGTAGGTTTATGGCTTTGATGTTACAGCAACTTTTTCGTCAAAATCGACTAACCAGAAGTGCCACTTTATATAATCGATATTACACTTTTTTACAATTTAATCGAAAACGGCTCAACCGATTTTGATGCAACGTGCCTAAATTATTCTTCATAAAGGTCTTTAACTTTTCATTTATGTAGTAAATCATCGAGGAAATGCAGGGAAAAAAAGTCATGATGAAAAGAATATTTTATTTAAATTATGTATAAAATTGTATGAAAAATAATTAAATTATCTAAAAAACAATAAAAGAATCATCAAAATCGGACAGAAATTAGCAAAGATACAGCGCATCGGACTAACCGGAAGTAACTATTATATCATAGATTTTACAATCTTTTACAATTTTCTTGAAAACGGCTTAAACGATTTTGATGAAACTTGCCTAAATTATTCTTCATAAAGGCCTGTAACTTTTTATGTATGTAGTATATCAACGAAAAAATGCAGGAAAAAAAATTATAACGAAAAGAATATTTTATTTTTGTTTAACTTAAAAAGCATGCAATTTATAGTAATTATGTATGGAATTGTATGAAAGGTTATTAAATTATCTAAAAAACAAAAAAAGAATCATCAAAATCGGACCAGAATTAGCAAAGATAAAGCGTATTTTACTAAAATTATTTAAAAAACTGTTTTATTGTACTTAAGTGGGAAAAGATGTGAAGTTTATTTCAAGTATTGTTTATGTGAACTCTTTAAAATTACATTAAAAAGATAATTATTATAGGACGGTAAGGGAAAGTTGTGATGCGTGCACCGCACCAGATTTTTTAACAACAGATTATAGTTCGGGTGGCGATAGTGAAAAAATTCATTAAAAGAGTTTTATCTGTTATTATATAGTAAATATTAACTATTATTAAATAGTACTTATAAGTAAATGATTATACATAACTAATATAATAGTTATATATAGCTATAAATAAATAGTTATATATATCTAATATAATTTTAACATATATATGTTAGTAAATATTAATTATAATTAAATAGTGAAAAGTATACTGTTTTTTTAACTTTTCTTGTGCACCACCCGGACCACCATATCCTTGATTATTAATACAGTCAACTATTAACTATTTTATAAGCTGTATATTTTTCAGTAATTATTCGCTTCTTAATTATTGGAAAAATAAATTTCATATTATGATTTATTGTACTATAAAATATCCAATTTGGGAACCATGCACTAATCACTGAAAACAACTAATTTTGGGAGTAGTTCATACAATGGAATATCATATCTGAGGTATCTTTTTAAGGTAATTTACAAAAGCAATAAATATAAGGAATTCCTTTTAATGAATAAAGTACAATTATATATTACTTTTTATGTCGTTGATGAATGTGACTAAAATTAATAAAGTAGGTCAAATTTCATATAGTCAAATTACAAATACATTTTGAATGCTAACATTTTTTTTTTTTTAAACCATCATTTTAACTCCTTTTTTCTCAACCTGTTGCATGAATTTCTTCTTATACTGCCCCTGGGGATCATAGATCTTCTCTAGGGCTGCATAATCGTCGGCTTTCTTCTCGATCATGAATTTCAGGATTTTCTCTGCTCCTTGCTTGTGCTTCTCACTGCACTTCTTACACTCGGTGGCGAGGGCATCAGGAATAATATCTAATATTAATAATAATAATTAATTATAAATACATAATAATTAACTTCAAAGCATAAGCAGACATATCTTAAAGGAACGGTGTCACAATCTTGAGGAAAATTAAAATTTTATGTATTCATACGAACTTGCGGTTCAACGTTTCTCGAAAGACACAAGGAAGTTACATGATCCAGGTCGTATACAATGGTAGCTGTTTTATATTAATTCATTTCAAATTTTTTGAAGTCAATAATTGTAGTCACAGCAAAATAAAATATTAATTAAATTATAAGTATAATATTAAAAAAGAAAAATAATTAATCAGCCTATTATAAAATCTAGCTTTTTCATTTACTTTTTTTTCTCCCTGTCCACGTGTAGTTATATTACTAATATGTTGAAGAAAATATGTCAATAATGTAAAAAGTTGTTTAATATTAATTTATATAAAACTTCAAGCTTATTTATATCTTACGAATAATTATTAAATATTATTGATTTTATTGATATTTTTTTTTGTGTAAAATTCATTGATATAATACAGAACAGTAATATTAATGTTTAATTAAATTAAATTTAATTCATGTTTAATTACTTTAGTTGGTATATATAGCAAGGAAAAATACTCCGATCGTCAGCAATTTTTAATCTGCGTTTTCCATGGAAATATACATTTTAAGGCCCCTGAGTACAAATAACTAGTCCAAATAAGTCTCGCAACATGGATATGTGGTAAGTAAAAATGAAAAATTTTATGAAACTGAAATTACGTTTAGCAACTTTTTCACCAAAATCGATTTACCCGATGTGCCACTTTATATTTTTGATTTTAAACAGTTCTAAAATTTTCTTGATAAAGGCACAAACGATTTTGATCAAACTCGTTAAATCAATGTACAATTAAATGGTGTTTAATATCATCTAGGGCTTATATTTTGGATAAATTGACATATAGCATATCCATAGAAGATAATGGAGAGTGATGAAACACGCTTAAACTTAAATTATTGTTGTAGTTTATAATTTCTATTTTTACATTATTTAAAATGTTAAGTAATGATTAAACTAAATGTTTCCATTGAAGCTAAATAGAAAATTTTAAAACTTATTTCATGCAGAATGTTATTGTTAGTGTTAAATTTATTGATATTAGAAAACCGTGATATTTGCGTTGAATACAATTTCTTTAACAAAATTATGACATCATTTTACGAAGCTGTGCAGTTAAATTAAAATCAGATAATGAATAATAACAATTAATAACAACTTCATTTTTTTTTTAATTTAAATTTACAATTTTTTTTACAAAATTATTTTTTTATGTTTTAGTGTGACATTTCACAGTGTGTTATATATAAGTATAATAGGCGATATAGCTTACATATTTAGGCGACTTCATAATGCGGAATTCCGTAACCTGTACTTATAAATACAATTGAATTAACTTAGCATCGCGTTGATTGCAATGAGCGTTAATAGTTGTTGATCGCCGCTAATTCTGTTGGTAAAGGTCTAAGAGTTCCTTCCTTTTTTAGATTATTTTATATTTTAGAAGGTTAACAGCCTTAAAAAAATACAATAAATTAAAAGATTACTATCTTTATTGTCATTGTAATTAATTATGTTCGTGCAGCAATTGTCTGCTGCAATCTGTTTCATATTTTCTTTACTGACACGAAGTGCTATAAATAAATATTATGCATTGTTATTCTTAAAACCGTCCTTGAGTACCTCAAGTGATTTTTAAGTATCCTATTAAATATATTATGCATCCTAAATCATGCATTATGCATCCTAAATGTAATGCTAAATCATGATCATTCATGACGTAATAAAAAAATAATAATTATTACCCTTGAGTTCCTTTCCATCAGGAGTGCACTTGCCCTTGTTGGACAAACAGTCGAAGTACTTTTTGTAGAGCCTATCGTTGTTGAGGATCTCGTCCAGGTCGATGTTGTCGTACTTTGTGGTATAAGTCGTCACCGCGGCACCGACTCCTACCAGAAACAACAGAACGATGTGGGAATGCATGCCGTTCAGAACTCTTCTAACCTGGATGAACTCTGAGATACTTGCTGCTAGGACCGACGAAATATATACATCGGCTGGAGCCCCACTATCCCAAAACTTATCTCCAGGGGGTCTGGCAAGACAATGCCGTTCAATAATTAGCTAATAAAGTGAAAGTTGTTTAGAAGAAGATAATCATTATATTTTTAAATTTAGATCTTTGAATTTTTAATCAAACACGCTATTTACATCTGAAGTATTTTATAATATTGATTACTTTGCAAATATTGAAAATCTTCTTTTCAAAGGAATATTCTTTACAAACTCTACATCAAAACTTCATTGATTTAATCAATTTTTACTTTTAAGGCCATTTTTTTTTTTAAAAACATTCTTGTACAAGAACAAACCAGATATGTTCTATGCTTGAAACAGAGAGGTGCTGCTTTATGCTGGATCAAGTAAACTTAAGTTTGACGACGAAATGCTTCTTCGATATCTATAATTACTATTTTAATGTTTCCTTCATCAAATACATTTTACTACTACAAATTTCATAAGACTAGTACAATAAAATGATGAAAATTCTAATGAAGTTTAAAATTTAATGGTGTGATCATGCTTAAACTTAGTAAATTTAAAAAATTTCCTTTTGGTTACGTATTAAATCGTTATGAACAAAAACGAAAGAATATATGAATACGAGTACAAGGAAGCATTATTTTGCCTCTGATATGTTTAGATATCAATTTAATATTTGGATCCAGGTAGTCAGACAAACAATCCTGCCTTGGCGGGTTGAAATTTATTTCCTGGAAATCTCAACCTTCCCACTCTTGTTAGAATAGGTTGGTAACCTGTATGAATAACTCGTCCGGTTTGCCATAACAGGAGTAGGAAAAGAGGTTAATCAACAATATAATAAAAAAAAAAAAAAGGTCTGAGAAGAATGGATCTTTACGTCTCGAGCAATGGTGAGCGGGTCAACATGCTCCGGCTGTTCGTGATCTCTTACAAGATCAGAAAATCCAACAGTTTGTTTCTAAATACCCCAAGGGAACGGACATCCAACATAGCTTTTATGATTGGTCTCTAGTAAAACTGCACATAAACATCGAGTTTATATTCGATGAAAATGGTAAAGCGCGAGCACGATCGAAAATCCGATGGAATTCAGAAATAGCGCACCTCAACATCTAATAAACGATATCTATATCGAAGAATTTTGAAAACTAATAATTAAGTGGAAATGCTCGTGGCCGAACAGAATTTCGAAAGTAAATTCGGCATTTGCAACTTCTAAAACCTACTAAGCGATCACCAAATCAATGAAATCCATGATGCTCTCTCTCCTCTCTTTCCAAAAAAAAAAATCAAAAATATTTTTTAAAAAATAAACAATTTTTTTTAGTTACTTGAAATTAGCAATTAACGTCAATTATCTAATAAACGAAAAAAAATTCGGAAGAATATGCCAAAATTATTTCAAAGTCATTATTCTATGAGTGGTTGGGTTACAATTGAAATGAAAAAAGTTACAATTGAAATGGAAAAAGTTACAATTGAAGTAGAAAACATGACAATTGATTTGGAAATTGCCACAAAATGTAAGCAAAAGCAAGGATTGGTATCATTTAAGAGAGAAAATGTGCTGAAGCGAGATGAAATGACAGAAAGCGAGTGTTGAGTTGATGACGTCATTGCTCACAACAATATAATTTGTAACATATGATGGGATCTTCAATTACGATATTGCTATTTTATAAGTATATGTTCTTTTATTTTTTTCAATAATAGACCTTTGGAATCGACCAAAGAAAAAAATTTGTAATCCCTCCTCAAAATTTGAGGTTTTACGTTTCAAGATACGTAGTACGCCGTTTTTGCAATTGTCATCATTTGCACTCATAATTCTACTTCTTTAAAACCCCGCTGGTGTGTGGTAGACCCTATTAATTTTAATTATTTTTTTTGGATGAATAATCTTTTACAACAATCTTAAAATACCTAAAGAGTAAATGTTTCAAACAAGAGAATAAATTAATTTAAAAATGACTTGTTCGTTTAAAATCTTAAATATTACATTATGATATTGAATTTTAAATATTTTCTTGCTTTATAATATATAGAAATCATTGGGCGAAAAATAAACATATGGAATACAATGTCACGAGTTGGCAAAGCTATTGCAGACACGTTGAGAACAACATATGAACAGCTTGTAAGGTTAGTGAAATACCATACTTAATTCTAATTTAATATTTATGTATTAAATTTATTGATAAATTTATTATACCTATCAATATAATTAATCTTATTATAGCCCTTTTAATAACAAACCTAACATGTAATATATACATCGGTCGTTTAGTGGTATTTATTTATGTTAATTGTGATCTATGACTAAAGCTATATAATAATTATTTCTAGACTCAACAAACAAGTAACAATATATCTGCTTATAGGGCACTCCTCAAGTATTGATCATGAAGAAGTTCTTGGAGATCTTATGCCTCGCATATTTCTTCACCATTGTGATGGGAATTCCCGTGAGATATGACAACATAAACATCGAAGAAGTACTCAACAACCACAGACTGTACAAAAAGTACTTTGACTGCTTGGCCAATATTGGCAAGTGTACACCAGACGGAAGAGAGCTGAAAGGTAAATAATTAACTTAAAGCTTTATCATTTTCAGAAACATGGTCCGTCAAGAGATATTTTTAAAAATACTTGTGATAAAATATTTAACAGAATTTTAAATGAATTATTCGTAATTTAAGAAAAAATCTCAAAATCCATACACCTAATTTCTCATTTATTCCAACTAATTCTTAATTAAATTTAACAACTTTTAATTTTTTTTATACTAAAGAAATGATAACAATATGAATAATAAACATTCCAGATTACGAATATGTTATTAAACTGTATTCAATAATACAGTTTGTGCTGTGGTAGCTTATAGCAATATTACAGCTTGTGGTATTGTGTATATATTTTGTTGGTATCAGTTAGGTTATATCAAGAGATATGCCGATGCACCAATATATATTTTTGTTCATATTTTTTGATAAAGACAAATCTTCTTCAAAACGCTCCTAAGTTTTTGAACATTAAATTTGAGGTGGTCTTTAATCCGGGCAAGCTTTAACACCACGTGGTTTGGTACTATACGCAATCTATAGTCTTGTGTTCCGCGGCCATGTTCACCGAGCACTTACAATTACAACGATTTTAAAATTGAGTTTCTATAATGTCATAATTGTCAATTATGACATAATTATTTTGAACATAAATTCGCGCTAACCATTACGTTAATTGCAGAACTACTTCCTGAGGCGCTTGCGTCGGACTGCCAAGAGTGCAACGAGAGACAAAAGCAGGGAGCAGAAAAGGTACTCAAGTTCATGATCGAAAAGAAGCCAGACGATTTCTCTGTTCTGGAGAAAATCTACGACCCCGACGGTGCCTACAGGAAGAAATTGGCCTCAGAAGCTGAGAAGCGTGGAGTCAAATTGAGCTAATTTACTTCTATTGAATTTAAGGAAACTACAACACTTCTATGAAAAATTTTCATTTTTCATATAATTATTTGGGGATGATAAAGGTTTTAGTTTTCTGATTTATTTATCATTAATTAATTATTATTAACTATTTATTATTATTATTAAATTAATAATATTAATTATCTGTATTTGTTTTCTTTCTTTCTTTTTTTGCTTAGCTTGAAAAAAATATTTTGCATTGGTGATTAGTAACACATGGTAGGAGAGACTTGGGTATTGGGAGTAAAGGGGTAATCCTGATCACTAGCATTTCTGATACTGCACGCCTCTTTCTTGAACTACTACACCTGAGCTTGCCGTCTACGCAGTTATTGTTGGTTTGTTGAACGAGTTAAAATGTTTTACCGTTGTTTGTTTTTAAGAAACCATACCTTAAAATGTAAGAAATTAATCGCATGCTTCACAACTTCTAGTGACATAATAATGATTACTCAGTTTTATAGTAAAATCTATTTTGTTACACATAGTAGTTTAAAAGGGTTTTAAGTACAGTTGTTGTTTACTTCTTGAATAAAATCATGCGTCCGAGGTAATGATGTCTATGTTTATGGACACCATGTCTATGTTTCAGTTTGAAAGAAGCGAATAAGTTGTTGCTGAAGATTTATGGATGAGAAAGCCAACAAAGCGTAATACAAACAGAAATGTCAGTTTTTCAATTATGCACGGTTATATCATTAAAAACCTCCCATTTTTTCTGTTTTTACAGTCAATTAAAAATGACAGACACAACCGATTAACATTACTCCAGGGTCGGGGTAATACCGGTCAAAGATAATATTTTACTTTTTCTGTCATTAAAATCAAAATGGTTAGTTTTAATACAATATTAAGTAACACGCGTTTAGGTAATAGTATAAGTGTCCTATTAGGGGTAGTGTTTCGAAAAAATGAAAATTATATTATTTATAATTGTTCCCCTTAGGTGATTGCTACTCCCTCAGTCTCCCATACTTGTAAAATGGCATTTGGCAATGCAACTGATTTTTTTAAATTAGAATAAATAAGAGCTTGCAGAATAAATAAGAGAGAGTCGAGGTTGCAGAGAGTCTTGATGCAGCAAATTGTGTGTTGGACATTGCGATGAATCATGGCTTTTCCACTTGGGCTAAAATAGGTTGGCAATCTGTGGGATAACCCGTCCTTCCTGCCTTAGTTGGAGTGCACAAGGGCGTTAAATTCAAAGCAACAATAAGCAAGATTTTGTTATGTTTAGGTTTTTTTACACCGAATAATTTCAAGTTTTGAAGCAAATAAATTGGAAAAAAATAAATAAAAATCCGTGAGCAGTAGAACTCCGTCACTAAAGTCGTATTTTCCCACAAAAGGCAGTCTCCTAACATACCGAAATTTAAATATGAAATGACAATTTACCTGATTATAAATATATATATCAGACATCTCCAAATTTTCCATAATCGTGCTCTAGGGGTAGAAACGGATAGAAATCTCAGTCCCGCTGCTCACCGCCGACCTTCGACCCACTGCAATAGTCTATTTTTTTCGGGAAAAACTACTAATAAGGCATTGAAACAGTTGAAATAGCCATATCTTTGCTAATAGTCGTTCGATTTCGAAGGTAATTTAATTTCTTTTCGAATGCAACAGGTTTTGAGCTCCATAACTCAACTTGGTGGGGCTTTAAAGGTGCGCAAATGTTTTAAAAAATCGGAAAACCCTTGGGAGATGGGGAGACCAAGTCGAGACCCCCAAAGGATACTTCCCCGACACCAACTCAATTCACATACAAATTTTCAGCCCTATAAACTAATATGGTGGAGCTGTAGCGATGCGCAAAACTTAAAAAACGCCGAAATTTCAGATAAACATACCGAAATTTTGACTGGAATTTACCCATTCTTTAATGGTATCGTTCTGCCTTGAAAAAAGCCCTATATACCGAAGTACAGCTCAGTTGACCCAAAGGGGGCCGCTGGAGGTCCTCAAATGTAGCGGGGGAAAAAAAAAATATAAATATATATCAGACATCTCCAAATTTTCCATAATCGTGCTCTAGGGATTATGAAACGGATAGAAATCGCAGAGTCCCGCCGCTCACCGCCGACCTTCGACCCACTGCAATAGTCTATTTTTTTCGGGGAAAAAACGACTAAAAAGAAGCAATTCAATATATTATTGATTCAAAATTGTCTTTATTACTATTTTCTAAATTCGTAATTCTAATTCAATTTTTTTTAAACTAAAATTGCTGGTAAAAACAAAGAATTAAACAACTTTTTTATTGGTCTAGTTAGTCACACGATCTTCCAAGGAAAAGGATGTATGTCATAATTTACAAGCAAAGGGCATACAAAAAGATATGCTTTATTACTTTCTTGTACGAAGTAAAGGATGTATTGTAATCGCGAAAATTTTCGGTTTTCAGATTTCAACGGAAATAACCATTTTGACTATCCTCGAATCCATTTTGACTAGTTTCGTCGTGGCGTCTGTACGCACCTACGTTCGTTCGTATTTCGCATAACTCAAAAACGGTTAGCTGTAGAAAGTTGAAATTTTGTATTTAGGATTGTTGTAAAATCTAGTTGTGAACCTCTCTTTTTGGTCACTGCTTGATCACCGGAAGTGGTACTTTACTTAAAGGTCATAATTGATTTCCATCAAAAATTATATTAAACTACTTTGAAAAACTTCTCAAATTGGGTATTTATAACTTATATATTGATTTAAATAACCTACTAAATTTTGGTCTAAATTGGAAAACCGTAAGCGGTACTTTACTTGAAGGTCATATTAGACTTTCATCGAAAATTATATTAAAATATAATGTAAAACATCTCAAATTTGGTAAATAGGACTTTTATATCGATATAAATGTATTTAATAGATTTTGGTTAAAATTGGTGAGCCGAAAACGGTACACTTTACTTGAAGGTAAAGTAATAAGCTTACATCAAAAATTATAATTAAATTAAATACATAAATCATGTGTTTCGGTAATAAAGGTTACAAACGCAATTTGGTTTCCAATCCAATTAAACATTTTTATTACTTGTTTTAAGTGTTAAAATTCAGTGTAAAATAAAGTGGTTTTCCTCCCTATTTGTGTGTGTGTGTGTCAATAGATGGATGTCGCGACGCTGTGTTGTTTATGAGATACTGCGATCTTCGGAAACTAGTAACTAGATTCAGGATCACTTTTTGAGCTAACGATTTATAGTTTAATAGGCGTACAAGGAAGTCATGTGTTGTCCACATCAAATATTTAATAGTCAGGTAAGAAAAATAAAATAAAATATTTTTTTTATTAATAAAATGTATAAAAAAATTTAACGGAGATTTGTGCTGGAAAAGTGGAGAGTTGGTACATGGTTTTCCATAATTTTTCCCGAATATATTAGAACTTTATTTTTAGAAAACTGGACCCTGAGAGCTTCATAAAAAAAGAAATTGTGATTAATTTGTTTTTAAATTCATTAATTTAGAACTAGATTGTTGGCCTATGATGTGATGATTGTCTGTCTTAAATTATCTGACATCAAGACTTTTAAGAGATCCTCATTAGGACCATATCAAGAAATGAATAAAATCTTGAAACATTTTTGTGGTCTTTTAACGGCTCGCTGAGTATTCGGATACCTTGGTTTTTGTACACGTTCTCTAAGTTTTGCTTAAACAGAGCGTTTTTCAGCAGCAGCAATTTCTTTGTCGGGATCTATTTTTTATTCAAATTAATTTAGCGTCGGGCCTTTTCTTTATTATTGCTCAAGAGTGGGGGCCGGCCCCAAGAACTGTTTTACTCACTGAAAAAAATACAAAACTTTTTATTTATTTATTCCACTTCATTTCAGTAAAAAAAAAACATGGGAAACAGATAGTAGCAAACAATAGCTGCACAAACATAATTAAATATAATGGCAATACAGATAGTAATAACCCGTATATATTAAGGTTATTAGCCCCCTAAAATGCAAAACACCCTTAAAAATAATAAACTAAAAAATGTCTCTCATTTCTTCCAGACATTTTCAAAAAACAGGGTCAAAAAGACAATTTGTTTAAACGGTAATAAAGTTTCATGTTTTCACACTTCAAATAAATCAATTAATCAAATTAAAATATGATTCTTGTTAATAGAAAATAAAAAAACCCATGCCTTTTTAATGGGATCCGGTCTCCTTGGGATTTCCCTGATGATAAAACAGCCGAGTGAGCCCACTATCAGATAGGAAGGTTCCTTCTGCTAACTGCCATTCTTAATTAGCAGCTACTATTGTTATGCTACCTTCAACTAACGATGTCATTTCTAACCTGGCATAGATTTGGAAGTTGCTAGAGAGCAACAAAAACCTATAGCAAACTTACTTAAAATATGGATAATCTACCCATATTTTTCCTCAAGTAGACTTTTGATACGAGTGAACTTCCAAATACCCAAGCTACACAGATGTGCGGGGACAGGCTAGTTGAGGTGGCAAAATATATCTTCTAAATATGTAACGCTAACTTCAGGAACAAGACATATTTGAAAAATTCTTTTTTCGTCGGATACATCATCTATTGAGGAAGGTTTCATTCATAACATCACGCTACGACCTGTTCCTATAGGACAGAGACAACAAATATATTTCAAAATAAATATCATAATTTCATAACATTAACTCATTATATTGAGTGAATTAAGGACAAAACAATGAAAATATGCTTTTGTTAAACGTAAAAATAAAATTTAGTTCGTATATTTAGGAATTTTTCCACCTTATAAATTCTACCGCACAGGGCAAGGGCGGCCTCCCTTGGCCTCCTCTCCAGATCTGTCTCTGGGAACGGAGCAGTAACCATGAATGGATGAATAAGAGTGTCCAACTTGTATACGTGTCGTTGTCGTGATAACACTATTTCCGTGGAAACTGGAAGCTGTAGTTTTTAATAAGTGAAAAAAGTGAAAAAATCTTTCCTCGACCATGTTCTTTTGCTACTGCTCAATACTTGGGAGAGGGAGAGGGAAATTTATGAAAACGTTATTTTTTAATTATAATGGGTGGGTAAGAGAATAATAAAAGTGTAAAAACTTGGAACTTATTTAAGTGACACTTTATTGCCGTTTTTAAAAATTTATTGTCGTTTTGACCCAGTTTCTTGAAAATTTCTGTAACGAATAGAGACTAATCGACGTATTCTTGATTATTATTTTTAAGGTTATTTTCAATATTAGGATTTAATTCATATTTAACGCTGGGAAACCGCAAAACATCTATAAGTATAAAATAATAAGGTCAAATTTAATTGAACAGAAATTAGATTGTTGACTTTCCAAAATCTTATAAAATTTTTGGTACTTACGGAAAAGTTGCTCACAAAAAAGATGGCTGCTGCTGTTACCCTCATAACCTGACACTAATAACAACGGGATTATTTCATATTTATAGCTTTTTAAAATACATTTCATTACTAAATATCTTTAGCAAAAAGAAATAGAATAATATCAATACTTTCATTTTGAGTTATATTTTATTATTACAATTATTTAAGAAAATTACACTATGAAATTAAATATTAAGAAAAAAACTAATTTTAACATTCCTTGTTGTTTTCTAATTCGCTGATGCTATTTATGATAGCAATAAATCTAATTCTCAATGAAGACGCCGCCACAGAAATTCTCATAGGTAGGAATAAAAATGTTCTCTTTTAGTTCCTCGGTATTTTTTATTTCTTCATTTCGCACAACTCCTCAATCTTTCTATATGCTGGGTCTATAGAGCATTAAGCCACTCTGGAGATCCAAGAAATTGTAAGTATGGTTAACCTTGAAACGATCATAGTTGTCATTTCGTAACTCTTCACATGTGATAAGCGGGTAGGTTATGCAACGAATATATGTGTGAGTAACTTTCCCTAATTACCGAACATTCTAATAAGTGTATATTAATATTTTTAGTTAACTTTAAAGGTATCAAAACGACAATCTATTAAAACCTCCAGATAGTTCAAGAAAGCTTTGAAACTTGAAAAAAGTCTTTGGAGTGCGACAGGGAGGTTGTACCATAACAGTATTCAAAAATCTCATTTTTTTTATTTTATGTTTCTGTTACTTATTATACCGGAAAATTCAAATATCCGATCGTAGTCAAGTGTAAGTCCCTTTTTTTTACTAATATTGGAAACATTTCTAATAACATTCGCGGTTCTCAACAATACCGCTTTTTGCTTTATTTCAAATTCCCAGTTAAGTTCTAAGACATCTATTTAGTTTAGAGTTACCTTAAGAATACAGGTTGTTCCTCGAGACAATTATGGCTAAGGCTTTTATTTCTACCAGCTAGTACAAATGTCTTCATTCCTCGCAGAGGATAATTCTGCACTTTATCATCGGTAAGTAATCTTATTTCGATATTTTGCGCTTTCATTGCCCTTTTATCTACATACATAATCCGCGGTTAACATAAATTGTCCAGGGAGAAGTTAACAGTAGGTAGTTAAAAACAATTCCTTGACAAACAATAATGAGAATTATAAGTCGTTTGATCTTATCATTCGTTGTAATACAAGACATAAAGTAGTCTTAATTATGCGAAAGACCGTACATGATGCAAACTGCAACAAAAGAAAAAGAGTTGCAGTGGGACAACCTTGGTTAGGTTATGCAAAACCGCTGTCGCCTGCTCCCATTTGCAACTACGAATTCCATAAAACAAGATTACTGTAGGATTATCCACCATGAGGGCGAGGCTAACAATTGGAAAAAGTCCACCATACAAAAATATATCAACAGAGAAACGATAGAAAATCAATTCAAATTTAAATGCGTTGGAGTCACTACAAAAGTAGAAGAAAGTTTTATTTACATATGTACACTTCAACAATATTTTGAAGATTTTAACATGATTTCGGATAACTTATCCTTAAAATCAACAAATTTGATTTTTGAGAATAAGTCGTATCTCATAAGTGAATTTATATATTGGAACAACAGTAGGAAATATTAATCAAAAACTCAAAAACCTACACACACAAAACAATATTAATAATAATCATGAATGAATAATAAAAATAAATTAATAAAATAGAAAACTGATGATAATAAATAATACATACGATATATATATATAATAAATCTAAACATTTAAAGCCATAATTAAGTTAATGAAAACATAATATAAATACGTGAATGAAAATTATTGTAAGTTTAATAATAAATGTTTTGTCCTTTTATGAGTGTATCGTTTGAGTGTACATTTGTTATAATTACCGATCTCTTTTAGTCACTACAAAGATTATTAGTGTTTATTATAAGACTTTCAAGGAAAAACAAATTGAAAACGAACTACCTCAAATGTTGGCATTTAATTAGAACACTGCTGATTGATCTATACATTTCGACGTCGTTTTTTAAAAATGGCTTCAGCACTAAAAACTCGAAATTCAAAGTAGGTTGTAGTTCAATTAAAACTGTCCTAAAAGAAATAAATAATTAGAGATTTTCTCCCTTCTCGTACTTTCTTAGTTTAATAAAAGCATTCATGTCCATTAATTATTCACTCAATTTTCAAAAATGTCTGCAGATCTTGTATCCATACTACTACTATTATACTGTGATTATACTACTACTACTACTACACTGTGATCTATACTTTGCGAGCTGAGTGTACAAGAAGAACTTATTCCAACTAATTCCAAGATGGATTGGATAGAACACAGATAGAAGCCATCCTGAATATTTTTTTTTTTTTATTATTATGTTATCTTTTGAATCAGAGAATGTTCCTAGTCCTTTTGATTTCAAAAGCAAGAAATAAACTCGTTTAAAAGATTATATTATACAATTACTAGCTAATACAAATAGTAATAATAAAAGAAAATAAACGAAATATTTAAAATAAATAATAAACTTAAATTATGGTGGGCTGTTCCATTACAGAACCACCAGCTCTGGGTGACAGCATACAGTGCTTCGAGTAAAGTGAATTTGTTGGAGAAAAGGATACGTATAGAGAATGTCATCCTGATTATGAATATACTGAATAACAATAATAAAAAATAACAATAAATAAAAACAATTATCAAAAATTTAACAAATAATAGACCCAAAAAAATAGAAATAATTTTTTTGTAGATTTTTTTTTAAAATTTAACAATTGATATGAATAATTTAAATATCGAAATTTCGTTTTTTTTTTTTCATCAATCAAAACCAAATTCAATCATTTACGATTAGTTTTTTTTTATAAAAACAATTTAACATTCAGCCGAAGCCAAGACGCTTAGCGCTCACGACCTTTTTGTTGATGCCGATATGTATTAACTATATTATATGTATTCCATCATCGTTTCCACGTAATAAATATATCTCCACCAGCTGTTAGAAAGTAATATAATTATGAATAATCGCACACAAATGCAGCCAAACTATACTGCAAATTGCAGCAAATACACAAATTAACAAGAATCTGCAAAAAGTACAAAACTATATTTGACGATTTTTTTAAAAGCTTCTTCAAAATTGGACTCTAAATAAAATTGGTTGATCACACTTTAAAGGCGTAAGTAAAATGTTCACTATCAAATGAATCTTCCTTCTTCAAAGAATGAATGATGAGTGGAGTTTTATACCAAAAATTAATATATCTACTTCTCAAAACAAAGATTTTTTCTAAAGAATTAATATTCTAACATTATTCAGCTTACTACAATTTTTTCTAATATGAGTTACGAATCATCATTTTCAATAAAAATTTGCCTTATCTCTATGAGATGCTCCCCTAGTAATCTTTTTGGAATAATTTTCCAAAAGTAGTTATACATATTAACTTTTGATAGAAAACTCCCCAAATGCATTTATTAAGGTGCATACTCTCGCCAGTAAACTCCATGACTCGCTTTTTTACTTCCTTGTACGAAGTAAAAGAAGTATTGTAATCGCGAAAATTTTCGGTTTTCAGATTTCAACGGAAATATCCATTTTGACTATCCCTAAATCCATTTTGACTAGTTTCGTCGTGGCGTCTGTACGTATTTCGCATAACTCAAAAACGGCTAGCCATAGAAAGTTGAAATTTTGTATTTAGGATTGTTCTAAAATCTAGTTGTGAACCTCCCTTTTTGGTCATTGCTTGATCACCGGAAGTGGTACTTTACATGAATGTCATAATTTATTTCCATCAAAAATTATATTAAAATACAATGCAAAACTTTTCAAATATGGTATTTAAGACTTGCAAACTAATATAAACAATATAATAGATTTTGATAAACATTGGCAAACCGGAAGTTGTACTTTACTTGAAGGTCATATTAGACTTTCATCAAAAAGTATTTTAAAATATAATGTAAAACATCTCAAATTTGGTAAATTAGGCTCTTATATCAATATGAGTAATATAGTATATTTTGGTTGAAATTGAAGATCCGAAATAGGTACTTTACTTGAAGGTCATAATAAACACATCAAAAATTATATTAAAATTAAATTCAGAAATCATCTGTTACGGTAATAAAGGTTACAAACGCAATTTGGTTTCCAATCCAATTAAACATTTTTATTATTTGTTTTAAGTGTTAAAATTGAGTGTAACTTACTGGTTTTCTTCCCCATTTGTGTGAGAGTGTGTGTGTCAATAGATGGATGTCGCGACGCCGAGATACTGCAATCTTCGGAAACTAGTAACCAAATTCAGGATCACTTTTTGAGCCACCGATTTATAGTTTAATAGGCGTACAAGGAAGTCATGTGTGGTCCACATCAGATATTTTTTTTTCCAAGAGAAAAAATGCACTCGGAACGAGAAATAACAACTTATTTCTCGTTCCGGGTGCATACAAATGCTACAAAGCTGATGAAGCGATTGCCTCAGAAGGAGTTAATTTTTAAAGTTTAGCCGATGTATTAACTCACAAACAAATATAAAGAAGGGGATAATGGTAGGAATCAATGGTCAAAGGATTAGTAAAAAATATCCAGTACTCGATAACGGTTTAGAAAATATTTCGATTTTTGTCAGCTAACGGTGCAAAATGCGGCAGTGCTAATGTTATGTCAGCCGTAAATAATAATTTATGTTATAACATTATATCGCTCAAAAACACGATTAAAAAAAAAACATTGGTATTTAGCAGATATTTATTAAGATGCTGACCCCTGTACTCTGCCATCTTCTAGTTCTCATGGATGGCCCAGAGATAGAAGCAGGGTGTCTTCTTGAATTTAACAGAGACTTTTTCAAACGATTTTTCTTACCTAAAAACCTAGTGTTTTCCAAATAATAGTAAATAACTTTTCAGTCAACGTTACACCACTTCAGGCATCATTAGAACTTAAAAATATTACAGAGGTAAAGACCAAATATAGCACATCTCAAATCAATAGTCTGAAAAAGTTATTTAAATGTAAGCTTTCCCAAATATGCTTATCTTACCTCACTTGAATAATTTGAAATTACGATGGTCTTATAGTTACCCCGTCAGTTACCCCAGTTGAGAGTACTTTTAAAAACTATGTTAATATCTAAGACTACTTTTTAATCCAAGCTATAATGATAGAAACCATCAATACTGTTGTTGACTTAGATATATTAAAAAATCAATCATCTAGAGATGTCAATTAGCCATAATACACGCATTACATTATTCTGAGAACGATAAGGGATTTCCATTTGCAACGAGTACAAGGAAACAATCTATTCAAACGATAAACACGTTCTTCTACTTCAATTATATATACTACTAATCATGCTTTGTTTGTCATTGGTGTTAAAATGATTCTCGTGAATTTGAATTCATTCAGGATTCAAAGATCTAAAGAAATAACTTAATCTATAGATTCGAACAAGTTTAGTTTGACAAATGGGGTCAAACACCGTTCAAAGAAATTATTGAAATTACAGTCGCACTTAGGCAGTTTGCCAAGCACCTCCTTACTTAAAAAAAATATCATTATTTGAAAAAAAAATGGCACAACATCCATATGGAATATCCAATCACATCACTGCCGCCGTGCACGCTGTGTGGTCGGCCAAATATAATTTCTCACTAACCAAGTTCTTCTCTTTATCAATGACCGATTCACTGCTCATTTGTACACAGATAAAGTAACTCATCAACTTGAAAAGAAAGCAACTGCATACGATAATGATTTACAAAACTGTAATGAAAGCTCACACAATTTATGTTATATAGTCTAATTCGGTCACATCAACAGACTCAATGAGTACGATCTTCAAGTATCTAAGGAATGAGCAACTTTAGTCTGAGAAACATGGTTTTATATTTATTCTTTTTGAGCCAATAGATTTAACTAATCATCTTACACGAACATGAAAAATATGAATAACAATTACGAATTGCACTGAATTCCATATCGATCTACAGAATTCCATATTAATCATTGAAATTGAGTCGATTAGACAAACTGTAATTCACTCAAAATCAACAGACATTTTGACAATAAAATTTTTCGGCAACGGAATTTTACACTACGATGGTATTTTACGGATGGCCGTACTGGTAACTGTATATTGGTAACTGTCCATAATGCATCCCGTGCATATTACTATCCTGCCATACTGCATGCTGTTACTATAATATTAGTATTTTCGATGAGACCAAACTAGAGATACTAAGGTAACATTTGAGACCTAAACCAAACTATTATGTAATACTCCATTGTGGATCACCGTGTTATAATATTTGGCAAAGAATTTGATATTTGTATACATTAATATTTACCTCAAACCGTATAGTGGTGATATTCATTATCGGGTCTATTGATCCAAGCTTGTCGTACATTTATTAATTTTATTCAATTGGCCCTATTTCATCATACCAACATACTCATATAATTAATTACAGTTAAAATCTTTAGTTTAATTATATATAAGTTATGTTTCTTAATTGGCCGTTTAAAAAATATATGAATATTATTTTGTATGATTTATTTGCGCTGTAAATTGTACAATGTTATCAAAATAAACTATAGTGGTCCGGATTGGCGGTAGTACCCACGAGTCCTAGTATAGAGACCTCTGGTATATAGGGTCCACAGAAGAACTATTTAAAACGTTTCAAGTCGAAATTTAAAACTCTAAAGTACGGCAATTTTCTCGGTGAAGCCACTTCTTAGCCATTCCTCAAAATCTACCTCCAATTTTTGTAGGAAATTACACGGTTAGTTAATAGGACATGCGTAATTTGCTGTTTATATTTCTTCACTTTTTGAATCGTTCTGATATAAAATACAAGGACATTCTGGAAGAAAATACAACTTGGGATTCCCTGAAATGCCAACAACATGTAATCAGAGTAAGAATCCTAGATTGGTATCGAAAAATATCAGATGGATTATTATTTCCTTTGTGCAAATTACAAATTAGAAGTCGGAGCGGTGGGAGTCGGATACTATATATATCTACTTTGAAACTACGGTCGGGATTGAAGTCAACCAAGATGCATGCTATCCTTGCTAGTCTCCTGTTCGTTACCATGGCCCTTGGCAGGCCTGATGATGGCTACACTACCAAGTGGGATAACATCGACCTAGATGAGCTACTCAAAAACGACAGGATGCTGGAAAAATACGAGCAGTGCCTCTTAGAAGACGGATCCAATGAAAAGTGTACACCCGACGGAAAAGAACTCAAAGGTAACTGACGTCCATTTAAATTGGATTTTAAAAGTTCATCTCTAAGAATTTTGTTGCTTCAAATCCATTTTTCTGTTGTGAAATTTTAAAACATTCTTGGACCGGCAGTCAACAAAAACTGAATATATGTATAGTATTATTTATTCGAAATCTAAGTATAATTTAATCCTTTTTACATTTTGGAAAGCTTGATATCATATAACAAAAATACGCGGTAATAAAATTTGTATAACATTAAAATTAGTGCTTAACATTTTTGACTATAATACAACTTATTTTTATTGATTCTGGTCATTCATACGATGGGTAAACAGTTTCGTGAGAATAGTTGATTAGCTGTAGATTAGCCTTATCTAACTATGAAATGTTGAAAAACTTTTTTTTCTTTCAATTAGATATTGTATATAAGCAATGAATGTGATTTTCTGAGATTAATTTAAATTATTTAGGGAGTTTTCTCAGCATCTTCAGCTCCTCCAACTAATGAGTAAAGACTTAATTAAACTCATTTTACGGATTAAAAATAAATTCTCAAACATAATAGAAGTAAATAATTATAATAAAATACGTATAGGCAAATTGATACATAACTGAGTATACTCAAAATCAGTTTAAATGAATGTGATGATAAAAAAAAAAAAAAGAAGAATTTAAATTAAATTAAATTAAAATATAAGGTCAAGGCCAGAGTTGCCACTGAGAGTCGTCAGTATTTGGTGCTTACATAATCGATAATAGATTTTTAGGGCATTTACAATTTTTTTTCGATGTATCTAAAGTGGAAATTTAAGTCCCATAATAAATTAAAATCTAAATTTTGACGTTTTGGCACTTGAGCCAATAACGACCTCGATATAATAATTTTTGTTTTTCTTTATCTATTAGATTAACACTGTGAATCCTTCGACATTGAATAATTTTGCTAATGGTTCTTTTAAATATGCCTCAAAGTAACATTGAACAAAGCATAAAATAATAAAGCTTAGCGAACTAGAAATTTCGATTCCGACGTGAACGTTACCAACACATCCCCTTCCACTGAATCCTGTAAGATGTGCGTTTACACGAGCGAATTTTTCCCTCTTGAGCGTAAACCTCGCAAGTGTAAATATCTCTGAGAGTTCGAGAGTGAGCTCTCCGTGAATTGTAATGTCGCGTCACACCAGTTGTAAGTGTTCCCTCTCTCCTCTTGGAGAGTACTCTCAGGAAATTCAAAATTATTTTTAACGATATGAGCTAATGATACCACTTGAAATATCGAGAGGAAGGAGGGAACGTTTATACCTGTTGTGAGATAACATTACAGCTGTCAGAGAGCTCGACCTCGAACTCTAAAAGACCTTTGCACTTGTGAGTTTTACGTTTGAGAGTATCTATACTGTCTATACCATCTATACTGTCTATCTATACCACTGTCGAAAACGAAAACGCTTGTATACTAGAATATTAATACAATCATCCACCTCCGTCAAGACCTAACCCTCGGACGTTGACAGGTAAACAGTGATTAAATTTTATTTAAGCTGTAGAAAAACACGTTTATCGGAAATAGCACACAGTGTCCGATTTAGTACCCAGGCATTCGGAACGGAATTCAATACAAAAAAAAAAAACGAAATAGGTCTGCCAGTTTAAGAGATAATTGTGACGCAAACACTGTTCTGTGTGTGTGTGTCACGATTTTCTCATGATGGCAGAAAATGCGTTTTTTTGGACTCAGAGACCTATGAAATGCATTCATCCATTGAAAACTGCACATCGAAATTTTGACCCAATTACAATACTTACCTAGTAGCGGTCGGAACACTGTTAAAGAGGCTAGGTCTACCGTAACTACTCATGTATTAAACTAACAGCTATTTATCATCAAAAGGCTGGGTGAACCCGTTCCTAATCTATAAACAGAGGGAATCTCCCAGACGTCTAGTCAGAAATATATCTATCTAACCGTTGCGAGACCGTCTAGATTTAAATCAAGCAGATCTAAATCTCCTGAAAAAAAAATGGTAATAATAATAAATAAATAATTAATAAAGCTAATAATAATTAATAAAACCAGAATTTTTAGATTCAATTTCAGATTTTCAATATGGTAATAAAAGGGATATAAATTAGGAAATGACACAATGCTTTAATTAATTTAATAAAGACTTTAACACTCAATATATTATATATTCGACTGATTCATTACAAACCAATAAGTAAACTATGTAAACACAGAATTTAAAAAATACCTTATACCATTATTTTCTTTTTCCAGAAATAATTCCCGATGCACTGAAAACTGATTGTTCCAAATGTAACGAAAAACAAAAAGAAGGAGCCGAAAAAGTGTTGAAATTCCTGTTCAATGAGAAAAGACCAATGATGGATAAATTGCTCGCAAAATACGATCCGGAAGGTATCTATCTGAAGAAATACAAAGCCGAAGCTAAGGAAAAAGGAATCAACCTATAAAGGGCTAAATGAGAGACGGAAGCAAACGAAAAACAAACTCTAATATGTAAATGCCGAAATAAATAAATTCAATATTTATGTGATTATTTATTCATATACTCATATGTCCGAAAAACTTTAAATTTAACTCTATACTTCACTTTTTCCAATATCCACAGTACGAAGGATTCTGAGCAATACATTTCATTAATTGTTTCGCAGTAATCATTTATTTCATATTTCTGATTACACCTGCAATTAAATATTTGGGTTATGACTAAAAGATTTTAAAACCAACTCTTGAGTCTCTCTATTGCAGTTAATAGAGTTATATTAAGTTAAAAGAGTTATTATTGAGTTACAGTTTGTTATTTTACACGCTTGCATTTTGCTACTAAGGCATCGGGACTCAAAACCACTTTTGAGTGCATGCGAGATAGTGCATCACTCGTAAGCTCATAAACCTGAATCTGTATATGTTGAATGAAGTACAATAGAACTCCTGCTTACTGGTCACCTCGGGACTGGAACCCTGGTCGGTACTGGGTTTTGGCCGGTTAATCCGGGGTGCAGATATTTCAAAGGGAAATATTAACAGTAATATTGAATAACCATGTTATTACTGTATATTACATACATATTACTGTATATTTGAAAACATAGAAAAAGACGAAATATGTAAAATGTACAAATTTACAATGACACCAAAGTCATTTTTTAAATCTGATATTTTCTTTTGTTTTTTAGCATTCACAGAATTTTTAATGTAAAATCTTTCCATCTATTCATGAATAAAACGTCAGTAGATGTTGAACCGTGTTACTGTCTTTTTTTTTATCGGTCAACCCAGCCTTCACTCGCTACATTTCGCGTCGGTTTTCTATTTCATGATGAATGGCCAGAGCTTTTACTATCGAAATTGGGCCACAAATGGGCATACCTCTCCGAGGTTCTTGAAGAAACCACAAGCACAAAGCATTGTCATCAATGTCGGAGGATGGATTTTTCTACGTTGTCTTTATTTTAATATTATTTTTTTCCACACCAAGCCGGTTAATCCGAAGGTCGCATAGTGCTTGGTCGGTTAAAAGGGGTTCGACTGTATATTTAAATTATTTTCGAGTGATGTACTTATGTTGCCTACCGGAAATACGGGTATCAGCAGCATCACCATACTATACAGGGTACGTACATATCGCTTCTAAGCATTTAATTATAAACTGTTATACAATCATTGGTTCAAGTACAAGCCCAGTCTGGCTCCTTTGGGGATCCTTTAAATCACATGCCTCAAAACCACATTTTCCGCAATTCGGTACTTGATAAGTATTTGAGTAAAGGTCTTTATCAAAAATTAAGTTTTTCAGTTGTAGTTTACTTATTTTGACGATTCATTTTTAATATATCTATACTTGGTACATACTAGAAAGATAGCTATCAATAACAAGTGGTTTATTATTGGAAAATGTGAGTAAGAAATATTTTAGGTTTAAGAAACTTAATCTATGCGAATGATATCTACCTAAATCTTCGACAATACATCAAGAATTTTCTAAAAGTTCACTAAATAGAGACTTGAGCTGTTCGACTGACAAACTACCTACCTGGGGCATATCTGATGTTTTAGTTTTCTTCTCAGTGGATATATTCAGTTCTGGTGAGCTCTAACTCCGAGTTTTTTTGTACTTTTTGGAGTAAGATAGTTTGTTATTTTTTTGTCTGTATGCTGTATTAGCTCTATGCAAAAAATTATAAAACCGTATGATATAATCCTCCCTCTTATCATTCCCTTCTATCCTCCAAACTAACTTGTCTTTCACCGATAAAAATACTTTTCACAACTTACTCCTTATAACTTTTCAAAAAAAACGAGAAAAACTAGAGATCACATAAAATTGCTATCATCTATTATCAGAACCGTGACGTAACGCCTAAATTTCCTATACATTTACTATAATTTATTTAGTATCAAAAATATACCTATTGTCCAAATGAATAGGAAATTTAAAAGTGACGACACGGTTCTGATAATAGATGATAGCCATTTTATGTGCTCTCTATTTTTTATCTTTTTTTTTGGAAAGTTATTACGGAGTAAGTTTTGAAAAGTATTTTTATCGGTGAAAGACAAGTTAGTTTGAGGGATAGAAGTGAAGGATAAGAGGGAGTAGAGCTAATTTAAGATAAAATACCAATTATCCATCTCTGATAACAGCGTATATCATACGATTTTGTTATTTTTTGCATAGAGCTAATACAAGATATGAACAAAAAAATAACAAACTATCTTACTCCAAAAAGTACAAAAATAACTCGAAGTAACAGCTCACCAGAACTGAATACATCCACTGAGAAGAAAACTAAAACATCAGATATACCCCAGGTAGATAGTTTGTCAGTCGAACAGCTCAAGTCTCTATTTAGTGTACCTTTTAGAAAATGCTTGAATTAATTGTGGTATTGCCGTAGGTTTTGGTAGATGTCATTAGCATCGGTTAAGTTTCTTAAACCTTAAAATATTTCTTACTCACATTTTCCAATAACAAACAACTTGTTATTGATAACTATCTTTCTAGTATGCACCAAGTATAGATATATTAAAAATGAATCGTCAAAGTAAGCAAACTACAACTGAAAAACTTAATTTTTGATAAAGTCCTTTACTCAAATACTTATCAAGTACCGAATTGCGGAAAATGTGGTTTTGAGGCATCTGATTTAAAGGATTCCCAAAGGAACCAGAATGGGCTTGTACTTGAACCAATGATTGTATAACAGTTTAAAAATAAATGCTTATAGGCGATATGTATGTACCCTGTATAGTATGGAGATGCTGCTGACACCCGTATTTCCGGAAGGCAACATAAGTACATCACTCGAAAACAGTTTAAATATACAGTCGAACCCCTGTTAACCGACCAAGCACTAAGCGGCCTAGTGTGGAAAAAAATAATATTAAAATAAAGACAACGTAGAAAAATCCATCCTCCAACATTGATGACAAATCTTATGGTTTCTTCAAGAACCTCGGAGAGGTACGCCCAAATTGAAAACCGGCGCGAATTTGTAGCAAATGAAGGCTGGGTTGACCGATCAAAAAAACGACAGCAACACGGTTCAACACCTACTCACGTTTTATCACGAATAGATGGAAAGATTTTGCATTTAAAAATTCTATAAATTTTGAAAAACAAAAAGAAATATCAGATTTAAAAAATGACTTTGCTGTCATTGTAAATTTGTACATTTTGCATAGTTCGTCTTTTTCTATGATTTCAAATATACAGTAATATGAATATATAGATATCAAATACGAAATTTAAAAGGGTCATTCTATATTTCTACATATTTTACATATTATATATTTCTAAATTTCTAGGTAAACAAAATTCTCATGATTTAATTAAAAGATATTTGTTCATCTATTCTCAAAGTTACAAGCTTTAACACCTTACAAATTAAAACTATTGGAAGAATAAATAACGAACTTCGCCCGTTATTAGCCGAATTTCAATCAGAAAATGAATTGAATTCACTACTGAAGAATAAAAGATGCTTAAAGGACAGAGAAATAAGAATTGAACAATATATGACACTACTTCAAAGGAAGGAAAAGCATAAATTATTGTTTATAAAGAAAAAAATTAAAGCACTGAATACCAATGCAAAGGTAAATGTCTGCAAAAACTATTTATTTGTAAACAGCAAGAGATTTTATTGGAATTCTGAAAATGTTCTTTGTTCAGAAGGTAAATGATGGGAAGGTTATTTTAAATCCCATTTACAAATATGACCTGTCACAAATATTAATTGATGTTACCTCTGAAAAATTTAACAAAACACAAAAAAATATTAAGCCTTCAAATAAAAACCTAGAAAATAGTTTGGCAGTTATTTTAAATAAACAAAATACCAAAGATTGGCTGATTGAAGGTAGAACATTAGTTATGAATAATTCCTATGAAAAAGGATTTTATCAATTATATATGTGGACTTCAATGGTAATTGACTTCAAGCCATTCAGCCCGAGAATATGTCTTCTTCACTTGAAAGGAAAATTTAATAATTTTACAATGCTGAGCGTGCATGCACCCACAGAGACATCGGAAGATGAGGAAAAGGATCACTTCTATGACATCCTTGAGCGAGTTACGGATGAGATCCCCAAACACGATATAAAAATTGTAATTGGAGATCTGAACGCTCAAATAGGTAAGGAATCCGTCTTCTGCCTACAATTGCAAAAAACAGTATCCATGAACATACAAATGATAACGATGTTTCGTCACAAGAGAATACACCTTGCTACATGGCGATCCAACGATCGCACAGTAAATCAGATAGACCATGTTCTGATAAGCAGGAGATTTAGGTCTAGCCTGCAAAATGTGCGAGTACATAGAGGAGCCAACATTGACTCGGATCACTATTTATTGGTGGCTCTTAACTAACTTATAGCATGCATGTAAAGAAAGCAATCAGATACGAAACGCATAAACTAAAATATCCTGCCATAAACCAACAATTCTCTCAGGCCATCGAAGTGAAGTTTGGAGGCACTGACCTATCAAATGCAGCAATTAACAAGAGATGGGATTTATGTAGAGATATAATGCACAATGCTGCGAAGGAGGTTATTGGACAAAAAATAATTGACAAAAGGGCACCTTGGTTTGACTTGGAATGCAAGCTAGCTACGGATGAGAAGAATGCCGTTTATCGCCTAATGATCCAAAGGAGACATACAAGAGCATCTGTGGAAGAATATAGAAAGAAGAGAAGGACTGTAAAATGAATAGACTCTGGGAGACGAAAGAGATGGAAGAAATTGAGCTATATAGGATCCAGAATAAAATCAGAAAGTTTTACCTCTGGGTAAACAGATCTCGCCAATCATTTAAGTCCCGATCAAATGCCTGCAAAGATATAGATGGCTCACTGATCACCGAGAGAGAAAAAGTAATAGGACGATGGAGGAACCAATTTGAAACCCTCTTGAATGGATAATCCATAGCAGAAGGCATGCACCAAGGTATCAATATAAGTGGTGTAGAGCTGGAGTCTCCAGATGAAGACGACGTTTATGGTTGCCATTGGTCGGATGAGGAATAACAAGGCCCCAGGAGTGGATGAAATCCCGGCTGAATTTTGGAAATATGGCGGAGAAGAAACCTCTAAATTCATGCACAATCTGATTCTAGACATCTGTGTAGAGGAGTGTGTTCCTGAAGAATGGTACAAAACTACTTTTTGTCCTATTCATAAGAAAGGTGATCCTCTTAACTGCGAAAACTATAGAGGAATATCCCTCCTACCGTCTTCCTACAAGATATTCTCTAATATTTTATCCCACAGACTCCTTCCATTTGTTGAAAGGAGAATTGGCCAATATCAAGCAGGTTTTATGAAGGGCAAAGGTACAACTGACCAGATCTTCTCAGTTAGGATAATAACGGAGAGAGCGGCTGAATACAATATCCAGACCCACCATCTCTTTGTAGATTTCCGAGCTGCCTATGACAGCGTGATCCGAGAGGAACTGTATGAGGGAATGATTGCTCTCGATATCCCTCCGAAGTTGGTCCGCCTTGTCAGGATGACAATGAAGGCTACTCAGTGCTCGGTGAGAATGTCCGGAATCACATCGGACTTTTTTCATAGCCACAAAGGACTCAGGCAAGGTGATTGTTTAGCATGCTTGCTGTTCAATATTGCCCTGGAAGGCGCCATCAGGAAGTCGGGAATCCAGGTAGGAGGGACGATTTTCAACAATTCGTAGCCTACGCCGATGATCTGGATATTGTTGGACGAAGTTTTTCCAGCATGAAGAGTGCCTTTATAAATCTTCAAAGAGCAGCTGCTAAAGCTGGATTGCAAGTGAATGAGAAAAAAACAAAGTATATGCTCTGTAAACCTAACAGAGGAGAGCACCTAGGAGGAGTACATATAGGGGATTTCAGCTTTGATTGTGTAGAGGAATTCATATACTTTGGAACACAGCTAAACTCAACAAATGATAAGCAACTGGAGATTCAGCGTCGGATTATAGCGGCCAATAGATGCTACTATGGACTTCAGAAAGATCTAAGAAGCAAGTCTCTCTCCAGGACAACGAAGATACGAATATATAAGACCCTAATCAGGCCGGTTCTCACATATTCGTCGGAGTGCTGGACTATAACGAAAGCCCTAGAATCGTCCCTATTAAGATTTGAAAGGAAGATTCTGAGAAGGATTTTGGGGCCTGTGTGTGACAACGGTATATGGAGATTGAGAAAAAACGCCGAACTTATGCATCTCTATAAAGATCAGAATATTATGCATTTTATAAAATCTGGACGTCTGAGATGGGCAGGGCATATTGCAAGAATGAGTAGTAACGAAATCCCCAAAAGATTCCTTGAGGAAAAGATCGTCGGACGCAGAAAAGTGGGTAGACCTCGCCTGCGGTGGGAGGATTGTGTGGCTGCAGACGCGCGAAAAATGCTGGGGACTAGAAATTGGAGAGCAGCAGCACAAAACAGAGAAGACTGGCGGCTCAGACTAAGGGAGGCCCGGATTCTTCACGAGTTGTAGCGCCATCGAAGAAGAAGAAGATATATGTGGACTAAGCAATAAATTAATTCAAAATAATTTTATTCAATACATCAGCAAATTTGATGTTATTCATTTATGTGAGCCGTTGGGAATTGTAATATTCAAATCGCTGATAAACAAATATTGTCTGAAGAAATTATTTTTGATATACACCCCTTCAATAGATCAACACCCCTTCATAAATTCAAAGATACTAAATTAACATGTAATGGGAGAAAATTTCTGGAGTTCTGCTCAGATTTTAATTCTATTATTTTAAATGGGCGGTCACCTTCTGATTTAAATGGAGAACTTACATTCATATCACCAGTGGGCTGTTCTGTGAATGATATATGCATTATTTCTTGAAACTGTTTAATGAAATTTATTTTAGTATAGGATGTTTACCTTTTTCGGATCACCAACCAATAAATGTTAATTTAAGGAGTAGAAAGAACGGGCACAGGAGTAATGTGGTATTTATTACCCAAACTTAACTGGACCGAAAGAGATGAAAAAAATTATAAATCAAAACTTCAACTATTAACACAAACTCATTATCAGAAAGAAGATCCGGCTGGAGATGTTTCATAGTCTCATCTGTATAATCTGATTACAGAGGCAGCGCACAGAGCTAAATATTCCATTACAAATATTTATATTCCTCTCTGTTTATCAACACCTTGGTTTGATAGGCAATGTTCTTTGGCGCGAAAGCGATCATTTAAACTTCTAAATATTTATCGAAAAAATAACTTCGATTCAATGAAATATCTATACTTACAAGCAAATACGAATTTCAAAAATTTATGTACAGACAAAAAAATTAACATATTTTAAAGAATTAAGCAATAAGATTAAAACTGTAAAGGATGCGAAAGAATTTTGGCTATAACAAAAACTCTGAACAATAAAAAATTTTCTTTTGGCAACGATATTCAACCAGAAGAATGGATTTACCATTTTGGAAGTTCGCTACAGTTTTTCAATGAGCCTGTCTCTTATGCAAGACCATTGTTATGGAAGGCTGTTATAGAAAGGCCATTTGAATTTAACAAATTACTAGAAGTTCTTCATCGCTCAAAAGTTAATAAAGCACCAGGCTTACACCGAATTTCCTATGAATTTTATAAATATGCGCCCAATAATTTCCTGGAAAAACTATTTGAGTTCTACAGTGGTCTAATAGATAAGGAAATCATTCCTACAAGTTTTTCAAAAGCTTTATTCGTTACATAAGAAAGAAGATCTAAATGATGTAAAATTTATAGAAGAGAACGGTATTTTGCCTGAGGTCCAAGCTGGTTTCAGAAAAGGATATTCCATCATGGACCATATTCTGAATCTTTTCAATATTAGAATAATAAAGCTAGCCATAAAACGAACCAAGATTTATACCTTCTTCGTGGGTTTTAAGACGACCTTTGACTCAGCAGATCGTCGTTCACTGTTTTACATGCTTTATAACTTAGGAATCTCTTCGAAAATTGTAAATATAATTGAAAAACTCTATACCGACATGGAAGCAGCCATCTTAGCCATATGGTTAAGACACAAAATGTCTTCCTTTTTTGGAATTCATACTGGAGTTAAACAAGGAGATATTTTAAGTGCACTACTTTTTATTTTGTATATATCAATTCTTCCGGACTTTTTAGGAGACGGAATTAAAATTGAAAGTATAGTCGTAAATTGGCCTGATATTCGCGGATGATATTGTGTTTTTAAGCTAGGATAAACTTTACTACAAAGCATGATCAACAAGTTTGCATGTTATCGTGGTTTGTGGAATCTCAAAGTAAACCTTGATAAATCCAAAAATCATGGTTTTTCGGAATGATAAGACGTCCAGCTGAAAATGAAGTTTGGACATACAATGCCAAACAAATTGAAGTTGTATCGGATTATAGATACTTAGGCATAACATTGACTCCCACACACTCTTTTCATAAACATTTAGAGAAAAGGGTATCATCAGAGACGTTTGGTTTACACACCACGTGGAATTCATACATGAGAAGGAAGGAAGTCCCACTATCTGCAAAGTATCAGGTCTGCGATGCAGTTACAAAAGCTGTCCTTTGTTATGGATGTTGGGGATGTAAGAGGTATGAAAAAGTAGAACAGGTGCAGAGCTTTATAAAACGTGTGTTTTATCTACGGAATGCTACACCAAACTATGTCCTACTGCTGCAAACCGGAAGAATGTCTTTATATTTTTATACTTTCCAACTAAACCTTAACTATATCCTCAAGGTTTAACCAGAAAACCCTGGGGTTTGGATGATAGCGCTATCTGTTCGCTCTGTAACTTCGGTGTGCCAGAAGACGTTTTCCATTTAATTGCAATTTGTCCAATTTCGAGGGAATTTAGAAGGGACACGTTAGGGAAGAACGAATTTTCTGAAAATGAAGTCGGAATACTCTTGAATGGAAGAAACTATGATTCACTTTATAACTATGTTAAAAGAGCAATGACTTTTAAATATTCATGAAATTATTCATATATGTGGAGTATGTTTTTGTTCTTTTAACTTCTATTTTATTCTTGTTTTTTTTTTTAAAAGGAGTCTAAATATATTTGAAGAATATATATATATATATTAAAATTGTAGTTAATTTAAGTCACTCGAGCTGATGGGATATCCCAAGCTTTATGTAAATTTATTTGTTATGGTTTCATTATTGCGTAGATGAAAAGAAATAAAATTTACTTCATTCATTCAATAGGAAATTTATAATTAAAATTGAGGAATAACCTAACCCAACAGCATTTTTAACCAGTTCTTGATCAATCCAGGGCACTTCATCAATAATTATATTTGTATCCAATTTATAAAATAAGTCTCTTACTACATCAATAAATATCTGATGTGAACACCCAATGACTTCCTTGTACATCTATTAAACTACAAATCGGCGTCTCAAAAAATGACAATAAATTTGATTACTAGTTTCCAAAAATAGCAGAATCTCAAAAACGACACTCGGCGTCGCGACGTCCATCTATTGACACATACAAGCGCACACACACACACACACACACACACACACACACACACACACACACACACACACACACACACATATAAGCTCTTGTTTATGAAGGTCTTATTCCGTTATTATATGTCGTTCGTTTTCTGTCTATGTCACTAGACAAAGTAGTGAAAATCAACGGTTTCAACATGGAAGAACCCGCTTAACTTATATATTCTTCTCTTACTGCAGACTTGTTCAACGCACAAATGGAGAGGAAAACAAGTATTTTATTGATTTAACAGTATAATTTACCAAATTTGAGATGTTTTACATTATATTTTAATCTATTTTTTTATGAGTCTAATTTTATGACCTTCAAGTAAAGTACTACTTCCAATTTTAGCCAACACTTATTTTGTTATATATATATTAGTATGGAATTCTTAAATAATTAGAAGTTTTGCTGAGAAGTTTTGAATTATATTTTAATATAATTTTTAATGAAAATCCATAATCACTTTCAAATAAAGTACTACTTCCGGTAATCATGCAGTTTCATGGAGATTCACAACTAGATTTTACAGAAATCCTAAACACAAAATTTTAACTTTCTACTTCTCCTTCCGCAATTTTTACTGGAATTTATCCATTGTTTAATGGCATCGTTTTGCCTGGAAGATAGTCCTACATGCCGAATTTCAGCTCATTTGACCCAAAGGGGCCGCTAAAGTAAATCTATGAAGAGGATGATTTAGTATCTGAATCTGAATATGAAAATCTTTACGGTGACTGCTCCTACAAGAAACCTTATTTTTCGTATTTATCATGCACTTTTCTGTTGTTTTTCTCTTACAATCTGGACTGTTTAAGAACCTCTAAAGTAGCTTGGCCGCTAATTTGAAACCCTCCCAGATTTGAATGGCAGACGTCCATTTTTCCTTTACACTAAATGGATAGATTCGATAGAATATAGTAAAAAATGTTGGTCAATTGGGTCGCGTTTTTTTCATCTGGCTCATGGACTAATCAGTCAGCCAGAAGGAACTGCCAAGGAATTTCCACCGACCATCCCCACATCCGCTACCCATGGGACCCTCCCCTACGCGTAGGTTTTGCTATTGTCTAGTAAAGATTAATTTGCATTAAATTAGATACAATATCAATATATGCTGGCAAAGAAAAATCTCTCAACATAAATACGAATTAAAAAATATATATTTAGCAGTAGAAACAGCTATGAACTTAAAAATGTAGATATAAGAATGAATTAAAGAATAGATTAAATTACTTGGGTATACGTTATCCTAATGAATTTTATGAAGAAATAATGGCAAGGTTAAAGGCGTTTCCTCGGCAGAAGTATTTTTCCTCAATAGCTAAATTACTAAATTAGTGCACGCCCTCCAAAAACTTAAGAAGAATAATTTAGAAGACTAATGAAAGAGCGAATCCCTAAAAAGCTAATCAGCACTTTTCTGATGGGTAAAGGATATACTCCTATATCCTTCACCACGCGAGACGTGGGTGGGTATTGTGTTTGGTCGGTTCATATAGATTCAGGTGTTTATCGGACTCTGAGATGTTCCTTTTATCAGCATTGAATCTTAGGTTGCGCTAGACCTTATTATTAATTAATTATATTTATGTTGAACTACTAATCCCTACACTTTTATTACTTCATTTTAGTTTAATTGTGGCGTTTCTAGCTACTCTGAGGCATCCTCAAACCTAATGTACAACAGAAACTATGAATTAAATACTGACTCTGGGCACTTGAAGCAACAGGTTCGCATTCAACCAATTGCTAGAGGTTAAAATTGAATCTTCAATCTGAAATACAAACTGAAAACAAAAAAAAGGTTTTTATAAAGCCTTACTGTTATTGTCATACGATAACAAACAGCTTTTCACGTCTTAATTAATGAGCAGGAATTAAAAATTCCAAAAGTTTAGAATGTTTCGGTTTATAACAGAAAATATGTAATAATAACAATTAATTTAAAAATAACATGTATCAAAGAGGTCTGAAGGTTTTTTTTTTTTTTTTTTATAACAAACCAATAATTAGTGAATTAGGAATTTCCAGGAGGGGAATTCCACATTTTCAGAACCTGCTCTGTAACATGCCGCTAAGGGGAATATCCCAAGAAGATGCTGGTTTTTCCAGTAAAACAACAATTGGCTTCGTTAGCCTGTTCCAGCGGGGTGACTGACTCTTAGGCAAAAACCGGAAGATAAATTAAAGGCTCAGTGTATATTAAATTATCTCGGATAACCTCAAACAAATATATTCTAAATTTTCAAAGTGTATCAATTCTTTGAATTAATGAATAATTCATAATAAAGTCATTGTGAAAAAATCTTAATTTTTAATCTTGATTTCTGGGAGGTAATTCTACAATCTCTAGTTTTATACACGTTCACCCACAACATGGTCGGCATCATCATTATGAGTATCCTGTTAATTATTGTACTTGGTGGAAAAAATTGTATAAAATACTAAAAATATGTATATAAATATTCATTTGCCTCATTTTGTTTCTGTCAATAGAATATTTAGTTGTGAATAAGAAAACGTTCCAGCTCAGGTCCGAACAGCATTTGTTCTGAAATCTTCTTCGCCAGACCGTCTGCAATTGCATCCCATTCATTCCTTTTTGTCCTAGCATCCATATTAATTAAAATTATAACTATTTCGGTTATTAACGGCATCGTCTAGCACAGAGGTGCCCAACCCAAGATACGCGTGCCTCAATGTGGCACTCTGAGTCAGACATTTAATAACTATTCAAGGAATGAATTTGAAAATCTTTAAAATATATATGCTTTGATAAATGTTTTCCTATCTTGAATTATGTAGCGCTGGACATCATAGAAAATTGTAAGTCTATACCTATAGTCCGCCCAGTGTCGGATTAACCGTAAAGGCAATGGATGCAATTACCATGAGCCCCGTGGCCTGTGAGAAAAATAAGTTAATGTAGTTTTAATTTGAATTACAAAGATTTTAAGTTTATTTTTAAGAGCCTATATTTAAAGATTATAAGTTTAATTTTATTTGTACAGAAAAGCGCTTTGAGAAAATCGACGACACTACAAACGTATAAAAAAGCAATAAAAGCAATCAGATAAATGTAGAACAGTGAAGAGATATCTTAATTAAAGGGAAGTTATGGTTTCAAAATATGATTTAATACTTGAATATTTTTAAAACGATGCTCTGACTGATAATGATGTTTAACGGTTTAGTTGATCACTGTTATATCCTTAGTTTATTTTATTTATTTCCGAGCATAGCATAAAGTTCATTATATTACAATCATTATCATTATCTAAGAATGGGCGCCCATCAATTTGGCCAAGGTGGAGTTCGACTCCTCCCCATGTTACTTATTTATTTGTTAATTCTATTATTTTTGAGACATAGATACTATAAATAATTTCCTTACAAACAAAATTCAAAAATATTTATACTGGGTTAAAAGACCTTTTGGATATTTCTAATAGCGTTAAATATCAAATACGAGACGCGATTTTTTTTTCCGAAAAAAATCAAACCCCGTTGAGGACAGACTAGATCCCTTATGGGAAAGGAAGATGGAATCCCATCTACCTAAAAATAGTTTGCTCTGATAAATGATATACATTAGTACCGATATATAAAAAAATCGGTATCGGTATAAAATTTAATCAGCCCATCAACCTACTAAATTTGATTTATTATTATAAAACATGTATTGAAGCGAACAGGGTGGTAGACTCTAAAACAAATAAGATATTCATTCTATAGTTTACTTAATTTTGCCTCTATTTTTGTTAATACCATAAAGTATATTGAATTGAAAGGGGGAGGGGCCCTGAGATTTCCATTGCCTAAGGACCAAACTTGGCTTAATCCGGCCCTGAGTCCACCTCTGCCGAAATTCAATAAAATCTGAGATGGTGAGGTTTACACCCTGAGCTGAGTTGAAATGGGATGACACAGGATCATTCAGGAACCGTGGCTAAGCGCCATGCAAAAGGTTAATTGTTAAAATAACAAGTTATACCCAGCACTAATGGCATTTAGATAGCAATAGCAATCAGAGCCTCACACAGTGCGGACAATTAATGTGATTTGGGGACAAAAATCATTATCCATCTCAAATAAGATAAATTTTTTCTTATCACTAGATATATACCAATAATGGAAATACTTCTAAAATCGTAAGAGGGAGTCTCAATGAATTTTTTAAATCATCATATTTACAAAAATAACTCAAAACCAAAAAAATTTATTTTTTAAATGTGTAACTGGTTCAAAGTAATGCTCAGAATAACAATACAACTGTTTAAAATAATAAAGTTAGTTGGCAGTTAAATATATTTTTTTTTTTATTGTACGCTTATCATGTCAAAGCTTTTCAAAAATTACAAATTATCGATTCCTAAAATAAAGTAAATGTAAATTTTAAGTAACTTCATAAGTAGTTGATATAAAGTAAAATGTAATGAATATTGTCCTTGGTAATCCAAGTTTCCAACAAAACAAAGTTTTTGATACATCGATCTTTGAAAAGCAAAGTTAATAAAACTAATATTGCAGTTATTCGAATGATAACTGAATAATAGTTATCATTCTAATGATAATATTATTATATAATATTATTATATAATATTATTATATAATATATAATATTATTATATAATATAATAATATTATAATATAATTATAATTATAATATATAATATTATTATATAATATTATTATTATATTATTCTAATGATAATATTATTACCTAATACTAATCAACCTAAATAATATTGAAGGTAAGAATGATAGAAAACAATCCAGAATAATAGAAAACAATAAGGTACAAACTTAAGTCAATTAAGTCTTAGTGCCAGGCTAGGCGCGAGCCTGTCCGGGTTAGCAACCGGAGGAGCACAGCTCATTACCGCGCCCAATTACAGAACACTAACACACAAAGGTCACTCCGCCCCTTGCCATTACCCAGGCGGCTGGTGCAGCCCTCCTGGGGGGTCGTTCCAGAGGGTACAGGAGATAAACAAGGTATGGCACTCCTTGGCCGCTGGGATAGTACCGGAGCCCGCTCATCCTAACCTGGAAGGAGTGGCTGCTCTATCAGCCCAGTGTAAAAGTTCGGACGCTGTAGTAGTGCCAGTTGGTGACTGGATGGGACCCTGCTGCACGGACCGGAGTTACACTCCCGACGCCACTGGACTTCTCTCCTGGGAGATTACCTGTTCCGGTCAAGTGGGAAAGGTGGCGAGGACGGACGAAAACCTACACTAACACCACACAGTAAACAATACAGATAAAAAAAAATAACCAATGGAAAACTTAAAAGTAAATGAGCAGCCTAATGTGCCAGCTGCGCAGGGGGAGGAAGAGCGGTCATCCCAGACCGCTACAAATTTTGAAGCCACATCAGGGGAGCCAGAGCAGGTTGCTCCGCCCACACAGTCTGGGGTGCTGCGACCTTATCAGCTCCTCTCTAGCCTTCCAAGCAGAAGGGAGAACTCTGATGAAGAGACCTCCCGCTCTCGATCGATCGAGATGGAACGGCTAAATCAGCCTACAACTAGCAGAGCACCTAAAGGGGAAGGAGTGAAACTCAAAGCCGCTGCCTTAGCAAGAGCTAAGCAGAAAAAGAAAATTTATAGGCAAAAGAAAAGGCGGGCCGAGGCTATTCAAAGGCAAGCCGAACGGGAGGCCATCAGGATGAGGCGTCAAAACCCCGTTTCTGATCCGGCTACCCACAGGCGGCCTAGTACCAGCGGGCGCCCCGCGGGCCATGTATCTGGGTCTCTAAAGACCTTCAGATACTACCTTTGCCCCAGATTAGCACGAAGGATATGGTGGTCCTGGCCATAACTACCAAGGTCAGTAATATTAAGCTTAAAATGATTATTGCCTCCATATATGTACCCCATAATTTGGATCCAACTTATCATTATATAGATAGTCTCTTCCGCTTTGCAAGAAAGAATGATCTACCTCTCTTAGTAGGCGGAGACGTTAACGCCCATCACCTTGTGTGGGGCAGTTCAGACACGAACGAGCGAGGGGAATCCTTGCTCGAACATATAGCCTTTATAAATTTAGAGATACTAAACAGAGGTAGCGAAGCTACTTTTGTCACTCGAGTCAGAAGCGAGGTTCTAGATATCACACTCGCTTCTAGTCAGATTAAAGACCTTTGCAAAGACTGGAAGATCACCTCGTATATCACACTGTCCGACCATAGGATGATCTCATTCAAGATTAACTCTGAACAAACCTCCCCAACTCTGAAAAGAAACCCCAGAAACACCGAGTGGAATCTATTCAGGGAAAGGTTGGATAGATGCCCATACCTCCCTATGGACAGACTTCAAACCAAAGTTCAGATAGAGGAAGAAACTACCCTCTTAGAGAGAATAGTACAAGGCGCATACGAGGCGGCCTGTCCCTTAAAGGCAGAACCCAGGAAAAAGATCAGATGGTGGTCCACTGGGCTGTCTAAGCTACAAAAGGCTACAAGAAAGGCCTATAATAAGGCATATAAATCAAAGCAGAAGGCTGACTGGGATCTGTACCGGGTCGCCTCTAACTCATACAAAAAAGAAATAAGGAAGCATAAACGGGAAGGCTGGCGTAAGTTTTGTAGCACGCCAGAAGCCTCTCGTCTAGTTAAGCTGCTTGGGAATGACGCCCAACAGCCACTGGGAGCCTTAAAGAAACCTAACGGTCTCTGGACCTCCAACTTGGTGGACACCTTGTCTCACCTGATGGAGACCCACTTTCCGGGTTGCAGTATTACCAATTTAGTCAACCCTCCCTCAAGTATGTACCCTGGCAGTGATACTAACGATACAGAAGAGGACTGGGCTCTAGCGGAGTCCATAGTCAGTGACGGGGCCATTAGGTGGGCTGTCGGGGAGCTCAAGGGCCTCAATGCTCTGCTCCCCCGAATCAGAGCACTTCTAGGAGCCTCTCTAGCCATCGGGTACATTCCAGAATCCTGGAGGAAATCTCTAATGGCTTTTATCCCGAAGAATAGTAAGGAGGATTACAGTGTTGCTAAGGCTTTTCGACCTATCAGCCTATCCTCCTTTCTTTTTAAGATCCTGGAGAAGCTGGTAGCATTACACCTTACAAGTAAGGTTCTACCTCTCCATCCCCTTCACCCTCAACAGCATGCTTACCTCCAGGGAAAATCAACAGAAACTGCCCTATATTCCCTAGTTGGAAAAATAGAAAAGGCCTTGGTATACAAGGAATCCGCCTTAGGGCTCTTTTTCGATGTTGAAGGGGCATTCGACAGGACCAGGCCTGAGGCAGTTTGTAGAGCCTTAAAAGAAATATCTGCCCCAGTAGCTGTTTAGATTCCGGCCGAGACAGTCGTAGACTCTCCGCAGAGTATTAAACAGATAAGAGTTTTCCTTTATTATAACATTAATTAATTTATTGTTTTGTTTTTTCCGGTTTGTTTTACTTTATTGTTATTATTATTTTGTCTTATTTATCTGGAAGAAATTCTTTAATTTTGTTAAACCACTACTCTTTATTTATTTATTTATTTATTTTTTTTTTTAATATTTCTTTAAACGGAAAATGGGAGAGCCTCCTGACCCTCCCGAATTAACTAGTCCTTTAAATAAAAAAAGGAAATGGGCTCGGGGTCGAATCAAATTTCCCCCCGACAAAATTTTACCACAAAGGACAGAAAACATATCACCAACCTATTTATTAGTAAAAAGAATGGATGAAGAAGACTTTAAAAAAGTCTCCCCTTTTTTTATTCATAAAGTAATTTCTAACTTGGTAGGAAACGTTAAAACCGTAAAAAAGTTAAGAGACGGGTCTCTACTAATACAAACAATAAATGGACAACAGTCCAATAAGCTTCTATCCTATACGGATTTTGGTGGACAATACCCAGTACAAATAACTCCACACAACACACTTAACTATAGTAAAGGCGTGATCCGTTGTTTCGATTTTCAATATATGGAAATAGAAGAAATTAAAAAAGAACTTACCCCAATTATTAAAGATATAGTAAGAATTAAATCAAAGAATAATGGAAACGAAGTTTTAACGCATAATTATATAATAACATTCCCGACCCCTAAACCTCCAGATACAATACAGATTGGATACGAAACAATTAGAGTTCAACCGTATATACCTAATCCATTACGATGCTTTAATTGTTTGGGTTTTTCTCATCCTACGGCACAATGTAAAAAAGAAACGGTGTGTATCCAGTGCGGTCAGAATAAACATGGGGAAAATATTAGGTGCAATCTACAGGCTAGATGCATTAACTGTAACGGCTCACATAATGCTCTTGATCGCTCCTGTCCCGTATTTAAATTGCAAAAAGAAATAAAGCAATACAAGTGAATAATAAAGTATCGCTGAACGAAGCGAAAAAAATATATAAAGAGAAAAATCCTATTCAGTTTAATAAAACCTTCGCGGAAATAACTAAAAATCAAAATAAAAATACTGAAAAAAAAGATGTTGCCATTCAGGCCAACATTTTATATTATTTTCCAGATAATCTTAACAAAACAGAGACTAATAAAAATAGCCCAGCTGGAGAAATATCAAATGAAACTATTCAGATTAAAGCTCATAGTAGCCATACACAAACTACGTCTGTTATCACCCAACCCGCCGGGTCTTGCGCTAGTGCTCTAATGACCCCCACTCTTCTCCCTTTCCCCTCTCCTTCCAGCTGTTCCGGTATCTCCCATCTCCCACCGACGTCCCCCACTCCAAGCCTACCACCTTCCACCACCCCGACTCCTCGACCCCCGCCACTTAAACCAGACCCACCTCCCGTCGATTTAATTAATGAACAAATATTAATTAATAATGAACAGGAAGAAGATGGATATGTGGTTCAAAAACCAAAAAGAGGAAAGCAAAGGAAAAAACTCTCCTAGTAAAAATAATAATACATAGATTTTTTTCCTTTTCAATCAAAAACAAATGTATATTCTTAGTTCTAGCTAGAATATATTTTCATCCATACATATATATGTATCTTTCCTTTTTTATTTTATTTCTTTTAAATATAATAACCATATATGTCATTGCTTCAATGGAATTGTAATGGCTTAAAAATTCATTTTAATGATTTGAAAATATTAATACGTGATACTGATCCGTTTTGCCTAGCTCTTCAGGAAACACATCTTGCAACAAAAGACAAAATCACAATAAAAAACTTCGAAATTTATAGAAAAGATAGCCCCAATCCAAATCATAATCACCATGGAGTTTTAATAGCTGTACATAAATCCATATATTCAGAATCAATTCCGATTAACACCCACCTTCAAGCGGTTGCTGCCAGTGTTCACCGAAGTTTTGCTTTTTCTGTATGCAATATATACCTACCACAAGATCGTACAATAGATACTCAACATCTATTAGATATTTACAACCAACTGCCCCGTCCTGTTCTTTTTATTGGGGACCTGAACGGCCACAATCCTCTATGGGGATCCCAAGATATCAACATGCGGGGTAAAATAATAGAAAATTTTCTAGATATCTCTAACCTTCTCTTACTTAACACTGGAGAATCTACCTTCCTCAGCTCCAGCTACGGGGCATATTCAGCCCTTGATCTTTCTCTCTGTAGTCCAACGTTTTTTAGTAATATTTACTGGACAGTGTTACCTGACCTATATGGTAGTGACCACTTCCCGATACTCATAAAATTTACTAACATGAATCCCACGCACGTAAAACCGAGATGGGTATTGAAAAATGCTAATTGGTCTCTTTTTACCTCCTTAGCCTCACCACCCCAAACACAACCATCCGATATGACCATGGACGAAGGCTGTGAAATAATTACAAATACGATCATAAAAGCAGCAAAATCATCGATACCAATGACCTCAGGTTTACCCAGAAGACCGCTAGTTCCTTGGTTTAACGATACGTGTAAAAAAGCCATTAAAGATCGTCGTAAAGCGTATAAAAAATTCGAAAAATCTATGACATCCGAAAACCTGATAGAATATAAAAAACAGCGGGCTATATGTAGGAAAATATTCAAACAATGTAAGAGTGCATCTTGGAAAGAATATATAAGTTCCATAAATGCTTCTGCTACGTCAGCTGACGTATGGAACAAAATCCATAAACTTACTAAAAATCCATCTTCCTCCCGTTACACTATTTCGGTTAATAGACAATTGTCTGACAACCCTTCACTGGTCTCAAATACCTTTGCAAATTTTTATTCCGAGATATATAATTCCGAGAGAAATAGTCCCAACCTTGACGAAATAGAAACTGATAATACAGTAAATGCCGAAACCCTCTATTATAATCTTGATTTTTCAATGTGGGAATTTAAAAATATCTTAAATACCGTTAAAGGAACTTCGCCTGGTCCAGACCATATCCATTACGACATGATAAAAAATCTTCCAGTCGACACACAAAAATGGCTGCTTGAATACTATAATCACATTTGGTCTACTGGGCACTTCCCAAGCACCTGGCGCAATTCAGTCATAATCCCGATTCTTAAAAACGGAAAAGACAAACGGGACCCAAACAGCTATCGCCCCATATTCCTAACTAGTTGTCTAAGCAAAATTATGGAACGTATGGTCAACAAAAGATTAATGTGGATAATAGAAAATAACAATTTAATACAACCATTTCAATCTGGGTTCCGCAAAGGACGATGCACAATAGATCATCTGGTTACATTAGAGGCCGAAGCCCAATATGCCTTCATCAACGCTCAACAGATGATCGCTGTATTCTTTGATATGAAGAAGGCTTTTGATAGCATAAACCACGCAGTAATTCTCAATAAGTTATCATCTATAGGAATCAGACAGCAAATGTTCTATTTTATCAAACAGTTTCTTTCAAACCGTCACTTCAGAGTTAGAATAGGATGCGAACTATCTGAGAACCATGAACAGGTCAACGGTGTCCCACAAGGCTGTGTCCTTAGCCCCACTCTATTCTGCCTAGCAATAAATGACCTGGGACTCAACTTACCTAGGGGTGTCAAACCGCTCTTGTTCGCAGATGATTTAGCCATTATTTGTCGATCCGATAACATTACCACCGTACAACTTAAATTACAGGAAGCCATCAATAGAATTAATAACTGGTCCCTCTCCATTGGTCTTCGTTTCTCTACCGAAAAAACTAAATGTTTACATTTCAGCAGAAAAAGAAATACTCCCACCTCTCCCGAACTACTTTTAGGTAATTCCTCGATTCCATATTCAAACAACCATAGATTCTTAGGGATGATTTTTGACCGAAAACTGACTTGGGAACCACACGTCTCTACACTAAAACTAACTGCAACAAAAAAATTAAATATACTACGATTTCTCAGCGGTACTTCCTGGGGCTCAGATAGAATCACTCTGCTAAAACTTTACCGATCTTTAGTATGCTCGAAATTAGACTATGGGTGTTTTATCTATGGTTCTGCCCGCTACCTGATCCTTAATAAGCTCGATACTGTCCATCATACCGGAATTCGCATCGCGACCGGCGCGTTTAGAACCAGTCCTATTCTCAGTCTGTGTTCCGAAGCAGGTCTACCGCCTCTTTTATTCAGAAGAAAAAAAATGGCAATAAGCTACATCTCTAAACTCTTCCCTCAAACGGAACACCCAACACATAGGTACATTTTCAAACCAAAATTCTCCAAAACCTTTGAAAAAAAAATTAATTCAACACTTCCTTTATCAGAGAGAACTTCTTCCGCTACCTCGTTCCTTAAAGGAATTCCTTTATATAAACCTGAAATTCATACTCCTCCATGGACGCACAAACCACCAAAAATTATGTTACATTTATCACGACTACCCAAAAACAAAACATCGCCCTTGGAATACAAAACTGAATTTTCCCGTCTCCTTCAGAATATTCCGGAACCATTCTTAATCTATACAGATGGATCTAAATCCTCCGACTCTACAGCATCTTCTTTCGTTACCCATAGCTCAACCCACAAAATAAAACTACATAAACTGTGCAGCATTTATACCGCCGAACTCCATGCAATAGTCTCAGCCCTTCACTTCTCAATGTCAATATCACCTACAACCATCGCAATAATAACTGACTCTCTAAGTTCACTAAAAGGTTTAAATAATACATATCCAAAACACCCTACATTACTTAAAATCCATACTTACCTCCAAATGCTCGAAAATCTAAGAAAATCGGTATACTTCGTATGGGTGCCAAGCCACGTAGGAATAGTCGGTAACGAGCTCGCGGACCTAGCAGCCAAACAGGCACTTACTCTTCCAGGTCGAGGCGCTGCCATTTTAACACCTCTAGAACTCAGTCTTCCCCTCAAAAGAGAAATTACTGATGGGTGGCAGTCCATGTGGAATGAGAGCCCACCAAGTAAACTGAAGGCCATTAAAACATCAGTAAAGCCATGGACCACGTCAAATCGTTCTAATCGTAGAGAAGAAAGAGCAATAACCAGACTGAGAATAGGACATACCAATTTGACCCATTCCTATCTTATTAGCAAGCAACCGCCACCGAAATGCCAACACTGTCAAAACATCCTCACGGTCAGTCATATCCTTCAGGAATGTCCATTTTATATTTCGGTTTTAGCCAGATCAGGACTTACACCCGATATCGCAACCAGTCTAGGTAACGATGACATCAAGATAAAACGTGTATTAAACTTTCTAAAGGCAAATGACATAATAAATAAAATATAGTTTTTTATAATATATTATATCTTATTTGTTTATCTATGTATCTGTTTTGTTTATTTATCTGAATCTATTTGTTATCTTTGTGTGTGTGTGTGTATGTGTGTATATATATTGTATATTAATTATTGTTATTATATATTTACTTAGTTCTTTTTATTTATTTTTTTAAATTATAGATAAAAAAAAAAATAAAAAAAATAATAAAAAAAAAAAAATAGCCACAGGCGTTGATGACCTAGCGGTTTTACGCCTTGAAACCCAAACAAACAAAACGAAATATCTGCCCCACCTGCTATAGCCAGATGGGTCGGATTTGTTTTGAAGAACAGAATAATAGTCGTCTCAGAGGAGGGCACCAGACTAGAGGCGCAGGCCTTCACAGGCTGCCCTCAAGGGAGCTGCATCTCCCCACTGCTCTGGTACCTTGTAATGGACAAGTTGTTAAGAAGACTAGAGGAGGCCGGATTCTCTGCCCAGGCATTTGCAGATGATGGAGTAATCCTCATAACAGGTAAGTTTATTGCCACCATCTTTGAGTGCATGCAGGTTGCTTGCGATATTGTTCAGACTTGGTGTAACGAAGTTAGACTTTCAGTAAATCCAACTAAGACTGAGTTGATTCTCTTTACAAAGAAACGGAAGCTGGACGCTTTTAGGGCTCCTACCTTTTTTGGCAAACAGCTCCAATTAAGTCAACAAGTCAAATACCTCGGGATTACTTTGGATTCCAAACTAAACTGGGGTTCCCATTTGACTGAAACCAAAAGGAAAGCAATAGCATACTTTTGGCACGTTAGACGCGCTGTGGGCACAACCTGGGGCTTTAAGCCTTGGGTCATGCACTGGATATACACAGCGATTATAAGACCTAGAATTCAATATGGAAGCATAGTGTGGTGGACAGCCTTGAATAGGGCCTCCCATGTTCGTACACTCAGCCGTATTCAAAGGATGGCATGTATGAGCATTACGGGAGCGTTTCGTACTTCACCTACCAAGGCTTTAGAGGTCCTCTTGTATCTAACACCGCTTCACCTATGGCTGAGGGGCGAAGCGGTTATGGCCTATCTAAGAATTAAGGAAAACAGACAGTGGCAAGAGCGGGGCGAACTCACGGGCCACTCAGTTATTGTCAAGGTGGTGGAAAAGGAGATTCCTACCCTCCAATATTGTTGTCCTCAACTTAATAGAAACCTTACTTTAGACTCTAAAGTGAGATACTCTTATCCTAGTATATCCGACTGGGAAAGGGGTTCAATTGCCACTCAACCAGGCAACCTATCCTGTTTCACGGACGGATCATGGAAGGATTCGACCGGATTAGCAGGAGCGGGCGTCTACATAGAGGATTTAGGCATTAACATAAGTCTACCACTAGGTAAACACTCTACTGTGTTCCAAGCAGAAGTGTTCGCGATACTGTCTGCGGTCACATGTACGGAGGTCATCAGTTGCGACAGGGCTGGAATTACTATCTACTCAGACAGCCAATCGGCCCTCCAAGCCCTGGAATCCTCTAGGGTGACTTCCGTATTGGTAAAAGAGTGCAAACAGGCATTGGATCTACTTGCCTGCTCGAAGAGACTGGAATTAGTTTGGGTTCCTGGACATAAAGGAATCAAAGGCAATGAAATAGCCGACAAGCTTGCTAGAGAAGGTGCTGAGAACCCTATCTTTGGGCCAGAACCTTCAGTAGGCATCTCTAAAAGATATCAGCGGAAGAAGGTCCAGGATTGGACATGGAATATAGCAGGTAAGGAGTGGAGGGGGTGTGCGGGGCCTTAGACAGGCTAAGGAACTTATTAAAAAACCCTCTGCTTCCAGAACCAAGTGGCTGCTGGGCCTCAACAGAAAGGAACTCCGACTGCTTATAGGGGTACTTACAGGGCACTGCAGGCTTAAAAGACACTTAAAGATTTGCGGAATAGCTGGGGATGAGATCTGCCACTGCTGTGGGCAGGCACCTGAAACTGCTCTACGCTACATAGCCGAATGTGATAGATATGCGTCACTGAGATACAGACTGTTAGGATCTGATAGAATCAGAATACAAGAGGCTTCCTCCATCGAATGGACATCCCTTCTGAATTTCATTAGAAAAACCAGAAGGTTCGATATTGAGGGTTAATAAGCTATTTCTATTGGTAATCCCCCGGGGATGGCAAAAAGGAACATCAGGCCCACTTGCCGGACTTTGTCCCCCCACCCTTGCCAGTACCAGTACCAGTAAGTCAATTAAGAGTACGGGATATTTTTTACAGAAGTTGGGATAATAAGATTTGAACATTAATTTAGCAATATTTACTTCCGTCTGCCATTTATTAAAGATAAAAATCCATTCGCACAGTCAAATACGCATTATTTCAATTATTTAATGCAGTTTCGTGTGAAATTTAAAAATTCAACTCGCTTTGATTTCTCATTAATAATAAGTTTACCTTTCGAGTCATTACAATATAAAATGAAGCTTTCTTTTTTTTTTTTTTTTTCAAATGCTTGTTAATTCTGTAACATCTCTAAAATAAACTCTATGGGAAAATACTTTTGATTTTTGATCATTGGACCTGTTGGATTTTTGATCACAGCCTTCCGTCCAGCTTATCTTGTTGGACAAATGGTGGATCTTGATTTATGAATTATTACTGTTTATAAAAATTGGATGATATTAACTAATCATTTTATTAATCAAATAATTAAGCTCTGATTACTGGAGTGCATACTTCAGCCAAAGTTTATTGTACTACTTGGAATCAAGATGCTCTTCAAGAAGGTTTATCATAAACACCAAAGATTGCTCCTAAAACGTGTAGTAAGAGCGTAGTTTTTAAAATTTCTCACTTCGAACTATCATACATTTTTATTCAAAATAAAAATTTTATTTACGATATTGTTTTGGCAAAATGTTGACTCAAAATCATATTTCACATACCATCCATGGCAAGAAGATTTTGTTTTATCAAAGTTCCTCATTTAATTCAAAAGTTAAATTTCATTTTTAGCCTGTTGTTAACAACCATTGTGAAAAAAAAAATTTCAAAATATTTTTTGACACCGGCTTTCACGTCAGGTACACCATGCCTGATGCCAAACGAGTGTTGACCCTGAACAGACTGTACCATAATATCATACATCATATCAGTGGCGTACGCTGAGGGAGGAATTGAGGATATATCCATCCCCCTCTCCCGAAATATACGAAAAAATACGATTTTCATACCTGCCAACAAAGGTTTGTATTTTGAATAATATTTTTGGTGATTTTTAGCATTATTTTTTTATCCAATTTTCATGCTTATCCTTATAACTTACGCCCGATTTGGCGATTATAGGCATTTAGGTGATTACTCGCCTTATTATTAAACCCCTCCCCGAAAAAAATTATTTGTTTTTAAATACTGGTATTTAAAAATACCTCACTTGATGATTGAATCAAATAAAAAAACGAAGACAAATTTTTTTTTTTTTTTAAGACTAATTTCAGGTATTTGATAAACCATAATTTGATAAAAATCCAAAATGAAGCAGTTCATTTGCATATCGGAATATAGAAAATTTGGCTTACGCAAGTAATCGATAGATGCTTAGTTGTGCTTATTCAGAAATTTTTTTTCTCGAAGCTCGCAGCGTTCTTCCTGACTAAGGGAAAGAAATCATGAGAGGAATTACTACAAAAAAAGAAGGGGAAATGTCTGATTTTTTAAAATATCTTCGCTAAGAGTCGACCTTAAACTAACGAAAATTACAAAGTTCATTCACTTAACGATACAAACAAAAACAGTAGAACCAGTTGACGTCCGCATAATGGTATAGAAGGATCAATCGCTAATAAAACTCTAAAAGTTCCTGTAGATCGGTTTTGATTTGCTCGAATTATCTTCATGCAATGGATTAAGACTTTCACAATGTACAATTACGATATTTTTGTGCGCCGTGAGATGTAGGGACTTCGGCCAAAAACGTGGTTTTCATTGCTCCAGCCAATAAATTCCATGATTCAGTCTACCGGATCATTGCTATGCATTCTCCAACCTCTTATTTAACTCTTATGTTAGTGAAAAAGAGTTATCATTTTTAATTTGCTATTTATATGGTACATACGAAAATATTATCTGATAATTGAAAAAAATAAATAAATAAAAATTCCTGAATTTAAATATTTATAATTCAAACTCTCAAATTTTCCATGAATTAGCAACGTTTTTCCAATTAAAATTCCTATATTTTCTTTAAAAGAACTCAAATATAAATAATAACGTACGTGAATATTCGAAATGAAATCCTGGAAAAAGCTAAGATCTATATGAGATCTACCAAGTTTTTTTATGTTGAAAAAACGCATCAAAATCTTTCAAATTGACAAACATATATCAGCGAGTAATTTTAGGTAATTCCAAATTTTTTTAACAGTTTTATCTTTTTAAATGTCTTATAAGCTTCGTATATTATACCTACAAATGAGTGTTTACTATTCCTTAATGGTGGGTGGGCATTGTAGATTTTTTGGAAGTTGTGACCAACGCTAACCCCGATGGCCGTTCTCATGCCGGTTGACGATAGCGCAAATATTTTTCTCTTAAACTTTTGCGTTTCTAGCGACTATGAACCAATGTAGAGTTAAATACACTTAAAGTTTCACCGAAAACAGTTTGGTCGTTTTCAAAACACATTATGAATACAATTTTCATGATTACGTTCCCTAAAACTTTAAATTCCTAGTTAAAGGATCATTTTTAATAAAAACAGAATGTGATAATCATTAAGCAGTCTTAGATACAGAATCTATAAAAATCGGGTCCTACGTGATCAGGATGTGCCTGTCCACGTAACCTAAACTAGAATATATAACTAAAATAACTAAAATTAATATAAACTAACATTACTAACTAATATCAATAACTAAAATAACTAAATTTCCCGAATATCAAAGTTGTCACTGTCTGAGCTATTTCTCCAACTTGGTTTTTCAGACGAGGCACAGACTATTTGAGCCTTAAAACTGGACAAAATTATTTGAAGCTTTTTTTTTATATTCCTACCGAAGCTACTACGAGTTTCCTAGGTAAGGAAAGTAGTGAGATCTGCATTTAGTAATTTCTAGACACTTAAATTACTAAAAGAGTTTTTCTTCCATCAATGAAAACTGTTCATCTATTTCCATCCCTCTGAATTCTTTCAGGATGTCATGTAATTACCTCTTGATGAAATCCTGGTTAGTTTCATTAATATACTCCAGGAGGAGATTCCATACAAAATTATTAAGTTGAAATAATCATATTTTTTGCCTATTCATTATATTAGAAGTAATAAAAAATAAAATGGAGGAAGAAAGCGGACGATATTTTTCTGCAACATGGTTAATATTGATCTAAATATTATATTGGTAAACAACATTTAATCCGACACATAATACTCCGGGCGCGATAACATATTTTTTTAAATAAAGTTCAAATGGGCATTCCCAAAATTGTAATTAGGAGAAAAATAGTAGAAACAAATTTTCATGTTTTAGATATAATCTGTTTTTTTTTTCACGTTTAAGACGAAAAAAAAAATTATTTTTCCAGAAAAATAAGAAATACTGAGTAATAGCGTTTAAAAATATGGAAAAAATGAGTTTTAAACAATTTACCTGAGTCGGTCAACAACGTTTCGCAAATAAAATTAAAAACTACGAAAATATATTTCTACCAAGAGAATGTATTTCATGAAAATAGTGTTGTAGAGAAACTTCTCGGGAACAAATAGCGCTTTGAAAAATCGCTCCAGGACCATTTTTACCCTTTTGTTAAATATTTTTTCGAGAACACCTGTTTTTACATTTTCTCGAGTTCCGGGAAAAACTGTTATTATTTTAAATAAAACTTTTATTGTAGATAGGCAATAACAAAAGCCAACATTTAAGCCCCTAAACAGGTACCTGCGACGATTATAAGCCCTGTAATAAAATAGTCAATAATGGCCATTTATTGCGGTTTTTAATTTATTTATTTTTTTGCAAAACGTCTGTCAGACTTTTATGGTTAAAAACTCATTTTTCCATTTTTCCAAACGATATTACGTAGTATTTCTTATTTTTATTTTTTTTAAAGTGAAAAAAAAGCGCTTTCCGGCACGTTTAAGATTTTTTTCATTAGCTCGCTAATTACAGATTTTATCTAAAACATATACAATTTTTCTCCAAATTATCATACTGAGAAAGCCCATTGTAAATGTATTTCAAATAATGAATATATTTTCTGTATTGCGTCTGGACTATAAACAAAACACCTTTGCCCGGTAACATAAAGCAAACAAAAAGAATTACCCAAACATTCTTCGTATACGGGCAATGTTAACAGAAAATCAATTAAATGGTGTTTTAAAATAAATTATATACATGAATAAACGTTATTTAGCATGGAAAACAACCAACAAAGATGAAACCACTGATAACTGAGACTTGAAATTGGGACAATATCTGAGTTCAGATCGACTTTACCAGAAATGGCAAGAATGGGGGAATGTTCGATTGCATCTGGATGAGCCGGTTACCAAGGCTCATATCCTCCTACGTGCGACGACCAAAATCAAGACAATCTAATCCTCTTTTAGAGTGTCATGAAATGGTCGACCAACCAATCACATAATCATTACCTTTCTAGTAAAGTGTCCTTGTAAGCTTCATCAAGGCGCCACACAATGGAAAAGTGTACTAGCAGTTATTTAATGGCCGTGGCAATGGTGTTTAAGTCCGTCTTCGAACAATTCCGTCGAGTCTAATGACTGAATGCAAATCGTGTCCTTCAGAAGGCATTCATGGTCACTAAATTGATAGGTGGATTTTGGAAACTAATATTATTCCTTGAATTCAAGCATCCTTCCATGATGAGAGATAATGATCCTATCCCTAAATCAGAAGACGCTTGTACTGAAACATTTCGTTCCTAGCCCCTAACGATTATTTGATAATGACCGCCGAATGCTACAAACTGCTGATCGATAATCACAGACCTTGGATTAGGCTTCCGATTCAAACATTATAATCCTTTGCAGCCGTTTGATATAGCCAGTGAACGGGGTGTTAATTTCTTAGTTAAAGGAAGAAAAGACACTGATAAATAAACTTATTTTTAAATACTAGGATTTAAATGGAAGATTCCACACAAGAAGCCTATTAATAACGGAAAAAACTAGCCTGGCAATATTTCACCAATCCAGGTATCATAAAGACAGAAAAGAAAAAATCATATGCATAAAGACAAACTGCTCATTTATAAAAATGGCTCCAAATTTCTTGATGATTGATATTGATCAAATAAACCGAGTAAAGAAATTCAAATACTTGGAAGAACTAATTCAATAAAATGGTCAAAAATAAAAATCTGTTGTTGAAGAAAGGTTGTACAAGACGGAAAGAGCGTATGCTATCACTAAGAATATCTGTAACAAGAAATTATCTATAAATTATCATAAATTATATTTATACAATTATACAATTATAAATTATCTATAAATCTTAAAATAAGGCGTGACAATACAGTGGTGAAACGCTGCATACACAATTGAATGTCTAGATTTGAACAATAGTTTAGATAAACTTGATGTACTAGAAAGAAAAAACGTAGTTCCAATGACAACTACGGAACTATGAAAATTAAAAAAACAATATGAAAATACACCAGAACACAGAAAGTGTAAATCAATAAGAAGGAGGAGATTGTTATTTTTTGGCATATTTGTAGAATGGATGATGAGAGGCTGACAAAGTAGATATTCAGGTACTTTTGGAAGAAAAGTCGACAATCTGGATTCAAGAGGTCAAGAAACATTTTGAAATAAATAAAATGAGAGAAGAGGAAACTATAGAGAGAGAGATTTTTAGAAATAACTTTTTAAAAATTGAGGAACTCCAAGGAGAAACAAAAAGATGACCCGGTCCAAAGTGGACTGAGGAAAGGAAAATAAGACATGGGGAAATGATGAAAAATTGAAAATGTTGCGTGATCCCTAGTAGGCTTCATCGGGAACAATAAAATAAAAATGAAGCACATCTCAAGCCCACAATCCAGAAAGGCACATCAACTAAAGACAGTATCTCCACTCCGAGACACGTACTGACGGAAAAGGAAGGTCAGATAACAACAACTGAAAAAATCACTATTATATTTGTTCTTTTTCTTTTTATGTGTTTATTCATGTGTATGCTTTTCGTTCATAGTTTAAATTATCTGGGTTTTTTTTTCTATTTTATGATGATCAGCTATTGGTTTATTATTTTCAATAATAGACCTTTGGAATCGACCAAAGAAATTTTTTTTGTAACCCCCACCTCAAAATTTGAGGTTTTACGTTTCAAGATACGTAGAATCCAAATATCGAATAAAAAAAAATCCGTCCGTCCGCCGTCCGCCGTACGCCGTCCGCGGCTTTTCTCCGAGACTACTGGACCGATTTTCTTTGGTACCAAAGTCACAGGTCACCCCGGGATGATCCTCGGAACTCGACATTACAATACGTCTGTTTGTTTCAAAATGGCGGCCGATTAGAGATCTCATAAGCCCATAACTCGGTCATTTATAAAGATAGAGAGAAATGTAAGGTGTTTTGGAATCAACATAACGAGAAATGAAAAAAAAAAAATTGAAAAACAAAAAATCTATAATAATTGCCGATTAAAGATCTTATATACCCATAACTCGGCCATTTGTAAACATAGAGGAGAAATGTAAGGTGTTTTGGAATCAGCATAACAAGGCATTAAAATAACAAAAAAGAAAAACGAAAAATAAAAAAATCTCTGTCTGTAAATGCTTTTGGTTTATTATTTTCAATAATAGACCTTTGGAATCGACCAAAGAAATTTTTTTTGTAACCCCCACCTCAAAATTTGAGGTTTTACGTTTCAAGATACGTAGAATCCAAATATCGAATAAAAAAAATCCGTCCACAAAAATTTTTGTTCGATGCTTTTATTGTATTTAAACGAAAGCTAACGAAAATCCCTACAATACGAACTAGAAATCACCTAAATCGGACCATTATTAGCTGAGATATAGCATAATGAACTTCGTTTTTACTTTTTCCTAGTGAAGTGCACATCAAATATTTCCTCTGTATCATTTTACATCATAGCCTACTTGCATTGACGCAGTTTTTTTAATTAACACAGTTCGGCACTCTCACGGCGAACATGTGACAAGCTTCAAATTTCTTTTCCTTTGGTACCTACTGCTTCATATTTTTTACTTCGACAGAATAGATATTTTTATGGAATAATAAACAAGTGGAATAAATAAGTGGAAATAATAAACCTTTGTGTAATAATTTACAGGGTTTTTTTTATTTAAATTTTCCCAGATGTTGTTATATAACTTCCTTTATCCTTCAGTGTGTCTGCAAATGTCATATATGTAATGTAAATCAACACTGAATAAAAAAAATTTAAATTTATGATAGAAAAAAAAAATAAAGTTTTAAAGATACTACTGGATTATTCTACTTTATTCTGCATTTTCAACAGATTCATTTACTGTCTGGTTAGTTATTTACTGCTATTTGAGATATTTAAGGTTTTTTTAATGCAATATTCTGATGATACCCTTTATTCCTAGGATGTCAAAAACAAATGCCTTCTGTCCTAAATTAAGTTAAATTTAAAATTATGTATCAGTTCATTCCTATGAAAACTGTTTTTTTTTACTAATACTCATTATTTCTTTAAATGTGTTACTGCTTCATTTTGTTTTTAAAAGCAATGCTTAGATAAATTAATATTTAATCAAGGCTATATATAAAGTAACAGCGAGTTGATCAGGGATACCACGTGATATTGGATTGGCTGATGAGCATAAATTAAAAAATAAACACAAGAAAAAAAAATGTTTTCATGATAATAATATCACTGGCTGGGGAAGAATTATTTTTTTATATAAATTATTTTGTGAAATATATCTTCCTTATAGTTACATATTTATTTTCATCATTCCCAGTTCATATCCACGTTTCGAGGTGCTGTCCTCATCCTCGAGATCATTTTGAATTTCTAAATCTTCTGAACTTTACATATTATATTGATTTACTTTTTCCTCATAGTCATGCATTTCATATCCATATTTTGTTGCTATGGTGGCCAATTGATTAAAATGTATTTAAGGAAGGTAAACTTGATGTAATTACCACTAGTTTAATACCACATAATTACATTTACTATAATTATGATATATCAAAAATATGGATATGTAATTTACGACTATGAGGAAAAAATAAATCAATGTCATATGTAAAATTCAGAAGAAGGAAAAATACATGAAGATCCTGTGAATGTGAAAAGCGCCTCGAAACGTCGTTGTAAAGTGTGAATGATGAAAATAAATCTATGCTGAAGATTTAGCTCAAAAAATAATTTGTATTAAAAACAAGTAGTTTTAGGAATAATTAGAGCCTGATGAATTATTTATAATCTGCAATATATTTTCTCTTCGGTAATCCAGTAATGCGTTACCTAAAGACAGTGGAGAAAAAGAAGAATATTCAATAAAATGCTCATCTTTTGTACAATATATCAATTGGTATTCGGCCACTGCTTGAAAATTTTGCACATCGTTCCTACTCTGGCAAAATTAACCAAACTTGAGATTGTTCTTTTGCTAAAAACGCATTTTTCACATTTCTTTTTTTTTTTTTTTTGGAAGCAGGACTGTACAACAAAGAGGAATGCTGTTAGATATTCGATTAATGCTGAATTTACCAGATCGAATTTTTAGCATTCGAAACTAATCAAGATGGACTAATTAAAAAAAAGTAGTCAATAAGTATTTGCAATAAGTGAGATTTGCCTGAACAGAATTTCGAGGTCGATGAACCTGAATCTAATATAACATTTCATAAATTCAGAATGACGGATCCAGTATGGATCCGAAAGTCCTAAATCAAACCAAGTCATTAAAAAATATTTTTTACCTACAAATTTCATGTTTTTTTTTTTCACCGAAATATACTAAAAGCATTGCTTTATCCAAAACTACTGAACTGAATTATAATTAGAAGTCATAGGGTAGTTTTTAAAACTTTTCGTGCGTTACTCATTGAACTGTTTGAGTTGAACTTGAGTTATGGTGTTAATAAATAAGTCACGTACTTAACACTTTTTTGGGGGGCACTAACAACATTTTTCTATTTATCATATGATATTTATTTTTTGCAAATAAAATTTGACCATTTATTTAGGTGCCTACTAATATTCATTATTTCATTATATGTATTCATTTATGTAAAATTAATGTTTAGATCAATTAATGTTGAATTGCTGCTATCTAAAAAAATAACATCGAGCTCCTCTAGGGACACCACCTGGTATTGGGTGGGCTAATGAGCATAAATTATAAAAAAACACAAAAAGTAAATTAAAAAACTATCTGTAGTAAATAATAAGAACATAATTAACTATTTATTACAGTGCACTTTGATATTTTTTTATTTTTTTAGGTAGCTTATATCTATTGTATTATGATACATAGGCAAAACAATAGAAAATAGATTGCAAATTTTCCAAAATACAATAATTAAATAAACAAATATTAAAAGAAACCTTCTTGCTTGGATGAAAATCATTAAAACTTCACGAGTATAATTAAAGTTAGAGTCAATTAGTTTTTAAGAGATAAACAATTTTTTTTTTAGTTTTTTTAATAACATTGCAAACCCCTCATTCAAGCAACTAACAACAGGAGTTCCAATGCGAAAATACCAAAAATTTGAAAAATAAATATTAGTTTAAAGAAATGTTAGTGTGTGAGTTAAATCCCTCCAAAAAAAAAGGATAAATCCCCATCCCCTAGTTATTTTATTAGACATGATTACAATAAAAAAAAAAACATTGATAATCATTTACAAAAGTTTGAAACCACGTAAATCCAAAATTGTTTGATATAGAGTAATTTTATTATTTTATTTTCGCGTAAATTGTATGCACAGCAATCAATTGTTAATTTTTTAAAATTTTGTTTGCCTCTCTTTGAAAACATGGCATTCAACAGTTTCGTGGTTTCGGAGTTTTGGCAACGATATGCCTTTTTCAAATGCAAATCTCTAGAAAGAGAAGAATTTTCAGATGTAAGGAATTTTTAGAAAAGAATATAAAGAGACAAAGAAAAAAAAATGTATGCGGTATTAAGTTTTAAAAACCAGCACACAGGAATTTATCTAGCTAATATCAAAATAGAAGTGGAAAATTTTGGATCATCAAGGGCCTTGCTCCCGTTCTTATAATTAATCCCAGAAAAATATTTAATAACACAACAACCTCTGGGAGGTTAATGACTTAATGCGTGAGCAGATTGACTATAACATGAAAAACAAGGGCGTTCCGGAATAAATTACAATTTCGGAGTCCCTGTACTATTATAGGCATGAAATCATGCTTAGAATCCACGATTAATATCGGCATGAAAAAAAGAGAAGAATATTAAAAAAAGATGAGACGGAGGATCAGCCCTCTGTGAGCAAATTACAGGTCTGAGAGTGGAGGGGAGAGGGTTGGAGACTATATATCCGCCGCGGCACCTAGCCAGGCATTGAAGTCTCCAAGATGCGTGTTATATTTGCTTGTCTCTTGCTCATCGGCGTGGCTCTTGCCAAGCCTGATACCACCAAGACCGAATCCAAGGAGGGCTACACGACCAAGTACGACAACATCGAATTGGACGAGATCCTCAGCAACGCCAGGCTCTTGGACAAGTATTTCAACTGTCTCGTAGAGAAGGACAAGTGCACTACTGATGGAAAGGAGCTCAAAGGTAAAACTATTTCCTTCAAATCAATTAGTCATTTCAGAAAATTATTCATTTGATAATTCGAAGAATTTGGTACTACTGTTACATTACCTTCTAAATTGTTTTTCCTATGTTTCGAAATTTCTAGGTACTTTTTACTGATGCATGCCTCCAACGTAGGTGCTCAGTTTATTTTTTTTATTTTGAGCAGCTTTGAAATTTTTTAAATTTTAAAGATATATTATTTGGTAGCTTGTTAACAGTAATATTTTTAAGTGTGGCCACAATAATTTAAGTATATTTTCATTTAAACATTCCTTTTATAATGCTTTGGTATGGCGAAACCGGAAGTTCAATCTTTACTTATATTCCTCTCTCATAACTCCGTCAAAACTTAAAGCTACCACATCAGATCTAACACTATTCTCCAATCTTCTTCTTCTTCAACTATTTATAATTTAACGTTACTTTAATATTATTTTGAATATGGATACTTCTAGATGTCGCAGGTCAGGGCCGAATCTATTGGCGGATATAGGGGGTGGCAACAGAGTCTGCAGCCCAGGGAGACAAATTTTCAAAAACTGAAGAAGTTCTATTCCTAATAAACTTTAATACACAGAAGCTGCAGAGGCTCCGCTGCTCTCGCCAATTTAAGCGTATAAGGTTCTTCGTTCCAACTATTACAGTCGGTTTAGGGTAATTTTTTCCTAAAGAATTTTCTTCGAGTAGGGACGGCTACCAGCCCCTAAATGGCGATGGTGTAAATCCGTCTCTGTCCGGAACTAGGATTTTAACCAGAGGTGGTAAGCTTAATTTTTTCTCCCCTTATTTCATCCTTCTTTCCCCCTCCCCCTCCGCTCTAAAACTCGAAAGTTTCAAAACAGCATTTTAGGTAATATATTTCGAATTATATCATCATCTCATTGCATTAAGTAATTTTATTGATTGAATTAAGGTCAAGACAATCCAAAAACAGAAACGAATATTTTTAACTTAACTAAAATTTCACTCGAAATTGGTCAAACTCCGAATTCTGCAGCTCGGGACAAGAGTCCCCTTTACCACCTCTCAGTTCAGGGACGTTTGTAAATCCTAGAAACTTAAATTCCTCAACCTCTTTCATCCATATCACCGAAAGCATTGACGTTTCCACTTCTGATGGTATTCAACTTTATAAATCTGTAATTATTTTAAATGATTACGAAAAATCAATCTTGCAAATTAACATATCCGGAAATCCCGTCAACGTGTATCTTGAAATGAATGAGAACATTCCTGGATAGATTTTTATTAAAATGTCACAATTACATCAAAATTCGTATCGCATTTCCTGAAACGTGGAAAAAATAATTTTATGATTAATCATTTTTCGTCCAGAGGAAACCTCAGTTCCTTCGAAAGATTTTAAATTATAATACACGCCCTTTTCAATTGAAGTGACTTTTATTTGGGGTCATTGAACTATGTAAAAAAGTCTTTAAATTTATTCATTTTATTTCGTTAATTATATTATAGCTGTCTTTGTTAAATGTATTAAACTTCTAGAACGTTGGCTTGCTCCAAAAACAGTAAAAAGTGAATCTAGTGCCATCAAAGCTATTTAAAAGCTTTCAAAAGAAGATTTTTTACTAGACAGTTGTTAGACTGTTATATTACTGAAATTATCATTTCTATTGCTAATTATAATATATTTTCAACCCTTTTCATCAAACTTATAATTATTTTAACTAATGCTTACTGTTCTTTAGGTATGCAAACGTATGAACCCTTATATCCATAAAACCGAATTTTCTTTTTGGAGGCATTTCAAAATTTAAGCATAATAATCGCATAGGAAATAGAAATATAATCATCAAATTGTACAAAGATTACCCCCACTCAATTATTTATCAGAATTAATTAACAAAGCTTAATGAACTTGAATATATAATCAGAATTTATAATAAGCCAATCAGTGTGGAATGTAATAAATAAATTAACTAAAATTTACTTTTCCTTTTTTCAGAAATCATCCCTGATGCACTTCAAACTGGGTGCTCCAAATGTAACGAGAAACAAAAAGCAGGAGTCGAAAAGGTACTTAAGTTCCTGATCGAAAAGAAGAGGGACTACTTTGATGAGCTGTCCAAGAAGTACGACCCAGAGGGTATCTACCTGAAGAAATACGAAGCCGAGGCTGAGAAACATGGAATCAAAATTTAAAGGACTACATGTGACCAACGGAATCATTAAAAAAAAGCACTAATATGTAAATTAAAAAATAAAGCAATTCAATATTTATAAAATCTTTTTTAAATCAGCTTTCTAACCTTCTCATATTTTATAATTCCTCAGAAATCAAATTATCAGAATTACGAATCAGGAAGGATAGATGCAAAACAATGCACAGACCAGGCATTTTATCTAATAAATCATTCAGCCAATACCAATGTTTACTACATATCATTTAACACAATTACCAATATGCACGCTGTATTTTTATTACTGAATCGAACATGATAATAAGAAATACTGCCTTAAACGCCAAAAGTTTCAGAGACAGACCTGTAATAATAACGGCTGTTAAACAGACAAAAATTAAACTTATTTAAAATTAAACATTTTAAAATTAAACTTATTTTAAACTTAAACTTATTTTAAACTTAAGTTATTTATTTCAACTTATTTATTACTTATTTTGACTTATTTTAAAATTAAACTTATTTTAAATTAAACTTATTTTACTTAATTAAACTTAAGAAGCTAACTACTAAAAAAGTTAATTTGGAGAAATAGACTGAGGCAGATGAAAATTTATTTTTAATCCTTTTTCAGACAGTAAAAAAAAGGATTTTTTCACTAAAATTCATTATTAATAATAATAATAATAAAAGGCTTAGCGAACCCGGAGATTCGATGCCGATACCACTAATCGCTGTCTACAAATCTCGGTCCACCGACTACCTTCCAAACCCAAATTCATTAGATCACTCTTAATACTATCCTCCCACCTACGTTTCGGTCTACCCCTCGGACGTTTACCAGTCAGCTCAGCGTTTATTAACTTTTTAGGAATTCGTTCGTTACTGAGCCCAACAACTTTGCAAGCCCATTTCAACCGTCGCGATGATATCACTTCGATTATATTAACAGGGTGCATGCTCCGCAATTCCGCGTTGTGTAATCTCCTAAACTCTCCGGTTGACTCATCCTTTTTCGGACCAAATATTTTACGCAGTACCTTATTCTCGAATACCTTAAGGCGTTGTTCGTCCTTCAAGGTTAGCGGCCACGTTTCACACCCATACAGAACTGTAGGCAAGATAATAGTTTTGTATATTCTAAGTTTTAAGTTTCTGGACAAAATGCGCGACCTAAGTAATGTTGACACCGAAAAATAACAAGCATTTCCCGCCTTTAACCGCGCCTTTATTTCCTCTTGAATACTAAAATTCATTGAAGAAATAAATTTTGATAAACTGCCTAGTCAAACAATGATGCTCTAGGACCAATGCTGGTGAACATTGTTTTTATTTCTATTTATATTCAAAGCATGTATTTGTTAAAATAATTAATCATGTGTTTGATGTACGCTACTTATTTAAATTGGATTTTATAATACAATTGTATGCTATTGTGTAGTCATTTTAGTAACTCAAAATAGTCAATTTATCAATTCAGATCGCATGTAATATTTTTATTAGTCCTACATTGGCGTGGTATATGGCAAGGCATCAAATATAAGTTTCTGAAGTGGGATTAGCGAAAATAATTAAGGAAAATAATGAGAGAGAGAGAGAAACGTTAATTTATAACAGGCATTATAGTTGTTTAAAACATACATTTAATACAACAAAATTCCCTTTTGTTTTACTTTCTAGACTACTGGTACTGGTAATGAGAGAGATAGAAAAAAAAAGGAGAGATTTAGAAAAAAAAAGTTTCGGGAAAGACAGAAAAAAAAGTTCATTTATAAAAGGCATATGTTGTTTAAGAAATACATTTAACGCCACGAAAATCTGTGTTGTTCTACTCTCTCGGCTACTTACTGGTAATAGTAATGAGAGAGGGAAAGAAAAAAAAGTAGTGAGAATAAAATAAAGAGAGATAAAGAGAGAAAAAATGTCCATTTATAACAGACATTATAGTTGTTTAAAACATATTTTTCAACCAACGAAAATTCCCGATTTTTTACTTTCTCAACTACCAACGGGTTACGGGTAATGATATCGGTGGGAAAATGATTGGTGCTTTTTGCGATCTCTAGACAGCTTTCCTTTCCTTTCCTGCTTAGAATTGAAGTTTAAACATTCAATTTCACGGGACAGCCAAAAAATAAATATTAAACGACCCTGTGCTAGAACGAACGCTCTAGGATCCTCATTTCGGGAGATTGAAAAGTTTGAAATATTCTTGACCGACTTCAATGAAACTTCAGAAGTATGTAGTAGTTTTAAGAAATGTATAAATTTTGGTAAAGGGGTATTTTATGGTGGTATTGCATGCCACTCCTCCAGTAATTTTAAGTTTGATTTTACACTGTACGTAAATGAACTGTATGATTTTTGTTTGCTGATTCCTTAAATATTTTCAGAAAGCAAAATTTTTTTTTTGTCAGTAGAGTTCTATCATTGGCATACTTTTGAACTTTCGGCTACATCGTTTTTCTTTATCAGATTGTGAATAACTTTGAACTATATAAAGCTAGTCATGCTTTTTGATAATATACTAGAGGAAGGTTGGTAGTGTGAGCCAAATAAAGCATCGTTATTTGTCTACATTGTTTAAGGTTTAGAGACGAAAACCGATTATTTTTTTCTATAACAACTGAACTGAATTTGGTGAAATTTCTTAGAGCCATTTAAAAAAAAAAAAAAAAAAAAAAAAAAAAAACAGAAATGCAAGAGGAAAAAAAAATAAAGCAAGGATAAAGTAGACTTCCTACCTCAAAATTACTCGGTAGGTGCCTTAGCCTGAAACCTAAAAGTAAATAATTTATTTTTCACTATTATGATTCCAATAACTTACTTAAAGGGGAGTTATCGTTTTCGACAATAATATATTAATTATAATATTTGGCCAGCAGCAAGATGAATCAAGTTGAGAATTAAGACGGCTACAAAACGCGGAATTGATTGACTAGCATGTAGTAAACAGTGGAACCGACGAGTAAACGATCGGGAGGGAGACCAAGACGTAGGTGGGAGGATTGCGCTTTGTCCTATCTTATAGATTTGTGTTTTGAAGGCTTCATCGTATATTTACATCGTCTTACTTATTTACTATAATTTGCTATAATTTATTATAAATATTTGCTAGAATTTGTTAAGACTTGGACAATAAGCGACATAAAATCCTCATATAAGATTGAAACGACAAGAAGGTACGTCGAATTCAATTGCGTAAATATTAGCTAGGCCTTAAATTATTATTAAGCCATTAAAAAAAGTTCTCCTTCAGATCAGGTCAAACCGTTAAATGTTTAATAGACAATTATAGGCATTAAATAACAGCGCGGTTGGTCCTTATCCTATCTGTGCATTGACCTAAGACAGCGGCCTTGACGATTCAGTTTGTGCATTCTTTTGATTGGCAGAACACATAGAATCGGTTGCCAATGCTGTAAACCCCCGAACCTCTATTCCATCCATTACATATTACTCTCAATAAACTCGAATTAATTATTAATTAAAATAGGCTTATTTTTAGTAACAACATAAACATATTTAGGGTTCATAATAACTGATCATAAACACAATCTTAAATGTACATACGGCTATAAAAAAATCTTCCGTTTTCTATTTATGTTGATAATTCTTTATGACATATATTTTGATAGTTACTTATGGCATGTAGAGATAGACAATCCGCTTATTAACTGATAGTAACTCGTTTCAATAAGTTATAAATGATTAGAAAAAAGGAAAAAAAAAGGCGTAGCTCATTTTCGGAGAATCATGATCTCCAATGCGATGATGATATTTGCCGGTAATCATTTTTTTTTTTTAATTTAATAATCAATATCGCAGTTCTGTTAATTTGTCAAAGGATGAACGTTCCATTAAATACGCCGTCACAGTAATAAACTGTATCAGCTACTTCAGAAGTTTAAGAGAGACCTTTAAAAATTTACAGATCATATAACAAAGGGAACTAATATACAAGGGGAAACAACTCAGAAGTATATATTTCTGAAAAAAATTGAAAACTACATTATGCAATGTAAGTTGGTTTTATTATGATAAGCTGCAAGCCTCATTTCTAACAGTTTATACTTTAAATTCTAAACTAGAACATCCCCTAGCTTGAATTTTTAAATAAAACTGGAGCACTTCGATAAATTCATTATAAGTTTTTTTTTAATTGTTTTACAACTCGAAAAAAAGTTTATTAATTTTTTTATGTTATGTTTATCTTAATTTTGTTAATAAGGAGATTTCTGTGTATTAGTTCATAACTTACAAATTACCAACAGGAAAAAATTATTTTTGAAAAATAACAAGGAAAGCTAATATACAAGGGTGTTCTGGATAAAATAAAAAAAAAAGAACCTGTGCCATGCCATGAAGGTTCAGTGCTTGGTTAGGAAGTGCCATTTTGTAGCTAAAAGGTAATCATAATAGAAGTGAATAAGGCCACCATCCGTAGATGTTGAAGCGTGTTCAACATCAGATCTATCCCAGAACCCAATGAAGGGCCCGGTACCCACTATATATAGTCTGAGTGTGATCTCCAGAAGGATCTCCCGAACCCAGAGCCAAACCTGGGTATTACAGAATATAACATTTATCTACTACAACCCAATATATTATAACATTAGATATAAACTTTATAAGAATAATGTTAAGTTTACCTTAAATTAGGATTATTTATTTATTTAATCACGAAAACCTTCGGTTGCACCTAGTTAGCTGCTAATCACATTTGATCGACGATGAGGAGAAAACTTCGTAAACGACTTTATAATGTTTGGAAGGCATATTAACATTCATATTAACTACGTCCTATTTCAATATATATTTTTATTGTGTACAAAATAACAACAGACTAACTAGTACAAAACTAATCAGTATAATGAAATTATGCTCTTCTAGCGCAGTTCTAAAGGTTACTGGGGAAAAAATAAAACTAAAAAACTAATGAACCAACAAAAAAACACAAAAAAAAACAGGAAATGATAGCATATCAACTAGTTAGTGCACCATTTATAGCAAGGAATTATTCCATGAATGTCTATTGCGGCAGAACCGTGATAATTTTTACGTGCGTTAGCGGGATTTTTTTATAGCTTCAAGTATTTTTTTTATGTTTTCTTTCCCTTTTCTTTTCCCTCCAAATAACCAAGTCTCGCAAAACTAAGTCCGTGTGAGTATAAAAAGCTTAGCTCACAAACAAAAAGTCGTACGAAAGTGAAATTACGTAATTAAAGTAGCTATATTCCTGTGATGTTACCGCAGCTTTTCATCAAAATCGACTAACCGGAAGTACAATTCTAGTTAGCCGATTTTGCACTTTTTTACTATTTTCTCAATAAGGGCTCTAACGATTCTGATGAAACTTGCCTAATGCATTCTCCTTAATGTCCTTTAACTTTTCATATATGTAGTAAATCAACGAGAAAATATAGAGAAAAAAGTTATAGCGAAAAGAAAATTTTATTTACGGATAACTCCAAAAGTATGCATTTTATGGTAAATTATTTATAAAATAATATGAAAGGTAATTAAAGTATCTAAACACCAAAAAAAAAAAGGAATCATCAAAATTGGAGCAGTAATAGCAAAGATATAGCGTATATTTATGAAGACTACAAGACCCTAGATATTTTTTTATTTTTTATTTGAAAAATAATACAAGCTGCCACACTCAATGGCAATAGGTATTAAGGCTATGAGAATCCATTCATACCATATGTACAAGATAAACGAAAGAAAAAAAACAAGGAAATAAAATAAAAATAATAAATATCGTATAAAAAGAAAAAAAAATGTACATTACTAGTAAAAATGAATAGATGAACAAATTAAATAATAAAAAAATAAGTAAACAACCAAGAAAAAAAAATAAGTTAAGTAAAAATAAAATAAGTCATCTTAAACACATTGATATCTATATACAATATTTACAATCTGCCCAGAGAACTCCGAACCAAGCTCTGCCCCCACATGTGAATGGCAAAGCCGGTCTCCAAGAGATCCCAGCGCTTCTCACACAGTCGCGCAACTGGTATTAAAGACCAGTGGAGACTGAGTGAGGGCGCTAGAGCCACAGACGCTCAGGACGTGAGTGGAGAAGCTGGCCATTGCCAGAACTCCAATAGCACATTTACAAAAGGTTTCGAGGCCATTGCCGTTTCAACCTTCGAGGAGGGTTATAAGGATGGATGGTGGTGGATAGGGATTGTGCTAAGGGATTAGGATGATGAGTAAGGCTCTGATGAAATGTGGAGAATTTGTATGGAATCATGCCAAGAATATACGGGATTTTAAGGTCCATGGTGTAAGGTCTTGTTTGAAACATAATATGGGGCATTAACTATTGTACGGAGGACTTTACACTGGAAGGATTGAATACGTTTGATGTTCGAAAGTTTAGCTGTCCCCCACAGTTCTAGTCTTTTAAATCTAGTATCAGGATTTCATGTTAGTCTTTTGTCAAGAAGGAAGCCAAGATACCGGACTGTGTCTGAAATGGGAAGTGGTTTGGAATTACAATGGACTGGCGGACAGGATCTGCGTCGGAGGGTGAATGTGACATGCTTACATTTTGATTCATTAACCTTGAAGCGCTAATTGTTGCACCACTGTTCGATCAGGGAGAGATGCCTTTGTAGGTTTAAGGATGTTTCAGGATCGGTATGGGATGATAGCATAGCGGTATCATCGGCAAATGTTGCCAGAAAAGTATCGGGATTTGAAGGAAGGTAAGCGATAAATAAAATGTAGAGGACTGGACCAAAGAAGCTGCCTTGTGGAACACCAGCTTCGGTTGGGTAATAGTTGGAAAATTCAGCACCACAGCGAACTCTGAAGGATTAGATAGAAGGATTGGAGTAATTGGATTTTGAGCTTGAAAAGCAAGCCATCGTGCCGCACCCGGTCAGAAGCTTGAAAGGCGCCAATGCAATATTGCTTGCTTTCAAGTGCAAAGGATATATAGTCAAGAACGCGAAGGCCTTGTTGAACAGTGGAATGTCCTGAGCGAAATCCAAACTGGTGTTAAGGGATTTTTTGGGATTCGAGTGTTGGAAGGACGAGTTTTAGAAGGATTTTTTCAAAGGATTTTGAAATAATCGGGAGTAAACTTATTGGCCTATAGGATGAGCTATTATTTATAGGTTTTCCTGGTTTATGGAAAAGGATAATTGTGGAGTGTTTCCACATCAGAGGAAAGTGGATCTGGGAAGTGAAGAGATCGTATCCAGAGAATTTTCGGGGTTTAAGGTTATTTATGAGGAATTTGACCTAAGAGGGGCTGACAGCTTTTGGAGGCAAAGAGAGAGGAATCGGTGAAGAGAGGAATTCCTTGACTTTAGCTGCATGGATGGGGTGGATTTCAGGATGGGGAATGAATATGTTGGAAAGATGCTCTATTCCCATCTGACGAAGCCCAGGATCCATCATCGCGTCGGAGGGGATGGGAAATGGAGTCGGATTTTTGGATCTTTTTTGTTACTTTCCAGAGGGAGTTGTCGGAAGGAAATAGTGAGGAAAGGTAGGACGTATAGGATTGTGATCTATAGGTGGACAATTTCTTTTTAACTAATTTGGAATAATGGTTGTATAGTTTCGGATCGTCAGGATGCCTGGTTCTTTGCCAGAGGGTCCTGGAACTTCGTTTGGAATGGATAAGATTTTTAAGATATTGAGGTAAAGGATTCTTTTGTCAGTATTTTGGGGAAGGAGGAGGTAAGTATGCATTCCAGATTGACAAGACCCTAGATTTAACATCCGAATGGAGACGGATGCAACCAACCCTTCTCCCACCAAGTCACCGATTTGCAGTTAACAACACGCTCTATAATAATGTAATGTAATAATATAAAAGTAGAAATTAGCTTATATTTATATTATATTATATTAATAATTTCTACTTTTATATTATTTAAAGGAAATAAATGTTTCGATGGAAACTAAATCGAAAGTTTTTAATATGTTCAGCTTGACAAATCAAAAATGTATAATGTAGAGAATTGTAGAACTAAAATTGTTTAAAAAAATAATTTATTGTGCTTTTATGAGAGAAGACTTGAAGAAGTGGATTCTGCGTTCTGAGTTTATTTCAAGTAGTGATTATATAAAGTCTTTAAAATTATGTTAAAAATATTATTATAAAGTAGTAAGGAAAATTTGTGTGATGCGTGCACAATACAAGATTTTTTATAGTTATAATAATAATATAAGCTAATTTATACTTTTATATTATTACATTACATAATAAGTCTCAAAGAACCTCGATAATTGATGCTTATACCAACATCAATCTTTGCCAGAGTCGGAACTAGGAGGGGGCAAAGGAGACACCTGCTCTGGGCGTAAGAATTTAGAGAGCAGTGAAGTTCGAAATTATATTATTATTTTATTTGATTATTGTGACCTTAATTCTGTCGATAGGATGAGTTAATGTAATTTGAAGACACTAATTCCGAAATAGATCGCCTAAATACTGTTATAAAACTGTATGATTTTATTCAGAGAAGAGGAGGGCCAACGTGAAAGATAGGGCGACAAAATTTAGCTTGCTCTTTCCCTCTCCTCCTCTCCCATCCCCCGACAAATATCCTATTTCAGAATCAATTGTATTTGTAATCTTTAAGTTTTACAATGTAATTATAATAATTACTTTTAAAAAAAAATGCTTAAAGAAGGGAAATAGAAAAAAGAGGCGAAATAAACATATAAAAGATATAGAAGACAGTAGTTTAGTAAATGATTTTAACCATTGTTGAGGCATATATAATGTTTTAATAAAAATTTTATATAGCATTGATTATGAACCATATCTTCTAAAATTCAATCTATTGTATTTCTGGCTCTACTACACCGTCATTTCCAAAGTCAGTCACACAAATCTACCGACATAAACTAAAAGGCTATTTTCCAAATCATTTTTTGAAATACATTTTTGTATTGTACCCGAATTGCTCAAAAAACTAAACCTAAACTAAACACAAATCTTCCGTCATCACGGAGCCCTCTGTGAGCAAATTACAGGTCTGAGAGTGGAGGGGAGAGGGTTCGAGACTATATATTCGCCGCGGCACCTAGCCAGGCATTGAAGTCTCCAAGATGCGTGTTATCTTAGCTTGTCTCTTGCTCATCAGCCTGGCTCTTGCCATGCCTGATACCACCAAGGAGGGCTACACGACCAAGTACGACAACATCGATTTGGACGAGATCCTCAGCAACGCCAGGCTCTTGGACAAGTACTTCAACTGTCTCGTAGAGAAGGACAAGTGCACTACTGATGGAAAGGAGCTCAAAGGTAACATATTTCCTTCAAATAATTTAGTCATTTCGGAAACTTATTCATTTAATAATTCGAAGAACATTATCTTCTAAATTCTTTTATCATATGTTTCGAAATTTCCAGGTACTTTTGTATATTCTCAAACTTTATATTGTTTTGGATTATACATTTTACAGTTCTCATTAATATTTTAATAACGAGTCTACTTCAGTTTACTTTTTTATTTGGAACAGCATTGAAAATTTTTAAATTTTAAAAATATGTTATTTGACACTTTGTTAACAGGTAGGTGCCGCAGTTTGACTGAAATAATTTGAGTATTTTATCATCTAAAAATTCCTTGAATAATACTTCGGCATGGCGAAACCGAAAGTTCAAAGCCGATAACAAAAAATCTGTACTTAAATTCCTCTCTCAGACTGTTATATTACTGAAATTATCATTTCTATTATTAATTATAATATATTTTTAACCCTTTTCATCAAACATGAAATTATTTTAACTAATACTATCTGTTCTTTAGATATGCAAACGTATGCAAACCCAATTATCTTTTTGAAGGAATTTCAACATTTAAGCATAATAAGTGCATAGCGAATAGAAATACAATCGTTTAATTGTACAAAGATTACTCCACTCGATTATTTATCAGAAATAATTAACTAAGCATAACAATCTTGAATATATAATCAGAATTTATAATAAGCCAATCACTATGAAATGTAATAAATGAATTTACCTTTTCATTTTTCAGAAATCATTCCTGATGCACTTAAAACTGAGTGCTCCAAATGTAACGAGAAACAAAAAGCAGGAGCCGAAAAGGTGCTTAAGTTCCTGATTGAAAAGAAGAGGGACTACTTTGACGAGTTGTCCAAGAAGTACGACCCGGAGGGTATCTACCTGAAGAAATACGAAGCCGAGGCTGAAAAACATGGAATCAAAATTTAAAGGACTACATATGATCAACGGAATCATAAAAAAAACAAAAAAAAACTCTAATATGTAAATTAAAATATAAAACAATTCAATATTTATCAGATCTTTTTTAAATCAACTTTATTACCTTCTCATATTTTATAATTCCTTTGCAAAAATTAACTTATCAGAATCAGGAATCAGAAATGATAGATCAGAGGGTGAGAGGAGTGAGGAAGGGAGGGCGGGAGAGAGGGAGATATTTAGAATTTTTTACTGTGATGTAACGTTCATGCATTGACAAATTAACAGAACGGCGATCATGATTATTAAGTTTAAAAAAAAAAAATTTTACTAGGAAAAATCGTCATTGAATTGGAGATCATGGTAGCCCGAAAAGGAGCTACCACTTCTGTTTTTTCTAATTAGTGATAGCTTATTAAAACGAGCTACTATCTCATTTAATCAGTTAATAAGCGGATTGTCCATATCTACATGTCACAAATAACAGAGAATTATCAAAATAAATAGAAAACGGAAGATTTTTTTATAGCCGTGTGTACATTTAAAATTGCGTTTGTGATCAATTATTACGAATCCTAAATATGTGTATGTTGTTACTAAAAATAAGTCTATTTTTATTAAGAATTAATTCGAGTATATTGAAAGTAATATGTAATGGATGGAATAGGGATACGGGGGAATTACGGCATAGACAACCGGTTCTATGTGTTTTGCCAATCAAAAGAATATACAAGGGTGTTCTGGATAAAAGAAAAAAAAAGAACCTGTACCATGCCATAAAAGTTCAGTTCTTGGTTAGTAATTTCATGACTAAAAGGTAATCATAATAGAAGATGATAAGGCCACGATTCATACTTGAACATCAGATCTATCCCACAGCCCAATGAAGGGCCCGGTACCCACCATATAGATCCTGAGTGTGATCTCCAGAAGGATCTCCCGACCCCAGAGCCAAACCTGGACTGAGATTACAGAATATATTATTTATCTATTACAATCCAATATATCATAACATTAGATATAACTTTATAAGAATAATTTTAAGTTTACCTTAAATGAAGATTATTTATTTATTTAATCATGAAAACCATCGGTAGCACCTAGTTAGCTACTAATCACATTTGATCGGCGATGAGGAAAAAACTTCGTAAACGACTTTATATTGTGTGGAAGGAATATTAACATTCATATTAACTATGTCCAGTTTCTATATATTTTTTGTATACGAAATAACCACAAATATAATAAGCTTTGAATAACAATTGTATCTACGGCGATTATACCTTATCCTATTTGAGCATTGATCCGTCACCGAAGGCAGAGTATTATTTGGCCTTCCTCATTGCTCCGTTGCGTTCATGGCTCACCGGCCTTAAATCACCATTAAATATTTCTTGCAACGGAACAAATATGCTGATAATAAATTGATTTTACATCCTTTCCATAACAAACAAATAACCAAGTCTCGCAAAAATATGTCCGTGTGAGTATAAACAGCTTAGCTCACAAACAAAAAGTCGTACGAAAGTGAAATTATGTATTTAAGGTAATATTCCTGTGATGTTACCGCAAGTTTTCGTCAATATCGACTAACCGGAAGTACAACTCTAGTCAGTCGATTTTGCACTTTTTTACTATTTTCTCGATAGGGGCTCCAACGATTTCGATGAAACTTGCCCAATGTCTTTTTCTGAAAGCCCTTTAACTTTTCAATATTTATAGGGCATCACCGAGAAAATAAAGAGAAAAAAGTTATGGTGAAAAGAATATTTTATTTTCACATAACTCAAAAAGTATTTTATGCTAAAATTCGCATGAACCTTTAGAGTTCGTTGCGGCACTGAATATTCCGATTTTTACCCAATCAAAGCCGGAGTTCCACAAGGCAGCGTCTTAGGTCCTATCCTCCATATCCTATACACCGCGGACATTCCCACAAACCCCGATACCTTCCTAGCAACATTTGCTGATGATACAACCATCCTATATTCTCACCCAGACCCTGAAGTAGCATCCTATTATTTCAAAAAACACCTCTGCTCAATTGAACAGTGGTGCAACCATTGGCGCAACAAAGTCAATGAATCCAAACGTAAAAATGTCACCTTCACACTCCGTCGCAGACCCTGTCCTCCAGTCCATTTCAATTCCATTCCACTTCCCACTCCGACACAGCTCGGTATCTTGGTTTTCTCCTAGACAAAAGACTGACTTGGAACCCACATGCCAGGCTAAAGAGACAAGAACTCAACCGAACATATGGTCAGTTATATAGACTATTGGTCAGAACATCACATCTTTCAATAGACAACAAACTATTAATCTGCAAGACCATACTAAAATCTATTTGGACCTACGGACTTGAACTCTGGGGGACAGCAAAATCTTCTAACATCAAACGTATCCAATCATTCCAGTCCAAAGTCCTTCGACCAATAGTCAACGCTCCTTATTATGTTTCAAACAAGACCTTACATCGTGACCTAAACATCCCATTTGTACTTGAACTTATTCCATCTATATTTTCAAACTTTCACCAGAACCTTAGCTGCCATCCTGATCCCTTAGCACAATCCATATCCAGCTCAAGCCATCCCTATAATCCTCCTCGTAGGTTGAAGCGGCAGTGGCCACGAGACCTTCTGTAAATATGCTATTGGGGTCCTGGCAATGGCCAGATCCTCCTCTCAAGTCCTGAGCGACTGTGGCCCTAGTGCTCTCACTCAGTCTCCACTGGCTTTAATCCAGTGATGCGGCTCAGAGAGAAGCGCTGGGGCCTCTTTGAGTCTTGCCTTGTCATCTACAAGTGGAGGGCAGGACATGGCTGGGAGTTCCCTGGGCAGAATGTAAATATGTATATATATATATATATATATATATATATATATATATATATATATATATATATATATATATATTTACATTCATTTACATTATTTAATTTATTTATTTTATTTTATTTTTTATTTTATTTTATTTTGTTCCTTCTTCTTTTGTTTACATTGTATATTTAGTTATCACCAGTGTCCTTTATCTTATCAATTTATTTTTCTTTATATTTATTTTATTGTATGCATAGTTATAAATACAGTGCGAATGGGTATTTCTGCCCTAATACTCATTGCTCTTGCGTGTGGCAGCTTGTATTATGTTCAATAAATAAATGAAGAAAAAAAATTACGCATGATATCATGATATGAAACTTGCTTAATGTATTCTCCTTAATGTCGTTTAACTTTTCATATATGTAGTAAATCAACGAGAAAATATAGAGAAAAAAGTTATAGCGAAAAGAAAAATTTTATTTACGGATAACTCCAAAAGTATGCAGTTTATGGTAAATTATATATAAAATAATATGAAAGGTAATTAAAATATATAAAAAAAAAAAAAGGAACCAACAAAATCGGACCAGTATCAGCAAACATACAGCTCGGACTAACCGGTAGTGCCAATTAGATTATCGATTTTACACTTGTTTGCAATTTTCATTTAAACGGCTCTAACGATTCTGATGAAACATGCCTAATGTATTCTCCTTAATGTCCTTTAACTTCATATATGTAGTAAATCAACGAGAAAATACAGAGAAAAAAGTTATAGCGAAAAGGAAATTTTATTTACGGATAATTCGAAAAATATGTTTATTTTATGGTAAATTACTTATACAATAATATGAAAGGTAATTAAAGTGTCAAAAAACCTTAAAAAAAGGAATCATCAAAATTGGACCAGTATTAGAAAAGATACAGCATATGTTTATAAAGACTACAAGACCCTAGATTTAACGTCCGACTGGAGACGGATGCATCCAAACCTTCTCCCACGAATTCACCGATTTGCTGTTAACAACACGCTCTATAATAATGTAATGTAATAATATAAAAGTAGAAATTAGCTTATGTTAATATTATATTATATTAATAATTTCTACTTTTATATTATTTAAACGAAACAAAATGTTTCTATGAAAACTTATTCTAAAGTTTTTAATATGTTCAGCTTGACAAATCAAAAAATGTATAACGTAGAGAATTGTCAAATCAAAATTGTTTAAAAAAATAATTTATTGTGCTTTTATGAGAGAAGACTTGAAGAAGTGGATTCTGCGTTCTGAGTTTATTTCAAGTAGTGATCATATAAACTCTTTAAAATTATTTTAAAAAGATTATTACTATAGAGTGGTAAGGAAAATTTTTGTGATGCACAGTACATAATGTAATGCACAGTACAAGATTTTATATAGTTATAATAATAATAAGTCTCAAAGAACCTCAATAATTGATGCTTATACCAACACCAATCTTTGCTAGTTCCTCCGGAACTAGGAGGGGGGCAAAGGTGACATCTGGTCTGGGCGTAAGAATTTAGAGAGCGGCGAAGTTTGAAATTATATTATTATTTTATTTGATTATTGTGACCTTAATTCTGTCGAAAGAACGAGGTAATATAATTAGAAGACACTAACTAATTCCGAAATTGAGCAAATAAATACTGTTATAAAACTGTATAATTTTATTCAGAGAAGAGGAGGGCCAACGTGAAAGAAGGGGCGACATAATTTAGCTTGCTCTTTCCCTCTCCTCCTCTCCCATCCTCCGACAAATATCCTATACAAATATACAAATATATATATACAAATTATAATAATTACTTTAAAAAAAAAATGTTTAAAGAAGGGAAATAGAAAAAAAAGAGGCGAAATAAACGTATAAAAGATACAGAAGACAGTAGTTTAGAAAATGATGTCAACCATTGTTGCGGCATGTATAATGTTTTAATAAAAATTTTATACATGGACGAATTTGGTTATTAAAAAAATGAATGATTAATTCTTCTTCAACTATTTATAATTTAATGTTAGTTTAATATTCTTTTAAATATGGTTGCTTCTAGATGTCGCAGATCAGGGCCGGAATTACAAATATTCAAAATCTGAAGAAGTTCTATTCCTAATAAACCTTAATAAACTGAATATGCAGAGGCTCCGCTGCTCTCGCCAAATTAAGCTTATAAGGTTCTTAAATATTTTCTTAAATTTAATCTATTTCTGGCTCTACTACACCGTAGTAGTCTAAAAGTCAGTCACACAAATCTACCGTCATAAACCTTAAGGTCCTTTCTCAAAATCATTTTTTGAAATGCATTTTTGTATTGCACCCAAATTGCTCTAAAAACTGAACCTAAACTAAACACAAATCTTCCGTCATCACTGAGTATTAGCTCTCTGTGAGCAAATTACAGGTCTGAGAGTGGAGGGGGGAGGGTTGGAGACTATATATCCGCCGCGGCACCTAGCCAGGCATTGAAGTCTCCAAGATGCGTGTTATCTTTGCTTGTCTCTTGCTCATCGGCCTGGCTCTTGCCATGCCTGATACCACCAAGGAGGGCTACACGACCAAGTACGACAACATCGATTTGGACGAGATCCTCAGCAACACCAGGCTCTTGGACAAGTACTTCAACTGTCTCGTAGAGAAGGACAAGTGCACTACTGATGGAAAGGAGCTCAAAGGTAACACTATTTCCCTCAAATCATTTAGTCATTTCGGAAACTTATTCATTTGATAATTCGAAGAACATTATCTTCTAAATTGTTTTTCCAATATTTCGAAATTTCTAGGTACTTTTGTATATTCTCTAACTCTATACTGTTTTGGATCATACATTTTACAGTCTTCGTTACTATTTTACTGATACCTCCAACGTAGGTGCTCAGTTTATTTTTTTTATTCTGAGCAGCATAGAAAATTTTTAAATTTTAAAAATATGTTATTTGACAGCTTGTTAACAGGAAGGTGCCACACTTTGACTAAAATACTTTGAGTATCTTATCATCTAAAAATTCTTTGAATAATACTTCGGCATGAGAAACCGGAAGTTCAAAGCCGATAACAAAAATTCTGTACTTAAATTATTCTCTCAGAACCCCATCAAAACTAACAGTGTACATCATTCTCCAATCTTCTTCTTCTTCAACTATTTATAATTTAATGTTAGTTTAATATTCTTTTGAATATGGTTGCTTCTAGATGTCGCAGATCAGGGCCGGAATTACAAATATTCAAAATCTGAAGAAGTTCTATTCCTAATAAACCTTAATAAACTGAATATGCAGAGGCTCCGCTGCTCTCGCCAAATTAAGCTTATAAGGTTCTTCGTTCCCACGATTACAGTTGGTTTAGTGTAATTTTTTTCTAAAGAATCTTCTACGAATAGGGCGGCAGATTGCTACCAGTCCTTAAATGGCGATGGTGTAAATCCGTCTCTGTCCGGAACTAGGATTTTAACCAGAGGTGGTAAGCTTAATTTTTTCTCCCCTTATTTCATCCTTCTTTCCCCCTCCCCCTATGCTATAAAACTAGACAGTTTTAAAACATCGTTTTAGTTAATAAAATTTCGAATTATATATCATCATCTCATTGCATTACTAATTTCATTGACTGAATTAAGGTCAAGAAAATTCAAAAGCAGAAACTAATATTTTCAACTTAATTAAAATTTCACCCGAAATTGGTCAAACTCCGAATTCTGCAGCTCGGGACAAGAGTCCCCTTTACTCCCTCTCAGTTCGAACCCAGTTGTAAATCCTAGAAACTTAAATCTCTCAACCTCTTTCATCCATATCACCGAAAGCATTAACGTTTCCACTGCTGATTGTGTATTAAACTTTATAAATCTATAATTATTTTAAATGATTACAAAAAATCAATATTACAAATTAATAGGTCCTGAAATCCCGTTAACGTTTATCTTCAAATAAATGAGAACATTCCTGCATAGAGTTTTAGTAAAATATCATAATTACATCAAAATTCGTATCACATTTCCTGAAACGTGGCCAAAATAATTTTATTATTAACATTTTTTCGTCCAGAGGAAGCCTCAGTTCCTTCGAATTTTTTAAAATTATAATACGCGCCCCTTTCAATTGACGTGACCTTTATTTGGGGCCATTGAACTATATCAAAAAGCAAAAGCCTTATTTGTTAATCTTTTAACTCGTTTTGTTTCCTCCTAGAAAATTGGCTAGCTCCAATATGCGCCTTTACTGCACCAAAGATTGTCCTCCAGCCAACGTTTCGGTATACTCCTCGGGCCTTTACCCGTTGGTTCAGCAAAGAAAAATTGTACGCAATATTTAAACTTATTATTATAATTATTAGCGCATCCAAGTAAATATTTTTTAAACGGATAGTAAATTAAAACAGTAAAAAATGAATCTAGTGTTTTATAAGCTATTTAAAAGATTTCAAAAGAAGAGTTTTTTCTAGACAGTTGTTAGACTGTTATATTACTGAAATTATCATTTTTATTATTAATTATAATGTATTTTTAACCCTTTTCATCAAACCTGTAATTATTTTAACTAATACTATATGTTCTTTAGGTATACAAACGTATGAAACCTAATTATCATTTTGAAGGCATTTCAACATTTAAGCATAATAAGTGCATAGCGAATAGAAATACAATCGTTAAATTGTACAAAGATTATTCCACTCGATTATTTATCAGAAATAATTAACTAAGCAGAACAACCTTGAATATATAATCAGAATTTATAATAAGCCAATCACTATGAAATGTAATAAATGAATTTGCCTTTTCTTTTTTCAGATATCATTCCTGATGCACTTAAAACTGAGTGCTCCAAATGTAACGAGAAACAAAAAGCAGGAGCCGAAAAGGTACTAAAGTTCCTGATCGAAAAGAAGAGGGACTACTTTGATGAGTTGTCCAAGAAGTACGACCCGGAGGGTATCTACCTGAAGAAATACGAAGCCGAGGCTGAGAAGCATGGAATCAAAATTTAAAGGACTACATGTGACCAACGGAATCATAAAAAAAAAACAAAAAACTCAAATATGTAAATTAAAGTATAAAGCAATTCAATATTTATCAGATCTTTTTTAAATCAAATTTATTACCTTATCATATTTTATATACTATACTTCCTTCGCAAAAATTACCTTATCAGAATTACGAATCAGGAATGATAGATCAGAGGATGAGAGGAGAAAGGAAGGGAGGGAGGGAGGGAGGAAGATTTTTACAATTTATTACTGTGATGATATATTTAATGTAACGTCCATCCATTGACAAATTAACAGAACAGTGATGTTGATTATTAAATAAAAAAAAAAAATATTACGGGCAAAAATCATCATTGAATTGGAGATCATGGTAGCCCGAAAAGGAGCTAGCACAATTTTCTTTCTAATCACTGATAACTTATTAAATAGAGTTACTATCTCTTATAATCAGTTGATAAACGGATTGTCCATCTCTACATGTCACAAATAACAGAGAATTATCAAAATAAATAGAAAACGGAAGATTTTTTTATAGCCGTGTGTACATTTAAAATTGCGTTTGTGATCAATTATTACGAACCCTAAATATGTGTATGTTGTTACTAAAAATAAGTTTATTTTTATTAAGAATTAATTCGAGTATATTGAGAGTAATATGTAATGGATGGAATAGGGATACGGGGGAATTACGTCATAGACAACCGATTCTATGCGTTTTGCCAATTAAAAGAATATACAAGGATGTTCTGGATAAAAGAAAAAAAAGAACCTGTACCATGCCATAAAAGTTCAGTTCTTGGTTGGTAAGTGCCATTTCATGACTGAAACGTAATCATAATAGAAGATGATAAGGCCACCATCCACGCTTGAACATCAGATCAATCCCACATCCCAATGAAGGGCCCGGTCCCCACTATATAGATCCTGAGTGTGATCTACAGAAGGATCTCCCGACCCCAGAGCCAAACCTGGACTGAGATTACAGAATATATCATTTATCTATTACAATCCAATATATCATAACATTAGATATAACTTTATAAGAATAATTTTAAGTTTACCTTAAATGAAGATTATTTATTTATTTAATCATGAAAACCATCGGTATCAACTAGTTAGCTACGAATCACATTTGATCGACGATGAGGAGATATAATATTAACATTCATATTAACTACGTCCAATTTCCAATATGTCCAACCAAATATATAATTTTATTGTATACGAAATAACACAAATATAATAAGCTTTTAATAACAAGTATATCTTCGGCAATTATACCTTATCCTTTTTGAGCATTGACCCGTCACCGAAGGCAGAGTATTATTTTGCCTTCCTCATATTGCTCCGTTGCGTTCATGGCTCACCGGTCTTAAATCACCATTAAATATTTTTTACAACGGAACAAATATTCTGATAATAAATTGATTTTATATCCTTTCAATTTCCAATACTTTTTTCCTCGATTTTAAAACAAATTAGTAAAATGAAATTATGCTCTTGTGGCGCAGTTCGACGATAATTCCTCAGTTGCTAACGCAGATCTGATTATCTGATATCGTTAATGGGGAAAAAATAAAAAATAAAAAAATAATGAACCAACAAAAAAAAAAAAGGAAATGATTGGATATCAACTAGTTAGTGCACCATTTGTAGCAAGGAATTATTCCATGAATGTCTATTGCGGCAGAACCGTGATTATTTTTACGTGCGTTAGCGGGTTTTTTCTATAGCTTCAAATATTTTTTTAGTGTTTTCTTTCCCTTACATATATTTGAAATATATATTACCAGATATAATAAACAAATAACCAAGTCTCGCAAAAATAGGTCCGTGTGAGTATAAACAGCTTAGCTCACAAACAAAAAGTCGTACGAAAGTGAAATTATGTATTTAAGGTAGGTATATTCCTGTGATGTTACCGCAACTTTTCGTCAAAATCGACTAACCGGAAGTACAACTCTCATTAGTCGATTTTGCACTTTTTTACTATTTTCTCGATACGGGCTTCAACGATTTCGATGAAACTTGGCCTATGTCTTTTTTTGAAAGCCCTTTAACTTTTCAATTTTATAGGGCATCACCGAGAAAATAAAGATAAAAAAGTTATGGTGAAAAGTATTCAGTATTCAGAACTGAAAAAGTATGCATTTTATGGTAAATTATTTATAAAATAATATAAAAGGTAATTAAAGTATATAAAAAACAAAAAAATAACCAACAAAATCGGACCAGTATCAGCAAACATACAGCTCGCACTAACCGGTAGTGCCAATTATACTATCGATTTTACACTTGTTTGCAATTTTCTCTTGAACGGCTCTAACGATTCTGAAACTTCCCTAATGTATTCTCCTTAATGTCCTTTAACTTTTCATATATGTAGAAAATCAACGAGAAAATACAGAGAAAAAAGTTATAGCGAAAAGAAAATTTTATTTACGGATAACTCGAAAAGTATGCATTTTATGGTAAATTATTTATAAAATAATATGAATGGTAATTAAAGTATCTAAAAACAAAAAGGAATCATCAAAATTGGACCAGTATTAGCAAAGATACAGCGTATATTAATAAAGACCACAAGACCCTAGATTTAACGCCCGAATGGAGACGGATGCAACCAAAACTTCTGCGACGAAGTCACCGATCCACTGTGGGCGAAATGGTCAATCTAGCGTCGTTTAATTCAATTTTCAAAGTGTTTAATTGCGCCAAAATTGTGTTTCTATCAATTAATAATATCCCACTGAACGATTCTAATTTGATTGACATGATCCAGTTGAACAGCTCTGAGCTGTCAAACACAACATATGTTTCAGCCGGTGCCTCACTAAGACAAATATTTGTCTGAATTAAGTGGAAGAAAAGTGGTTTTATTTATAGTTAGAGGTATGCATTAACTAAAAAAATTTTTATTTGTGACCTGTGCTAAAGTGTTGTAGAAAAAAATATGGTTAAAGTTGATTATACCACTAACTGCTTGAACTTCTGATATTCGTGGGTATTCGCGCTAGAATATTTTTTTTTAAATTACTATGTTGTCTTGTGATTGTAAAATGTCCAAATCATCTGCAGCCACCTGCAACTTTACATGATATTTCATTTTTTAGGAACAATGTCCGTGCTCAGACGAGAAGTTTATTTACTATGGCGCAACGAGCCCGTGCCTATTAAAAAAATTTCTGCCGTTGAAAGTCATATATTTAATAATATAATTAATATCAAAATGTATGATGATAATGAAATCCTTCTAATAAGCAAAAAACTTAGAAATTTTGTTGCAAAATTGGCTGAGAAATGGAAATTCAACCATAGAAGCAGCCACAAGTTTGAAGAAAACAACAAGGAGTGATTAGATGGATAACTTTTATTAATTAATCCACTGACTAATCGTGGAAGACCTGATAAGATGTTCGACGAATGTTCCAACAAAATGAAATTAAGTAAAGGAAATTGTGTGTTCAAGAAGGCTTAAAAAGAAAAATGTCTTTGCTTGCTTATATCCCAATGGCTGGTTGCGGCAACACCAATAACGGCAATACAGCCAGGCGATTTTTCAGAGAACCAAAATTAGCATCCGAAATAACCGGAGTGAATGAGGAGCTAATTTACAGATTCAGTGTCATATAATGCTCGATTGCTTGCGGGCTCAAAATTGATATTGAATCCTTTAGGCAATATGCTTTACAGACCGCAGAACTTTTTATCACGCAGTATCCTTGGTTTTATATGCCGTGTTCCATACATAAAATCTTAATACATGGAGCCGATATAATTAAAGTATCACCACTTCCAATAGGAAAAATGTCGGAAGAAGCTTTAGAAGCCCGGAACAAATTGAACAAAATACAATGGAGGACTTAATGCATGCTCTCTTGTGTTCATCAGATCCCTTGATTAAAAATTTACGCAAACCACAAGGCAACTCAAAAAAGAAGGAAGTCGATAATGATATTTTACAACTTTTGTCAGAACATTGTGTACCTTGCACCTTAGAATCATCTAGTAATTCCGAATAGGAATAAAAAACTGTTATTACTATTGTTATTTTTTTCATTATAATTAAATTTTTGTTATGAAAAGAACTGAAATATATGAAGACTGAATAAGGCCAAAAAAAAGTTATTTCAACAGAAAAAAAAATAAATCTTAAAAAAACTGTTTTTAATATTAAAGTATTTATATATATATATATATATATATATATATATATATATATATATATATATATATATATATATATATATATATATATATATATATATATATTTTTTTTTTTTTTTAACCCAAAAGAATGTGAAACATTAAATATATTAACTTTATAATGTTTTCCTGAATGAAATAAACAATGTCTAAAATATGAAAATAGTTGCAACTTTCACAAAAAAAAGTATATATAAACATATTTTTAAATTTTTTTTTTTATTAAACATTGTAGCTTAATCTATTTTCTAATTTTCTTAATCTATTTAATCTAATTTCTAATTTTCTAAAAAAAATATTACACAAAAAAAAATTTCCCTAAGCGCTATTAATTAAACACCGCTAGATGAGCCTTTTCGCCCACTGTGCGATCTGTTGTTAACAACACGCTCTATAATAATGTAATGTGATAATATAAAAGTAGAAATTAGCTTAAATTAATATTATATTATATTAATAATTTCTACTTTTATATTAATTAAAGGAAACAACATGTTTCTATGGAAACTAAATCGAAAGTTATACATATTCAGCTTGACAAATCAAAAATGTATAACGTAGAAAATTGTCGAACTAAAATTGTTTAAAAAAATAATTTATTGTGCTTTTATCAGAGAAGACTTGAAGAAGTGGATTCTGCGTTCTGAGTTTATTTCAAGTAGTGATCATATAAACTCTTTAAAATTATGTTAAAAAGATTATTATTATAGAGTGGTAAGGAAAATTTGTGTGATGCGTGCACCGTACAAAATTTTTTATAGTTATAATAATAATGTCTCAAAGAACCTCAATAATTGATGCTTGTACCAACATAAATCTTTGCTAGTTCCTCCGGAACTAAGAGGGAGGAAAAGGAGACACTTGGTCTGGACGTAAGAATTTAGAGAGCAGCGAAGTTTGAAATTATATTATTATTTTATTTGATTATTGTAAACGTAATTCTGTCGATAGGACGAGGTAATGCAATTAGAAGACACTAATTCCGAAATTGATCACCTAAATACTGTTATAAAAGTGTATAATTTTATTCAGAGAAGGGGAGGGCCAACGTGAAAGAAGGGGCGACAAAATTTAGCTTGTCCTTCCCCTCTTCTCCTCTCCCATCCCCCGACAAATATCCTATTTCAGGATCAGTTTTGTAATCTTTAAGTTTTAAAGAGACAAATTATAATAATTACTTTTTTAAAAAAATGCTTAAAGAAGGGAAATAGAAAAAAAAAGAGGCGAAATGAACCTATAAAAGATACAGAAGACAGAAGTTTAGGAAATGATGTTAACCATTGTTGTGGCATATATTATGTTTTAATAAAAAATTTATACATGGACGAATATGGTGATTTAAAAAAGAATTGATTATGAACCAGAGTTTCTAAAATTCAATGTATATCTGGCTCTACTACACCGTCATTTCCAAAGTCAGTCACAAAAATCCACCTTCATAAACTATATGGCCCTTTCTCCAAATCATTTTTGAAATACATTTTGTATTGTACCAGAATTGCTCTAAAAACTAAACCTAAGCTAAACACAAATATTCCGTCATCACGGTAGATTCCTCTATAGCAAATTAGTAGATTCATCTGTGAGCAAATTACAGGTCTGAGAGTGGAGGGGAGAGGGTTGGAGACTATATATCCGCCGCGGCACCTAGCCAGGCATTGAAGTCTCCAAGATGCGTGTTATCTTTGCTTGTCTCTTGCTCATCGGCGTGGCTCTTGCCAAGCCTGATACCACCAAGACCGAATCCAAGGAGGGCTACACGACTAAGTACGACAACATCGATTTGGACGAGATCCTCAGCAACACCAGGCTCTTGGACAAGTACTACAACTGTCTCGTAGAGAAGGACAAGTGCACTACTGATGGAAAGGAGCTCAAAGGTAACACTATTTCCTTCTAATCATTTAGTCATTTCGGAAACTTATTCATTTGATAATTCGAAGAAGATTATCTTCTAAATTGTTTTTCCAATATTTCGAAATTTCTAGGTACTTTTGTATATTCTCTAATTCTATACTGTTTTCGATCATACATTTTACAGTCCTCGTTACTATTTGACTGATGCCTCCAACGTAGGTGCTCAGTTTATTTTTTTTACGCGCCCCTTTCAATTGACGTGACCTTTATTCGGGGCCATTGAACTATATCAAAAAGCAAAAGCCTTATTTGTTAATCTTTTATCTCGTTTTGTTTCCTCCTAGAAAATTGGCTAGCTCCAATATGCGCCTTTACTGCACCAAAGACTGTTATCCAGCCAACGGTTCGGTATACTCCTCTGGCCTTTACCCGTTGGTTCAGCAAAGAAAAATTGTACGCAACATTTAAACTTATTAATATAATTATTAGCATATCCAAGTATTCCCTTCTCTATGGAACCTTTTAGTTATTTTTTAAACGGATAGTAAATTAAAACAGTAAAAAATGAATCTAGTGCCATCATAGCTATTTAAAAGCTTTTTATCAAACCTGTAATTATTTTAACTAATACTATCTGTTCTTTCGGTATGCAAACGCATGAAACCCAATTATCTTTTTAAAGACATTTCAGCATTTAAGAATAATAAGTGCATAGCAAATAGAAATAAAATCGTTAAATTGTACAAAGATTACTCCACTCGGTCATTTATCGGAATTAATTAACTAAGCATAACAATCTTGAATATACGAGTATAATCAGAATTCGTAATAAGCCAATCACTGTGAAATGTAATAAATGAATTTGCCTTTTCTTCTTTCAGAAATCATTCCTGATGCACTTAAAACTGAGTGCTCCAAATGTAACGAGAAACAAAAAGCAGGAGCCGAAAAGGTACTTAAGTTCCTGATCGAAAAGAAGAGGGACTACTTTGACGAGTTGTCCAAGAAGTACGACCCGGAGGGTATCTACCTGAAGAAATACGAAGCCGAGGCTGAGAAACATGGAATCAAAATTTAAAGGACTACATGTGACCAATGGAATCATAAAAAAAAAATCTAATATGTAAATTAAAATATAAATCAATTCAATATTTATCAGAACTTTTTTAAATCAACTTTATAACCTTTCATATTTTTTAATTCCTTCTCAAAAATTAACTTATCAGAATTAGGAATGAGGAATGATAGATCAGAGGGTGAGAGGAGAGAGGATGGGAGGGAGGAAGGGAGGGGGATATTTACAATTTATTACTGTGATGACATATTTAATGTAACGTTCATCCATTAACAAATTAACAGAACAGTGATCTTGATTATTAAATTTTAAAAAAAAATTATTATGGGTAAAATTCATCATTGAATTGGAGATCATGGTAGCCCGCAAAGGAGCTAGCACTTTTTTTTTCTAATCACTGATAACTTATTAATACGAGTTACTATCTCTTTTAATCAGTTGATAAGCGGATTGTTCGTCTCTACATGTCTTAAATAACAGAGAATTATCAAAATAAATGGAAAACGGAAGATTTTTTATAGCCGTGTGTACATTTAAAATTGCCTTTATGTTCAGTTATTATGAACCCTAAATATGTGTATGTTGTTACTAAAAATAAGACTATTCTTATTAACAATGAATTGGAGTATATTGAGAGTAATATGTAATGGATGGAATAGGGATATGAGAGGATTACGGCATAGACAACCGATTCTATGTGTTTTGCCAATCAAAAGAATATACAAGGATGTTCTGGATAAAAGAAAAAAAAGAACCTGTACCATGGCATAAAGGTTCAGTGCTTGGTTAGTAAGTGCCATTTCGTGACTAAAAGGTAATCATAATAGAAGATGATAAGGCCACCATCAGAATCTATTCTTGAACATCAGATCTATCCCACAACCCAATGAAGGGCTCGGTACCCACTATATAGAGCCTGAGTGTGATTTCCGGAAGGATCTACTGACCCCAGAGTCAAACCTGGAATGAGATAACAGAATATATCATTTAGCAACTACAACCCAATAAATTATAACATTAGATATAACTTTATAAGATATAAAACATTAGATATAAAATTTTAAATTTACCTTAAATGAGGATTATTTATTTATTTAATCACGAAAACCATCGGTAGCACCTAGTTAGCTACTAATCACATTTGATCGACGATGAGGAGAAAACTTCGTAAACGACTTTATATTGTGTGGAAGGAATATTAACATTCATATTAACTATGTCCAGTCTCTATATATATTTTGTATACGAAATAACAACATATATAATAAGCTTTGAATAACAATTATATCTACGGCAATTATGCCTTATCCTATTTGAGCATTGACCCGTCACCGAAGGCAGAGTATTATTTGGCCTTCCTCATTGCTACGTTGCGTTCATGGCTCACAGGTCTTAAATCACCATTTAATACTTCTTGCGACGGAACAAATATGCTGATAATAAATTGATTTTATATCTTTTCAATTTACAATGTTTTTTTCCTCGATTCGAAAAAGCTAGTTAGTATAATGAAATTATGCTCTTGTAGCGCAGTTCGAAGATAATTACTGAGTTACTAACGCAGATCTGAAGGTTACTGGGGAAAAATAATGAGCCAACAAAAAAAAGAAAAATGAGAAATGATTGCATATCAACTAGTTAGTGCACCATTTGTAGCAAGGAATTATTCCATAAATATCTATTGCGGCAGAACCGTGATTATTTTTACGTGCGTTTGCGGAGTTTTTTTTTATAGCGTCAAGTATTTTTTTATGGTGTCTTCTTTCCCTTACCTATATTTGAAATATATAACCAGATATAATAAACAAATAACCAAGTCTCGCAAAAGTAAGTTCGTGTGAGTATAAACAGATTAGCTCACAAACAGAAAGTAGTACGAAAGTGAAATTACGTATTTAAGGCAGGTATATTCCTGTGATGTTATCGCAACTTTTCGTCAAAATCGACTCGCCGAAAGTGCCAATTATATTATCGATTTCAACACTTGTTTCTCTTTAACGGCTCTAACGATTCTGATGAAACTTGCCTAATGTATTTTCCTTAAAGACCTTTAACTTTTCATGTATGTAGTAAATCAACGAGAAAATGCAGAAAAAAAAGATATAGCATAAAGAATATTTTATTTGCGGATGACTCCAAAAGTATGCATTTTATGGTAAATAATGTATAAAATTATATGAAAGGTAATTAAAGTATGTAAAAATAAAAAAAAAGAATCACCAAATCCGACCAGTTTTAGCAAAGATACAGCTTATCTTATAAAGACTACAAGACCCTAGATTTAATGTCCGAATGGAGACGAATGCGACCAAACCTTCTCCCACGAAGTCACCAATCTGCTGTTAGCAATACGCTTTATAATAGTGTAATCTAATTATATAACAGTAGGAATTAACTTAAAATAATATTATATTATAATAATAATTTCTACATTTATATTATTTAAAGGAAACAAAATGTTTCCATTTAAACTAAACCGAAACTTTTTAATATGTTCAGCTTGACAATTAAAAATTTTTTGTACTTTTATGAGAGAAGACTTGAAGAAGTGCATTCTGCGTTCTGAGTTTATTTCAATTAGTGATTATGTGAACTCTTTAAAATGTTGTTAAAAAGATTATAATAATAGAGTGGTAACAGAAATTTGTCTGATGCGCGCACCGCAACAGATTTTTATAGTCATAGTAATAATAATAAATCTCTAAGAACTAAGACAATTGATGATACCAACATCAATCTTTGCCAGGGCCGGAATTAGGAGGGAGCAAAGGAAACTCATGCCTTGGGCGTAAGAATTTAGCGAGCAGCGAAGTTCGAGCGAAATTATATGATTATTTTATTTGATTATTTAATTATGTCAATATTAAATGACACCAATTCCGAAATATATTCCGAACCGTCTAACATTTCTGCATTCCCCGTACCAAGGCTTCACTGATTCATGCAGGTATATCTTGAAGAGAGTGGGTGACATGCTACATCCTTGCTTCAATCCCTTGGTACCATGAAAAGTGTCAGAAAGGTGGTTACTACATCTGATCTGATACATGTCGTTGTTTTATAAGTGTCTCACAGCTTATATCAATGCACCACTAATGCCTGCTTCTCTCAGTGTTACCCACAGTCTCTCTCTAGGCACATTATCATAAGCCTTTTCCAGGTCTACAAAAGCCATATGGAGTTCCTGCTTTCTTTCTTGGGCCTTCTCAACGAATAGGCGAAGAACACATATGTTGTCTGTACATGACCGGCCCACCGTAAAATCTGCCTGCTCCTGAGGGGTAAAGTATGCCTCCTCTAACTTGTCCTGGAGCAGCCTGGCCAGGGAATTTTGCACGCAGATTCCTCGATTGTTCCGGCCCTCAGGTCATCCGTGATATCATCTCCCTTGAGAATACGGTTAATTGCATGCGTCATTAGTATCAGTTTCGCACTTCCAGCTTTTAGGAGCTCCATAACAATTCCATCTGGTCCAGGAGATGTTCCAGTCTTGGCTTTGATAGGGCCCGCCGAACATCACTCTCCACCACCTCAACCGGTTGCTCAGCTTCTTCAGGCTCGGTATCATCTTCCTGATACGCAAACTGAGGTCTCTCTTCACTTAGGAGGGTTTTGTAGTGGTTTCCCCACTCCTTTTCCTTAATGGGGAATAGCAAATTTCTCTTTCTTGTTGTTCTCATCTTTTTCAGTATTCCCCAGCTCTCCCGGATTCGATTAAACTCTAAAGTATTGTTGATTCGCTGGCAACATCTTTCCCATGAATCGTTTTTGGCTTATGTCACCTGCTCTTTCACCTTCCGGTTCAGGGTCTTATATGCCACCCAATCATCTCTCCTGTTGGAAGATACTTTCCATAGGCTAGCTTCTCTTACTAGCTGGGCTACTTCCTATGTCCACCAATCCTGCAGGCACCGCTTCTCCTCCTCACCCAGTGCCTCTCTTGCCGCCAAATGGACACATTCCCTTAAATGCCCATATTTCTCTTTCGCTGTTGGCCCATAAGAAAGGTCAATCCTCTCATCCATGAGCACACTCACGTTACCCAGAAGCTGCAACTTGTACTTAAGAGCGTCCAATGTATGTGTATCCCGTTTCTCCTGGCTACTTCTAGACATCCTCCAGTGGAAGAGAATCTTGACCCTGAGCATGTGCTGGTCACTACCACACTCCCATCCTCTGAAAACCCTCACATCTTCCACCTTAAATGAGCATCTTGGCCTTGTAATGCAATAATCTAAAATCGAGGGCTGGAATCCCGGCTTGCTCCACTTGTTTGATGGATCTGCTTGTGCCTGAAGAAAGTTCTCTGAATTTATGAGCCTACGACCATTATGTATTACCATTTTCTCACCAAATCGTCCAACCCTCGCATTGAAATCCCCAGCAAGGATGATCTCGGCATTAGGCCGCACTTTTTCCAAAGCTTCCCTCAAACTCTCTTCAAATGTATCTTTACTTGCCTAAGGTTCGTGCTTTCCCGGTGCATATACCCCTATAATCATAACTCATCTGCCAACGAAGTTGAGATCCATTCTCATCAACCTCTCGGAAGTTTCCTCGCAACGTATGATCCTATTCTTCAACTTTTTCTTCCCCACCATAGAAACTCCTGCTTTTACTCTTTCCTCCTTTGCCACACCACTCCACAAATGAGCATACTCCTCCATTCATCATGCCCTAATCCTTTAAGATCTCCCCGTAAGCACCATCATGTCCAGCTGAGAACCAGAAACCTCGTTTGTACTTCCTGCTTTTTATTGGACAATCTCTGCACATTCCATGTTCCAAAATGAAGGATCTGTTTCCAAAGTCTTTTTCCGTATAATCCGTTCGAATCCGAGGCTCCGTATTGAGTATTTTTAGCACAACAGATTTTATATCGTTGGGCAGCTGACCCTAATGACAAATCCCAACCTAGAGGACCTGGGTTTTTTTTCAGGATTTTCCTTCATTTAGACAGACTGCCATCACCTGGTTGACCAGTTCTATGTATCCGGGTTTTCCTTCGGAGTCCTTCTCCTAGGCGGAGTCCCGCACAGGCAGCGCTTATTTAGTGGCGGCGCTCCTCGCCACGTCACCGAAACCGTACTCAGAGACTCCTGGAGTATTTGATGGGCATAGCCAAGCCACGAATCATGTCCCCCCGCCCTACCCTCGGCCACTCATGATCCGGGGCTGGTATCCTCGTATTTTCAGTTACTCTACCGGCATGACTCGAAACAGGCCATTGCGACCCAACTAGTATCTAGAGCTATAGGTTCCCTTCGAGAGGGCAGGTAATAATTACTTTTAAAAAAAAATGCTTAAAGAAGGTAAACAGAAAAAAATAAGCGAAATAAACATAGAAAAGATAGTAGTTTGATAAATGATGTATACCATTGTATAAGGATGTATGTATAAGGATATATACCATTGTTGTGATATATATATTGTTTTATAAAAAATATTTATATGCGGACGAACATGGTGATTTAAAAAGAAGGATTGATTATGAACTATATTTTCTAACATTTAATCTGTATCCAGCTCTACTACACAATTTCCAAAGTCAGCCACACTAATATGCTGTCAGAAACTAAAAGGCCCTTATTCCAAATCATTTTTTGAAATGCATTTTTGTATTGTACCCGAATTGCTCTAAACTAAACCTTTTCATGGCATTAGAAAGATTTAAAACCGAATGATTAGGATCGCGTTATCGATTTCTGCGTAGACAATGATATGGTCGTGGACAACTCCTTTTTACCTCACAAAAGGATACATAATGTAACTTTCTCAAGGAAAGAAACATTATTATCGACTATTTCTTATATGTATTTGGGCGACATTAAAGTGATAAGAGGGGCAGAAATCGACAGTGATCATCTTCTACTAACAGCCGACACTAAAATTCCACATAGATGGAAAATTAAACAAAAGAGCTAACAAACGTTAAATATACGAGCTCTAGACGACCCGGAAAACAGCACTTCTTACACCGAAAAACTGGAAGGAAAATTAAGAACATTGAGTATAGAGGGTGATGTAGAATTTGTTTAAAAACCTGTGTCCTGGAAACAGCAAGGGAAGTTTGTGACTTGCGCAAAATAATAAGCAAGCAAAAGCGCAAAGAGTGGTGGAACGAAGAAGTACGCCGTATTTTCCAATCGATGAAGAAAAAATATCTTCAATATAAAAGGTCCGAAAAACTAAATCAATATAACCTGGCCAGAAATCAATGTAAAGGAGTAGTCCAGCAGGCAAAAAAAAAAACATCATGGGAGAAGTTTGGCAAAAGCCTGGATGAAGATCATCGTGAGAGTATTCAGAAATTCTGGCGCAAAGTAAAGACATTGAGAGGGAAAAGATATGAGCCTGTGACAAATGTCAGAAATTCCAGCTGCAACATGATTACAGAAGAAGGAAACATTCTTGAACGATGGAGGCAATTCTATGAAGGGCACTTCTCAGAAAGAGGAAAATAATATTCTAGAAAGTCTAGAAGTTATTGAAGAAGATAAAATAGAATATGTCATTCAAAAAATTAAAATAGGTAAAGCGGCAGGAAGGAACGGCATAGCTTCAGAATTACTGAAACATGGAGGATAAGAATTTCTCCAGCAACTCCTCCAAAAAATATGAGATACAAAGATAATTCCAAGAGATCGTGAAATTCAGCATTATTACCCCTATTCATAAGAAAGATAGCACCACCGACTGTGAAAATTATAGACCGATAAGCTTACTTTCGGTGCCACAGTCGTTAGCCAAATAGAGAATGTACAAGCGGGCTTTCGTCGAGAGAGGCAGGCTCAAGACATCATCTTTGTACTAAGAAAGTGTGGGACAGAGACAAGAACACAAACACTTTTACATTTCTGGACCTTAAAGCAGCGTTTATCTTTGTCCCCAGAAAATAAATATAGGATGTTTTGACGGTAAAAAATGTCCCAGGCGATCTTATCACAGTTATTAAATCGGCTTATAAGGAAACAAAAGGAGTTATGGGAACAATGGAAGGTAGTCCAATGGGAGCTCGACACACTGGGAGGAGGCCGCGCGGCCGTCCCAGAATTTCCTACTTGGAGTATATACAACGGATAGGAGGGAAAAGAGGCAAAGCCCTTCAAGAAAAGTTGCTGTTTAGCAGGGGGTTTTTCTCTTCGACTAGGAATGGCACGAAGAGGAAAAAAAAATAGAAGAGAAGAAGATTTGAAAAAGGATTGATGATGAACCATATTTTCTAACATTCAATCTATTTCTAGCTTTACTACATCATCGTTTCCAAAGTCAGTCATAGAAATCTGCCGTCATAAACTAAAAGGCCCTTACTCCAAATCATTTTTTGAAATACATTTTGTATTGTACACGAATTGTTCTAAAACCTAAACCTCTTCATGGCATTAGAAAGCTTTAAAACCAATGATTAGAATCTAACCATTGGATTTAGGGCTTTCTAATGCTATAAAAAGGTGTAGTTTGTAGAGCAATTCGAGTACAATAAAAAAGATGCATTTAAGAAAATGATTTGGAGTTACGGCCTTATAGCTTATCACGGCAGTAATATCGTTCCTCCTATGTCCAACTATTGGATGTTAAAAAATGCGATTTTTGTATTAGTCACATTGAAACACACTAGGTAAAGCATGCATTGCGGTTAAGTCTTGAATTCATAATTCTCAAAAGCTGACTCCTTGTGTCTTTTGCGGGTCAGGTATTTGAAACATGGCCACAATATATGCCCCATTTTGAGTGTTTTCAAAGTGACTATTGTTACTAATGAAAATCGCATTTTTTCACATTCGATAATTGAACATGTTAGGTACAATTTGAAGTCCATTAGATGAAAATTTAGTGAGGTCAATTTAATTATTTGATTATTAAGCAGAGAACAGCTTCCATTTCCAATTTTTATTCTCTCCAACGCAACGACTTGTTGACGTTTCAGGAGAAACTCCCCATCCTGAGAACACTATTTCTTAATGTACAACTTTAAAATACATTATTATTACTCCTGGTGTCATTTGATAAATATATTTAATCTTTATTGAGATATAATACAATCTACCTCACTTAAGGGCAAGAGGTATTAGGGCTGTGAGACTCCAATCATACCATTAATGAATATGTTTTAAAAATATTTCGTAAAACTGAAAAATTGCCTCCCCGAAACGATAAAACGTTTGTATTTGACAGAGAATAATGTATTGATATTTAAGTTATTATTTACACAAGCATAAAAAGAAAAGGAAAAAAAAACAGCTAGTAATTATACCTAAATTTGACGATTTTTTAAAATTTATTTTATATTCAAAATTACTCTGATAATTGCAATACAGGATATTCTCCTAAGAAATATAATCTTCCTTCGGATCAGATATTTTGTAGTAATAATCCTTCAAGCGTTTTTTCCAAACTACAGTTTTCGGAGTTGTACCGGTCTTCTTCCAATGTAGCGATCTATATATATATATATATATATATATATATATATATATATATATATATATATATATATATATTATATTAAATATATAAATAATTTCATTTCTTTTAATGGACCAAATAAACTCTAAGAATACTTTTTTTCAATTATCAGAGTACTTACTTTTTATCAGAACCATCAATAACTAATATATTTGTAAAACATTCTCTAACTAAATACGATGCCCTTTTTGATTGACTTATTATATATTATTAATTTCCAACTGTATTATTCTCATCATACATTTTCTATTGCATTTAATTATTTACACTATAATTAGCTGGCTGGTTTCACCAATAAAAATGATTGTATGATATTACAAAATCATATTGTAGCCTTTACATCAAACCATTTTGTGGTATACCTAATACTTTTTTTTTGTTTAATTTATTAATTTTTGTTATCTGGTCGGAAACGTTGCTGAAGAAATACAAACAATTATATCAAACAAAATATAACCTATTTGTAATAATCATTACAAAAATACAAAAAAACAAAGCAATTTAATCGCATTTATCTGAATATTCTGGCAAATAATCTTCAATTATATCGCCTTACACGTAATTATAGCCTTCCTGCGGAATGAGGAATTTCCCTTGTGGAAAATATTAGACCTTCGTGAGATTGATATCTCTAAATCAGGACTCCTGGGGAGGGGGCTGGAGACTTTATATATTAGGAGCCAACACCTCGGAACATTGAAACCAGTCAAGATGCGTGTTATCCTAGCTTGTCTCTTGTTCGTCGGATTGGTCTTCGCCAAGCCGGACGGCTACACGACCAAGTACGACAACATCGACCTTGATGAGATACTCAACAATGATAGACTTTACAACAAGTATTATGAATGTTTGATCGACAAGGCCACATGTACTCCGGACGGCAAAGAGCTCAAAGGTAATATTTAGTTCATAATATTGTTGGTAATATTCGGGTTTCGGTTTTTCAAATTAACCAAAAAGCTGAATATTTTAGTTTGTCCATCAATGACTTATGTTTGTATCTTTTAATTAGCTTGGTATATATTATTTTCTCTGTATTAGGATTACATATTCTAATTAACTTATATTAATTCCTGATGAAATCCTCTGAAACGTGAGGAGGAAATAAGACAAGTGAAAATAGAGTCCCCTAAGAAAAACAAAACAAAAAAGAATTATTGATAATCACAACACGACGAAGAAATGTAAAAGCTTTTGCCTGCTTGAAAATGTATAAATGTGTTAATGTATACGAACAATAATAAGGGACTTTTACATTTATATGTTCCAATTAAACTAGAGAATGCATTATCAGAAAATTATACAACATTAATAGAACGAATATTTGAGTTGAACGTTCGCGTAAATTCGTGAAACTTATATTACCAAACCAGATGGACCCAGAATTTCGATTTTTAGTACTGCTGTAAGTATCACTTCATTTTCTGTAGACAGATGCGTAAAAACAAAAATTTAAATATAGGACAAGTCTCCCATTTGAAAAACGTAGAATTAATGAAAATGGTTGTCTGGAGGTCTGACACTAATTACAAAAGGGATGAATTCAATTACAAATCATGTGTATCGGAAACTTCCTTTAAAATTGCACATTTTTTTTTGGATGTAGTTTTTTTTTTAATTTTTTAATTAAATTTTATTCTCATGTTAAAGATATCAAATCTAAAATTGTTTGATTGCAAGGATGTGGCATCCGTAATCATGTAAACCAATTATTTTTGTGTCTGTAAATTCGTAAATAAAAGCTTTATTATTAATCGCGTAAATTTTAACCAGCAGGTTCTTCCATATTCTCAAAAATGCTTAATTACGTAATTTTATTTAATATTTTACTTATATTTAACACTTGGTAGAATCGCATATAAAAAATTGATTCGAAATTTATGTCTTGACATAATCCTTATTCATGTCGCTGGTAACATTCACTATATATACTAGCCAGTATGACGTTTTGCCTATTCAGGAATACATTTCATTTAAATGAATGTTATCGAATACAAGGCTTAGTAAATAATATGTCAGTGTGGTATTCCTAGTTGTCTGTAAAATAATAATCCAGTTCAGACTAGACCACTACAGATAGTACATGTCAAGCCATACTCAGTGAAGTTTGTCTGCAAATAATCTGATTTTATTGCCAAGTTTATAGTTTTGATGATTGACGAAACTTTGACCGCTTGATAATTACCGTGACTTAAGAGAGTTAAAACTTTTGTTTAGAATCATCTAAAATTAATCTGATTATGATGAGGTCACTTTTTTTTAGCTTTATTCTCGTTTAAATGTAATTGAATAGTATGAACCGTTTTTACTTTAAGCCTACTATGATATAGACAACTATAAAATCACATTACATGCACAAACTATGCATGGAGACCTTGGAGAAAAGCCTCACCCTAACTGACAACGCAAAGCACTCCTATCAGGAAAATATAGTTACGTCACCTTCAGGCGCTGTTAAGTGGCAGACTATGGTCTGCTCCAACACGAGTTTGATCATCTAAGTGTCGGATGCATGCGGGGTAACAGATTGCAGTCTATCCGTTGTTTCTCGGTCTTCAGGTTTCTCCCATACATCCGATTTTTACGGCAAGTAACAATTATTTTAATGAAACGATGGCCAATTGGCTTTTTCAAAAGTTGATGACAAATTTCTACTGGATGGCGTGCCCGCTCATTGGTCAGCGGATCACTTTTCCCAAGTTATACAGCCCAGGAATTATGTTAGATTCGGAAAATCTGTTGCCCATTCCCAAGTACATTTCGTTGGGTCTGCCTCAGCAGAGCTTTCTCATCTATGATTTTCGTCCAGAACCCTGATATCACCAGTCTTAAATTTCTGGAGCCATCTAGCCACAATCAGCTCAGAAAGGGCAACCTCTTTTTCGAATTCACGCATCAAACGAGTTGTTTCGGCGGCGGAAAACTAACGTTTGCAATAATGGCGTAATTTATCAATATTTCAAATTTTAGTTTCACGTTGTTTAACCTAATGCAAAGACAAAAGTGAAAGCAAGGTGAGATCATTTTGTTTATAAATTTATTTAGCATATTTCTGGGATTAAAGTGATATCAACTTTAATTCAATAGGTCCAATTTTGGTTAATTTCATTTTATTATCGTATTTTCATTATTCTGATCATGCTTTTCGGGTGTAACGTAAATAAGTTAAACGGGTACGAAAATATGCAACACTTCAAATATAGATTGGCCACTATCCGCTTCAAGCAGTACTGTGCGATCTGAACAACAGTTTACCTCTGAGGTATTGGATTTGAAAAATAAATAAAGCCGATCAGTGAATTACAATTTCAAGAACGAAATTGGTAACTTCTTATGAGTCAGCCCCTTAATAGTATTCTAAAGAGCCTCCACTTCTCAAAAAAAAGAAAATCAGTTCTGTTCGCTTTTCTCTAAATCCAACGATTAAATAATTTATAGGCAATTGAAAAAAAAATATATCACAAAATTGGTGCTTAGGTGGTTTTAAATGGTCATAAAATATGACTAAAGAAAATTGTTTTCTGATTTGCAATTTGACGTTCTGATTTCGATGTTGATAATAACAAAAGGCAACAGTGATTTTGCGGCGCAGAGTTTCAGAGTCTAATCTGGATAATAAAAATCTTCGAAATACGAGGAAAATTTCAGACTTGCCGAATTGACCCAAGTTTTAAGAGTAAAGGGGCAGGGCCGGATCTAGAGAGTGGAGGGCGCAAAGGGGGCACTTCCACCGGACGGCAGAATTTAAAGGGACGACAAGTTTTTAACTAAAATTTAGTTTGTAGGGTAAGCAAACAAATATTTGCTTCTGATTTTTGATAGTTTTTATTGTCTAAAATAATGTTGTTGACTTTTAATGAGAGGGGGTGAAAGAAGAGTGAAAAAATTAAGCTTAAAATTGTTTTTATTTAGAACCTGAAGAGTGTGTGTTTCGAAATGCATAGCAAGTTTTAATTTAAAAAATATATGTCGGAAAGATCAAAATCTCCTATTTATTTATTTAAATATTCGAAAAGTTTAATTTTATAATAGGAACAGAATTATGAATGAAAATGGAATAAAATGAGAAGTAATGTAGTGACAAAGCTAGAAAAATAACAATTAAATTTTATTTGCAGTTGTGAATGTGTTTTTTACCACATAAAAAACAATCAAATAAACAAGGTGTTTTAAGGATTACCACCTTAATGTACACAGTAAGGGACTAGTTAACCGTTAACATTTTTTATTTTCGATAAATCGGTTTATATGAGAACCTAGATTTATTATTTAAAAAAAAAAAAAATAGTCAATTGGAAGTACAATAACTATACAATGTAACATCGTGTGCCTTAGTATATTAAAGTATCTGAATTCACTCCTATGCAGCAATAAAAAATAGTATTTTTGTTCCCCAGTGTAATTTTACTCTTAAATCGAGCAGTTATGGGTTTTTTCTTTATTAAGAAAATTAAATGTGAATGAGAGCCTAATTAAAATAATTAATCAAAACCACATTGTATACAGAAATGTACAAATATTAAAATGTAATATGAGAACGGATAGTAGAAACATATAATTAAAGTAGCTAATAATAATAGACTAATTAATAGCTGCAAGGATAGATCGAGCCACTGATGAGAGACAACTTTGTGTTTGGAGGACGATTCCAACGATGTTAAATAAGAGTTGATAATCACTGAAGTTAACTAATTAATTTCAATTAATTTTTTGGCAAATAAATAAATAAATCGGTCATTTTTTATGACACGCCACATTGATTAGAATAAAATATGAGAAAACCTTATGCTTTTTTTTGGAGAGGGGGAGAGGGAGGATTTTAGTACAACCAATATCTTGCTCTATTGTTTTCCAAAAATACACGAAGATGTACGAAGATGATGCCATAATAGAATGCACATTTCAAAACTTAAGCATAATACTTGATGATTGCTATTGACGATGATTATAATTTTAAGGGAGCTAAACGTTAAAACGAGGACGTTAAACCTTTGGTAGACCTTTTGATTTTTTCGGCCCCGCCATTCTCCATCACTGGGCCGTAAATTCTTCTTAGAACCTTGCGTTGTATCATGAGGTCCTGCTCTACCGCCTTTGTTGTCCAGGTCTCAGATCCATAGGTCAATGTCGATTGGATAAGCGTATTGTAGAGAATTATTTTACTGCGTTAGGTTACAAAGTGGCTTCTCAAGTGCTGTCTTAATCCACAGTAGCGACGGTTGGAAGCCAAACATCCCTTGGTTGTTCCTACATCCATTCGGTTATCACTGGTGTATACACCTATATATGTGTTAACCCAGGGATGCAAATTCCAAGACCTGTTCCAAAACTTGTGGGGCCCGAAATATATCTTTATACCATCTTCTTTTGCTATCTCCTGGGTTACCATATATTTTTTCTTGTTCTCACTGATCACCAAATCCAGTTTCTTCGCTGCAGCTTCAAGTTTCAGAAGGGATTGGACAACCACCTACCGAGAGCGTCCAATTCTATCGATGTCGTCTGCAAAAGCGAGCACCCTGCACCATCCTATTAAATATTATTCCAGATATTTGAATGCTGTATGGTCAAGTGTGCATTTGCATTATAATCAGAATCATTTTATTTAATGTAAAAATAACTACGTAAAAGCACTAGTAATTGACACGTTTACGGAAAATTGACGATTTCCAATGGTTTATTTAGTGATATTGACAGTTCTAATGTTGTAACGGAACACGAAGATATCTCTTGAAAACTAGTTACCTACTGAAAGGAAACAACATATAATAACGGAATGAGACCTCCAGAAACAAGAGTGTGTGTGTCAATGTCGGATGTCGCGACGCCGAGTGTCGTTTTTGAGATACTGCAATCTTCGGAAACAAGTAACTAAATTCAGGATTATTTTTTGGGCCACCGATTTATAGTTTAATAGGCGTACAAGGAAGTCATATGTTGGCCACATCAGATATTTTCATTTTGGAATATGAATATTCCTTCTTTCAAAATAATTTTCAAAAGGTAAAAAGTCAACATAAAATTTGGATAAAATAAAAAACGCTTGTCTTAGTAGTTGACCGGAGAGTATTGGATACTCTACAAAAGATGAAAAAACATGAAAACACTTAAAAATTTATAATTATTTATTTTAGCCGCAAATGTATTTTTTTAAAACTAATAATACACACCGTAAAAAAATAAATACTTAAAAACTGGCATATTAGCAGAGAGATAATAAATATCTAGGCTAAAGCCACCGACTAGCAAACCTTGACTAGAAATCAGATGCATATGTAATACATAGGTAACTGATTCTAAAAATGGTTTAAAAAGTCCGTTACCTAACAGACTTCTTAATCAAATAAATTTAAAATACTTTAAAAATTATTTTAATAAATTATTATATCTTCCCATGGGAGCGGAGTAGCTCAGTGGTAAGGCAGTGTGTTACCATGCTCTCGGTACCGGGTTTGAGACCTGCAGTGGTGCATTACTATGTATTCTGTTATCAGCCGTGAATCTACCCTGTGGTATCGGGAGACCCTCTTTGGGCTCACCCAGCCTCTCTAAAATGGATACCCTTAATTTGGGGAAAAAACCTGGCGATTGAGTTTGATCTCGGCCAAATCCACCTCCTTACACAACCGTTGGCTTAGAAACAGTACAGTCCTTACCAAGTACTGAACACAAGACCCTTCATGGGTTGTAGTGGTACAGATCTTTTTTTCTTTTTAACTTATTAATTTGGAGCTTGAAAATTCATTACTCAAAGAAAACAATAGAAGTAAATTTGTTAAAATGTTTGATTAATTAGAAATCAAAATTGATTGAACAAGCAAATTTAGATCTTTTCTGCTGGCCAAAATAAAACATTATGGGAAAATCAGCTATTTCTTGTTTTATATTAACATATTTTGAATCCAGTAGGCGAGGTTTATATCCACTTCTCATGAAGACGTTTCTCAATGCTCCCCCTCCCATCAAGAATATAGGGGTGTCACATTTCTTAAAGTAAAATACCTTCGGTTATTTATTATTGAATGTTTTATATCTAACTGACACCTACTAGGGATCCTGTCAACTTCTAGTGCTTTTACCTTAAGTTAATTTACTAATGAAGTATTACTTACCTATTTAAAAATATTTTACTTTCGATCGTACTCGGCCACGTTCCTTAATGTTTCGAATTATATACATTCATGATATGACGGGATTGAAAAAAAAAAAGAATTAATAATGGACACATTTTCATTTTATTTTTTAGACATTATACCAGACGCACTGAAGACCGCCTGCGAGAAATGTAACGAAAAGCAGAAAAAAGGAGTCGAAAAGGTCCTAAAGTTCATGCAAGAGAACAAGAAGGAAGACTTTGAAAAGCTTACGAAAATCTACGATCCGGAAGGTATCTACACAAAGAAGTTCAAAGCTGAGGCAGACAAACATGGAATCAAAATATAAATTACCAAACAATGGCTCTTTGGTCTATGTTAATTTTTAAATATAGTTATAGAAGAGAGAATAACAATAACATATATATATATATTGATTCAATGTTAGAAAAATAAAAGCTGTTATTTTTATTTCTTCAGAAAAAAAATTAATGTATTAATAAAATCCTAAATAAATTGATTTAATGTATTTCTATTCAACCTCTCCCTACTTAAATAAAATAAGTTTTAAATATAAATATTATTATCTTGTTATATAATATTTAACGCAATATAGCTTATGAAGTGACGAATTAGAACACAAAATCTTATAATCACGCCTTGATACCCGTATTTAGATTTGAAAGAGAGAAAAAATAATCAATAGACATATAGAGATACCGACAGCTAAATTCTGCAGTAAATATGTTAGCATTAAAAAGCTTAGGTGCATTGATATCAGTGTCAGATTAGCCATGCAGACAATGTAGATAACTGCCTAAGGGCCCCGAACCTCATAAGGACCCTGTGGTCTGGAACAAAAATAAGTTAAACTAGTTAAAATTTTCTTTACAAAGATTTTAAACTTATTTTTAAGGATTTATATTTAAAGAACTCATAAGTATAAAAGACATTCAGATATATGTAGAATAGTGAGGCGATATTCTTAATTGTTGGAAAGTTAATGTTTTGAAAACATGATTTAATACTTGGATTATTTTTGATGCGATATTCTGACTGATAATTATGATGTTCAACAGTTAAGTTGATCGAGAAATAAATCATTGTTATACCCTTAGTTTATATTCTTTATTTGCGAGTAATGCATAAATTGCAATACATTACAATCATTATCATCATCTATGAATAGTTTTGCCTTAATGAATGACATAGTTAATACCCATATCTAAAAATTTGGTTTTGGTATAAAAATTAATTAGCCAACCTTCCTACTGAACTGAATATATTATTATAAAAACTACAGGTCAACCTAGGTGAACAGAATGAAGGTGATGAGCTCTATAACTAATTAGATATTAGCTCCATATATCATTTCGTTATGCCTTTATTTTTGTTCATGCAACAAAAAAAAAATAGTACTGAATTATTGAAAAGAGGAAAGGGCCCTCCACCTACCCTCTCTCCCTCCCTCCCAGTGATTTGCATTGCCTAGGGGCCGCTACTTGCCTTAATCCGTCCCTCGTTGATATTTTTGGGTTTAGCATCCTTTCATTCACCAAAAAGGCTAGGAAGGATTGCTGCAAATCTATGGAAAATTTAAACCAGAGTCAAAAGGTCAAGATCAACTACTAAAATAATACTTAAGAACTCTTCCTCGCCAAGTTCTTTCGTCTAGTTATTTATATCGTAACAGTACTTACTGCTAGAAGCTCCTTTACTGAGTAAATTGTCGATTACATTAAATTCTTTACCAGCATGTTGAATTCAGAGGATTTGAGTAAAATCCCTCTGAAAAAGCTTTGTGTAAGCTTTCCATAGCTTCACAGTAGCTTTATACAAATAATTTTCCATTGTTATCTTCCTAAATGCAACCTCGGCCTCTTTAGGTTGCGTGATTCACGAAGATCGCAAAGGATCACCTTGAAGTTGACAAACAACACGCAATATTTGATCTACTTTTAAGGATAGAATAAACATTGCGTGGATAATTAAAAAACAATGGTAATATGGAAACAATGAGGATTAGGAGACAAAATAATCCAAACTGTGATTAATTGATTCTAAAATTTCCCAGAAATTTTGGTTCTATTTCCCCAAAAGATTATCTATGTTACTTTATTTTGTTTTTTTAAATACTATTTCCAATATCGATTCTATAAAATTAAAAAACAGACCCTTCTAGAGTGCACTTTAATTCTCAAATGCAAATACTATAGTTGACTACAAAAATGAGAGCAATTCTCCAATATGAGGAATATGCAGTTAGAAATTTTATACCAGAATTAAATACTGGTAATTTAATAAGCCAATGATTCTCAGGGTGAGAGGAGAAATTATCAAATAAATAAATTTTGTAAAATTCTCGAAGAAAATAATAATAATAATAAAATGCTTAGCGAGCCCGAAGGTTCGATGCCGATACCACTAATCGCTGCCTACAAACCTCGGTCCACCGACAACCGTCCAAACCCAAATTCATTAGATCACCCTTAATACAATCCTCCCACCTACGTTTCGGTCTACCCCTCGGACGTTTACCAGTCGGTTTAGCGTTTATTAACTTCATAGGAATTCGTTCGTTACTGAGCCCAACAATTTTGCAAGCCCATTTCAACCGTCGCGATGATATCACTTCGATTATATTAACAGGGTGCATGTTCCGCAATTCCGCGTTGTGTAACCTCCTAAATTCTCCAGTTGACTCATCCTTTTTCGGACCAAATATTTTACGCAATACCTTATTCTCGAAGACCTTAAGGCGTTGTTCGTCCTTCAAGGTTAGAGGCCACGTTTCACACCCGTACAGAACTGTAGGCAACATAATAGTTTTGTATATTCTAAGTTTTAAGTTTCTGGACAAAATGCGCGAACTAAGTAATGTTGATACCGAAAAATAATAAGCATTTCTCACCTTTAACCGCACCTTTATTTCCTCTTGAATTTCGTTTTTTCTAGTAATCACAGACCCCAAATACTTAAATTTATCAACGTGTTTAAATCTATTTTCTCCTATATCTTTATCTTCAAAATCGCCTCTGTTTCTATTGCTAACCATATATTTCGTCTTATCCGTATTTATTTTGAGGCCAACCTCTTTCCCAGCTGTCATCAACGTTGTTGTATTCAGTTTTATAGTTTCCGCGTTCTCACTTAATAATGCCAAATCATCCGCAAACCCGAGCACGGATATTTTACCACCCAGATCTAAACCCCTTTCGGTACGCATCACTTTTCTAATGAAATACTCTAGTGCTAAATTAAATAGGACAGGTGAAAGGGAATCGCCTTGTTTTAATCCCGAGCGAACTTCAAATTTCTCCATAAAAGAATTACCGATTCTAACTTTATTGAATGTTTCGGTCATGCACATCTCTACTAGATTTACTAACTTCTTCGGTATTCCCTGCTCAATCAAAATGTTATACAGTCTCTGGCGATCAATGGAATCATAATCCTTTTTGAAATCCAAAAAAAGCTGATGAACTGCACCGTTGAATTCTAATTTTTTTTCTAATATTTGCCGTAAGGATAAGTTATAAATACTAAATTTGAGAAGTTTTTCATAGTATTTTAATATATTTTTTGATGGAAATCAATTATGACCTTCAAGTAAAGTACCACTTCCGGTGATCAAGCAGTAACCAAAAAGGGAGATTCGCAACTAGATTTTACAACAATCCTAAATACAAAATTTCAACTTTCTACGGCTAACCGTTTTTGAGTTATGCGAGATACGAATGTACGTACGTACAGACGCCATGACAAAACTATTCAAAATGGATATTTCCGTTGAAATCTGAAAACCGAAAATTTTCGCGACTTTGTACAAGGAAGTAACAAGAAACGGATTTTTAACACCTGATATATTCTCAACTTTTGGAACAATTTTTTTTACTTTCCCTTACCTACATACGAAGTATATGGAAAGAGGAAGTATTGTGATCGTGAAAATTTTCGAATTCGAGTTTTCAACGGAAATACACGTTTTAAGGTCCACTGAGTCCTAATGACCAAGCCTCGCAAAATGGTCTGTGAACAGTCTAGCTCAAAAACGAAAAGTCGTACGATATTCAAATTACATATTTATGGTAGGTATATACCTGTGATGTTACAGCAACTTTTTCGTCAAAATCGACTAACCGGAAGTGCCAATTTATATAATCGATTTTACACTGTTTTACAATTTTCTCGAAAATGGCTCTAACGATTTTGATGAAACTTACCTAAATTATTCTTCATAAAGGCCTTTAACTTTTCATTTATTTAGTAAATCACCGAGGAATTGCAGAGAAAAAAGTTATGATGAAAAGAATATTTTATTTGCCCATAGCTTAAAAAGTATGCATTCCACGGTAAATTATGTGTAGAATTGTACAAAAGATAATTAAATTATCTAAAAAATAATAAAAGAATCATCAAAATCGAACCAGTATTAGTAAAGATAAAATGTATTATATGAGGAGCACTAGACCCTAGATGGATAACCAAGTGCAACCGAAAGGAGACGGATGCGACCGAACCTCATCCCACCAATCCGCCAGTCTGTGGTAAACAATACGCTCTGTAATAAAGTAATTTAAGAATACAAAAGCGAAAATTAACTTAATAATTCCTACTTTCACATTATTAAATGGAAACAAAATGTTTTCATGGAAACTAAACCAGAAACTTTTAAAATATATTTGCAACTTGACAAAGTTAAAATATATAGATAGTATACAGGGTTTGTTGTACTAAAATTGTTTAAAAAACTTTTTTATTGAACTTACGTGGGAGAAGATGTGTATGCTGCTGAGTTTATTAGAAGCAGTGTTTATGTGAACTCTTTAAAATTGTATTGAAAAGATAATTATTATAGGACGGTAAGGGAAAGTTGTGTGATGTGCACACCGCACCAGATTTTTTTTCTTATGGAAGTGGTTTTTAATTTCTTTAAAATCAAATATTTACAAGAAAAAATATTTTATTTTCGCTTCTTTATGACATTTTTGTTCGTAGTTTCGCGATGATCAGTTCCTGATCCGACCCTCAATGAGGAAATTAATTTTTAATCAGAACTCATGTAACTAAACAGTAATTGTCACTCACTTTGCAGCAAATATTGAATAAATATAATGTGCAAAACAGGAATAGATATTAATATATATCGTTAGAGACTTATTCATAATCTGCAGATATACAGGTTAGCTGCGAATAAAGGTTAACCCAAATAAGCAACCCCGGACCAGAGGTTAGGAGAGGATAACTCCGACAGAAAAGCAAAGGGTGGTCTGGACTCTAAGCTATAGTGGAAGCAACCAGGCTCGGGGACGAAAATCCCTCAGCAAAATGAACTGGCCCTCCAGATTGTGCGCAAGACTAACAACCCTGCCTCGGAAAAGAAACATTGTTGCGAAACCTAAGAACAATAATAAACGAATGAAATGAATGAAAATAAAATTTTATTCTGGGACTTTTAGTCCCCTTAGAATAACAGAAATGATCATCTGTATGATTTGATATGATCTGTATTAGTACTATTTATAATTGTTGTTATTTTAGTTGTTTGAGAGGTCCTTGGTAGTTAAATAATAAAGTCCAGAAGTGGTATTGATTGGCTTTATTGACTTACAATCAAAAGGTACCTTTTGAATCACTTGAAAAACACTTGCTTTGATGCACTAAACAGTTGCAAAACAAACGACGGACTGCTGCACAAAACCTTCTCAAAGTGTCGATACAAATCGAAGCACATTCGATACATTAACCTGTCGATGATCACTTGTCGCTTGCCAACTCAGCAATACAAAATTTCAGAAGGTGCCAACTTTGACTCTATATAAAACAAAATAGAACGTGAAGTTAGGATAGGATCAAAGTTGGGGTAAGTTAGGTTGGGTTGCTGTCAATTGATCAATTTCAACACTCCTCCTTGATCAATTTACAGCGAAGAGTTTCAAAGATTCTTTTGTTGAGTGGCTTGGTCAGAATGTCTGCTATCTGCTTGCTGCTCTCAACGTGTTGCAGTGTCACCGTTTTGCCGATGTGTTGTTGGATGTACTTTCGTGGTATTTCGATGTGTTTCTTTCCTCGGCTGGTCTTTCCTTCGTGGGCGTTTTGTAGCATGTGGATGGCAGACATGTTGTCTACGTACAGGTTGATTGTGTTTTATGACGTACAGGCATAAAACTACCCTTCATATTCTTTTCATCAACTATCACCAAGCTTTCGACAGCATCAATAGGGCCAGCTTAATTAGAGCACTAATAGAATATAACATGCCAAAAAAGCTAATAAGATTGATAAAGATGACTAGCAATAGCTACGCCAGAGTGCTTGCCAGTGGTAATATAAGTCGCTCTTTTTCAACATCAACCGGTGTAAGGCAGGGAGATGCCTTATCCGCCACTCTGTTAAATCTAGCATTTCATAAGGTGGTAAATAGTATAAATATACAAGGAAATATAATATATTCCAGTAGCCAAATTTGTGCATATGCAGACGATATAGGTCTTGTGGCTAGAAGTGTTCAAACCCTTACTGAAATTTTCAATAACCTCAATACTGAGAGTAAAAATATGGGCCTTGAAATAAATGATTCGAAAACCAAGTATATGTGCATTGCTCCAGATAATTTAAGATTTACTCATAATCTTTTGGTAGAAGGGCATGTTTTTGAAAACTTTAACTCCTTTACCTACCTCGGGTCAGAATTAAATAATGAAAATAAAATGATAAATGAAGTACAAAAAAGAATTATGGCCGCTAACCGTGCAGTTTTTGCAAACTTAAAGTTTTTCAAATCATCATTGCTCTCAAGGAAAACAAAAGTAAGATTATACATAACTTTAATTAGGCCTATTCTTATATATGCTGCTGAAACGTGGACGTTTACTACCACCATCGCAAATATATTAAGAATCTTTGAGAGAAAAATACTTCGGAGAATATTTGGCCCGTTCTTCGATGAATGAAGAATAAGAACAAATAATGAGCTCTACGAGTTATACAACAATACCGATATTGTGAGCTTTATAAAATCCCGCTGAATCGAATGGTTAGGGCATGTTCTAAGAATGCCAGCTGATAGAATGCCAAAAAAGATGCTCCAAGGCAGAATTTATGGGACCAGAAGAAGAGGAAGACCTAGGAGAAGATGGATGGATGATGCGCAGGATGACCTCAAACGGTTGGGAGTAATTAACTGGAAGGAAAAGGCTAAGGATAGGGATATCTGGAGAACTATTGTTCAGGAAGCCAAGGCCCACTCCGGGCTGTAGAACTACGCAGTAAGTAAGTAAGAGACTTATTCAAAGTACATGCTCTGTTCATTATTCTAAGGGTCATTTTCAAAAGTAATACAACATTGCAGTTTATTTTTAATTTTTTCTGTGTCACTTTGGGGATAATTTAAATTCAAAATATAAAAGAAAGATAATTATAACAAATTTGCAATATATAACTAAATTATAACATCTACGCTAAACAGTAAAAAAAAAATATACATTTTGCTGCAGAAATGTTTTGTTTTTTCTGTCCTTAACCAGGCTCTAAGGTCTATAATTACTTACATATGAATAATTAAATTTATTTAAGGATTAAAATTTTCATAATATGCTATTTGGAGAACTAATATAGTACGCTAATGCAAGATATACCATAAAAATTGTTGTGACAATGTCAATTTATTAAATTTAATACTATCCTAAAAATCTGTCATGAGTGTTACCTCCGGAGTGTTATCTGGGTTCGAAAGGGATTTATAGTAATCTTTGTCCTATTAGGTTGCTGAAGAGTAGCCATTTTGTGTACAGTTAACAGTTAAAAATTTGGAAACCAGAACCATGTTATTCTGGTTTCCAAATTTATAATAGAATAGAATAGAATAAACCAACGAACTAAATATAGATATATATAAATATCGATATCGCTTTTTGAAAAAGGCTTAAGCGCCAAAAATTCGAAATCTAGGTTTCAATTTATCATAGGACATAAACATCACCTCAATCGATTCCCGCTCACCATATATCAAAACCAAAAATTGGAAATGATCTAAAATTCGAATATTGAAGACTCTCTTAATAAAGACTCTCAGTCATCACTTTGGCCTTAATCAGAGCTAGAAACCTTAAAAATATATTATAATTATGAAAGTTTTGCCACCTTGATAAACTCCTACCATATGCAATAAAGAATAAAATTTTAAAAAATATTTTGTTTTTTGGGGAAAAATTGTTTCATACATTTCCTATAAAGTTTGCTAACTAGTACTTATGGCTTTTTCAAAAAACGACATTGATATCTACAGAGTGTATGTGTTTTATATTCTGTAATTTAATGTACTATAGTTTTCCTGGCATGATATTTATTTAACATACGTACACATTTTGTTTTGGTATGGTATGGTAGTAAATTATATAATTAGATTGCATTATTAGAATTATTTGATTTGATCAGTTTTTTTTAATGAAAATTGTTCTTGAAAGAGACCTATCTGAGAATTGTCAGTTTATACCAATTTCTTCAATTGTTTATTTATATTTTGGAAGGTAGGATAGATCAAGGTTTAAGAAAACATAAAGTTCTGGTGAATTTTTTTTTTCCCTATCTCTCAGGACGTGAAAAAACAAAACTACTAATTAAATGAAAATCTTTTTTTTTTAGTCTAGGTGTGAAAATGACTTTAACTTGGGGAATTAAACTTAAAATTATGCAATAAAATATCAGTATAGTAACCAAATAATACGAAAGTGAAATCAATAGTACGAATCATTAGTAAAGATACACTTGAAAAAATTGACTTAATTCAGTTACTCAGACATCCAATTTTGCTAACAAAATTTTATTGAAAAAGTAAATAAATAAGGTAGTTATAAACGCCCAACCTAGTTGTGGTGTGTTGTGATTGAGTGTGGTAGTGAGCTGTGGTTCTCCAGTCCTTAACCTAGTCCAGCCTAAATCATGCCTGACACTTGGAATTTTGTTAGGTGGAGGAGTTACCTCCTTAAAGCATCCTGATCTGTTTCGCTATTTGGGGTAGATGATCCTATGGTGCGTACTGTAGTTGACCTCTGCTTAAGGGGACTGTCTATGTAATGTAATTTGTGGGCATCATTGCAGATCCTCCTCCAACCTGGAGGGCCATTGGCTTATTGCAGAACAAAATGAATGAACTTTCTACACCATACCATAATTATATATCTTCAAACCCGATCATAGCTCATTTCAATGTAAATAAATTTCAATACCTTAGCCAATACTATATCAATATCAGTGATGCTTCAGCACTCCACCGTCTAAACAGGTAGCGCCTTAGACACCACAAAGTTCACCATCTCTTAGTCAAATAATGCTATTGTCGTACCCTTCATCTCTAGATGAGGTACCTGTACAATTGAGTTCAGAACAATGATCTTTTCACATTATATGAGAATGTATGTAGTGCAAGATTTTTATTTAATTACTAGTTTTGTTTTTTCACGTCCTGAGAGATAGGAAAAAAAAAATTCACCAGAACGTTATGTTTTCTTAAACCTTGATCTATCCTACCTTCCAAAATGTAAATAAACAATTGAAGAAATTGGTATAAACTGACAATTCACAGATAGGTCTCTTTCAAGAACAATTTTCATTAAAAAACTGATTAAATCAAATAATTCTAATAATGCAATCTAATTATATAATTTACTACCAACATGCCTACATACATGCCAAAACAAAATGTGCACGTATGTTAAATCAATATTATGCCAGGAAAACTATAGTACATTAAATTACAGAATATAAAACACATACACTCTGTATATATCAAAGTCGTTTTTTGAAAAAGCCATAAGTACTAGTTAGCAAACTTTACAAGAAATGTATGAAACAATTTTTCCCCAAAAAACAAAATATTTTTTTTAATTTTATTCTTTATTGCATACAGTAGGAGTTTATCAAAGTGGCAAAACTTTCATAATTATAATATTTTTTTAAGGTTTCTAGCTCTGATTAAGGCCAAAGTGATGACTGAGAGTCTTTATTAAGAGAGTCTTCAATATTCGAATTTTAGATCATTTCCAATTTTTGGTTTTGATATATCATGAGCGGGAATTGATTGAGGTGATGTTTATGTCCTATTATAAATTGAAACCTAGATTTCGAATTTTTGGCGCTTAAGCCTTTTTCAAAAAGCGACATCGATATTTATATATATATATATATTTAGTTTATTGGTTTATTCTATTCTATCATAGTTATTATACTCATGATCAGTGGCATTCCCTACAAATATGGATTGAACATTTTATAAATGGCTGGTTTTGCATTTTGAATTATGCTAGCTGAATAAGAATACCATGCACTAGAAAACCAAATTGGATGAATGTATGAAACATTACATTTAAAGTTATTAGGGTAATACTCATGAAAATGAATTAAAATACTTACCATGTTATTCTGGTTTCCAAATTTTTAATTGTGAACTGCAAACAAAATGGCTACTCTTCAGCAACCTAACAGGACAAAGATTACTATAAATCCCTTTCAAACCCAGATAACACTCTGAGGGTAACATTCATGACATATTTTTAGGATAGTATTAAAACTTGATAAATTGACATTGTCACAACAATTTTTATGGTATATCTTGCATTAGCGTACTATATTAGTTCTCCAAATAGTATATCATTACAATATTAATCCTTAAATAAATTTAATTATTCATATGTAAGTAATTACAGACCTTAGAGCCTGGTTAAGGACAGAAAAAAACAAAACATTTCTGCAGCAAAATGTATATTTTTTTTTTACTGTTTAGCTTGTATATTATAATTTAGTTATCTATTGCAAATTTGTTATAATTACATTTCTTTTATATGTTGAATTTAAATCATTGACCTGAAGGTGGCTAATCAAGAATGTGGTAAGCTAAAAACTATTTTTTTATTAACTAATCAGACTTTTAAATATTTTCATTATCTGATATATTTGTGAAACAGCCATGGTCATAATAACAATATGAAGAAATTTAATTTACACTGTTATCTTAATATATACTTATTCTATATATTAGGTGTGCAATGATTTCCAATGAACTACTAAGAGTCAACCTTTAGGATGATACAAAGCATCAATAATGTTGGAACAATGTAAAACTTTGAGGAAATATGGACTTATACTATCCAAATCTTGATTGAAAAAAGAGGAACATAATAATTATCATACTAAATATGAAAAAATGTGATAAGTCTAAATTAAATCACAAACTCCACAGGATAATTCTTTATAATTAGGAAAATTAACAAAGATGTAAGTTTCCTACTCTTCAACTTTAAATTTTATTATACAGAGCCCAAAAATTAATCGGCTCTCAATCAATATTGAGGTATTTAAAAGAACCATTCATCATAATCTCAGATTTGTTTAAATCTACTGGACGTTTGTTTTCATCAGAACAAAATCTAGAGTACTTAACGAACCAATCTCTTTCCTTTTCAAGTATCTCAAGCCAATAATCTGAAAAATAAAACATTAATAAAGGCCAAATCTAAAATTAAAAATCAATCCTCCAAAGAATCAACAATGATAATCATATGATTGATTGAGTAAAAAAAAAACATACAGAACATCAAGCCAACCAATAATGGTCAATCGTGCTAATAAACTGTAACAGAATCACATCACTTTATGACAGGTTGACTGATCAGACAATATTGACCAAAATGACAGAGGGTGGATTTTAAATGGTTCTTATTGTTTTTGATTCCCTTGGCAAGGTTGAATCATAATTTAACCAATACGGAAGGGTCTTTTTGAAGGGTCTTTGGTTTAGCATTTGGTAAGCAGGTACTATTTCTTGACCAATGGTTATCCAGGGAGATATTAGGTGAAGTAAATAAAACTGAGCACGTACTCATTCCTCAAAAAACTGAGTAGGCACTCTGGTTCGATGTGAATAAATAGAAGTTAGACAATGAAATACTTAAATACACTATTATTATTTTTTAAAACCCACTTTCGTTCAAAACTAATTTTCGTTATTATTATTTTAAAATTCTTTTAATTATTATTTTACTAAATATATGGAGCACATGCTCAACAAATATGAACTGATCATTGATTTGGAGTACTCTGGATCCTTTCTAAGTGAATAAAGCGTGAGAATGCATGCTATGCTAGGTACTCAGTAAAATGTTGAGTCTACGAAAGAGTAGATCGGCATTTCACTGAATACCTACTCACATAGCTTGCATTCTCACATTTTATTCACTTAGAAAGGTGAGCAGGTACTCCGAATCAATAATCAGTTCATATTTGTTGAGCATGTGCTCCATACACTTAGTAAAATAATAATTAAAAGAATTTTAAAATAATAATAATGAAAATTAGTTTTGAGCGAAAATAGGTTTTTAAATAATAATAGTGTTTAAATATTTCATTGTGTAACTTCTATTTATTCACATCGAACCAGACCACCTGCTCAGCTTTTTGAGGAATGAGTTCGTGCTTAGTTTTATTCACTTCACCCATTATGTTCAGCATCTTTGCCCTACCACCAAGTTTATCATCTAGCTCAGAAGTTCTCAGCCTTGTGCCTGTGGGCACACATGTGTCTGCGGCAACTATTTAAATAAACATTAAACATTAAATTTTAAAATTAAAGATAATTTATAAAATGTTACTTTGCTTTTTAAAATCTTGGTAGTGAGGAATTCATTTAACTGGCTACACTGACTGCCTGTTATAATCATGCCTCGTTGTACAGTGCAGCCTTCAATGGACAAAAATCAAAGCATTTTTCTGCCAGTTTTTAACTATATAGTCTATTTGAGAAATAGATGTTATTGAATTAATAAATGTTTGTTAACAAGTAGAAAGCTTCATTTTATACTGATTTAGATAATCAGAAAAGTAAATATAATTAAAAATATATTTATTTCTAGCCAGTTGAGTTTTGAAATTTCTCATAAAATTATATTTATCAGTTGAAACAACTGGTATTTGATTCTGTGAGTGGATGTTTGTCTTTGAAAAATGAAGAAGAGTTAATAATTTTCAAAATTACATCATATTAAAATCTCATGATACGGATGAAAATTTTTGTTATTTAGCTGACAATAAAAACTATAATCTTTTGAAAAAACAAGCCTTCAAAATAAAATTCTATTTTGGTTCCATATATTTGTTTGAATCTTTGTTTTCCACAATGAATACAACAAAATAAAAAATCAGTTCTCAACTTACTAATGCCAAGCTCGATGATTATTTACAAGGGATTATCTAACACTATCGATTTAAGACATTCTTCTTCTTCTTCTTCCATTGGTTCAACAGACCATTACTGGTCCCTGGCTTCCTCCAATAATTTCCCTCAGTTTGCGTGCTGTTGGGCAGCACGCAATTCTCCAGTCTCTGAACCAAAGGATCCTCCGGGCATCTTCTGTTACACCATCCATCCATCCATCTAAGACACGGTCTCCCTCTACGCCTGGTACTATGAATGGCCTTGCTCATTATTTTTCTGGGGATCTCATCTTTTGACATTCAAGTTACATACCAGCCCAATTTCAATCTTTCCAGCCTTATATGCTTCATAATGTCAGGCTCACCAAGGAGGCTATATATTTCTTGATTACCTCTCCTAGGGTATGTTTGAACGACTCTCCTAGGTCCATAAATGCTGCACAGAATTCTTCTCTCAAAAGCCTGTAAACTTTGTTCATCCAATCGTGATATTGCCAATGACTCCGAGCCGTATGCCAGAGCAGATCTAATCAATGTCTTATACAGCCGTACTTTTGTTGTCCCTGTCAGATATTTACTCCTCAAATGGCTTCTTAGCCCAAAGTAATATCGGTTGGCAATAACTTTTCTCCTCTCAATTTCCTTTGAGATGTCATTGCCTGCAGTTATACAACCTACCTGCAGTAATACCTCAGGTAGATAAAATTCATCCACTTTTTAAACTTATAGGAGCCAAACTGCACAGCATCTGCCAAGGTGCCAGACTCGGAGGACATATACTTGATTTTCGTTGCATTTACGCGTAGTCCCAGTTGCTACGTCTGTTGCTTCTAGAGCAAGGAAAGCCTCACTTACTCCAGCCTTGGGATCTTCCGACAATATCTGAATCGTCTGCGTAACCAAGGATCTGAACCATTCTGTTAAACACCATGCCGGTTTTCTGGATCCGTGCATTCCGCACCACTTTCTCCAATGCAATATTAAAGAGTAGACACGCCAACGCATCTCCCTGTCTTACGCCATTCGCTGCAAAGCTCATCTCTGACAATTTGCCCAGTACAGGTATCACATAGATGGATTCGACCATGATTAATTTAAGCAATCTAATAATTGTGAGGCATTAGCAAATAAAATTTGCAAATTTTAAAGATTGCGCTGATTCAACTTTTAAAATAAATCTGTAATATATTATAGCAAATATATGTTACAATAAAGGATATAATAATTTTGTATTTATTTATTTTTTAATCCGATTGCGGACATCACTATTTTTAATAATCTCGAATGTGCCCATACCACAAAAATCTTGAGAACCCTAGCTCTAACCAATGATGTTCCAGGTACTCACTTTATAGAGGTTGGTATACCAGGATGGTCTCCCCACCCCAGAGTTTATCCATGGCTAATATAAATTTTCTGCCCGCAGCCACTTAGCTACCCCAAACCTAAACAAAGAATATGGAGGTATGAAGTTTCTAAGGCTATTACCACTTAGTTCCTGACAAGATGGGGCAGTACCACCTTCATATTCTTTTGGGAGTATATTAAGAGGCACATAATCCTTCAGAATTTTATCATCTGTAGAAGAAATAATCTGTAAAAAAAAATTAAAATCAATATTACACTGCACTGATAGTAGGTGTTTATATTAATTTCACCAAACCACTCATTTAATCAAGCAATTAAAAAAAAAAAAGTGACTATAAGTAAAAGAGTAATACAAGTAAACCATAAATAAAATAGTTTAATTTTTCTGTAAAACTGCAAAAAGATATAATTCTCAAGGCAAGTCAAATAAGATGTCTTGATATACATAATACACCTTGTAGATTTTGCATTATTATATATACAAAGGTTTATAGCTCCAAAACTATTTACCCTAGCAGCTCAAAATAGGGTCAATCTTTTCAGAATTACATGGATTTTAATTTGATCTGTATTTTGACAACCAAACCAATCTTAAAATGTTCCCAAGTTTTCTAGCAGACCTGACATTATTCGTGAACCATTAATTGGTAAATGAGCTTTCACAAAACTTTTTTTTTTGGCATGCTCCCATTGTGATACCATCATAGAGTTTGGTATTTATTATTATTCAACGGCTCAACAACTCAGAGTTTGGTATTTTCATTATTATATTATTAAGATTAAACATATACCAACTGTGTTGCGGAAGAAGGGTCAATCAGCTTATTTGTTCAGAAACCAATCTGTTTTGGTTTACATCCCAACGAGAACCTTTAAAGGCCAACTTTCAAACTAAACTATTAAAATGATAAAGCATAACAGAATAAATTAAACGAACATTAAATTACCTGGAAAAATAGAAGGTTGTATTTTTTAACAATAGAACCCACAAAAACCTCATCTTGAAATTTTGCCCATAAATTCTAATAACATGTACATGTAACATTATTTTTTCTTAATTAAAAATTTTGATTTTGAATTTTTGAAAAAATAACTTTTTGGAAATATTTAAACATGTAAAGATTGGTTTGGTTAAGTCAAGTTACATATCAAATTAAAGCCCATGCATGTACTTCTGAAAAGAATGACATTATTTTGGGTTTTCAAAAGCTTTTGACTGATTCAAAATGTGTCAAAAAAACAGTAGATTTTTTGTTTTTTAAACATTTATAACTCAAAAACTAAAAGTTGAAGAAATTTTAAATATTGCATTTTTTATCCTTACTGATAGTAATACATATGTAAAAAAAATCATTGATTTATGGGACATCAAGTTCCAGACTATTGGTTGATTTGTCATGGAATGGCCCGTAGACCATAGGAAATTAGCACTTCCAAAAAAAAATTAAAAACATAAAGAGAAAAATTATTACCACTCCTTACTGAGAATTAGTATTGGTTGTAGTGATGAAGTGCTAGGAGAATATTTTTTAAGGACATTTTTTCTATTTTCTTAAAACTCATGACTAATAGCTGATGATTTTTGAACAGCAGAACTTGAAAAGGTGTTAACTTAGCAGCTTTAACTTTACACATATAACATTGATTAAGTGAAGATTAATTCATATTCATCAGTATCCCAAACTTAAAACTCATTAGTTGATTCTACAGAATGGTCCAGATCAAAAAGGTTGACTAACATGAATTAATGATTAATAATTTTACTTAAAAACAAGTAAACAATAGAAAGGTATTATATAAGACTTACCCTGTTTGTCATTTTATTTTTAAGAAAAGGCTTGATTATGTTATTAAATATGAAGTCATTGGTGCTTGTTGAATTAATCATAATGAGGTTTTTCATTTTTAATGGAGAAGATTTCTAAAATATAAAACAATACTTTTTAACAGAAGATCTGAAATTACAGAAAAAGCCAGCTACAAAAACTTAAACTTAAGGAATATAAGTGTGCTTATAAATATCCCTAATTAATGCTTATTTCAATAATATTAATTCAAATTGTTTGATTAATAAAAGTTAAACATATAGTACTATTGGTTTTAATAATTAAAACAAAATAATTTTTAATATTCTTTAAAAGGCGGTAGATTTAGTTTTTAGTTTAATAAAATTTATATTGAATAAAATCATGTAATAAATCTTAATGTACTGATAAGAATGGATGAATAGAGAATTAATATTATTTAATTTTGAGATAAAATAATTAATTCTTTAAATGAGAGCTCTCAGAATAGAGATTACTTAAAAAATATTTCATATTTTTTTATTTAGTTGTGTTAGTTAATTTAACGACTATTTGCATTGCACTGTACTATATATTACTACCAAAACAAAGCATATTTTAATTTCAAAATTGTCTATCTATTCAGTTGGTTTTAAGTAACAGATATGAAAAATTGCAATATTCAGAATAATTAATAGTAAAATATTTCATTTGATTAGACAATAGGTCGCTCTGATGCCTTAATTTAAATGAACGAGAAGATTATTTTATTTTAAGACAGTTTTAATTTACTTGGTCTATTTGATGTACAAATATTTGAATAAAACAATAATCATGTACCTCCAAATAATGAGCAGCTTTATAAGTTGTAACCACGTCAAACTTGGAAATTATCGAAGAATCACCTCCTGCAACATCCATGATAATAATAACACCACTCATATCAGGCCATTTCATCAGGGATAGTTCCATCATCATCAGTATCCTCACAGCAGCCTGAAGGCAATCATATTCCTCTATGTTGCAGCCTTTAGTAAAAAAAACTCGATAATTCTCAGGAGTCGCTTCCGGAAGAAAGAACATATTTCTGTTAAAAATTAGATAATTATAGTTTAGACACCAATTTTCATGAATCAATTATAATAATATGAATAATTCTAGCCAAAACAGAATAATAAGAAATATATTCTAGAAATCTTTATAATATTTGGAGCTTGGTTGAAAATTAGTGATATGCTAAATTTGTATAAAAAAAAGGGAACCAGTCATGTGATATTTACCAGGGTACCAGATTTTTAGCAATAGGGGTAAAAATGATCAGCATCACCTTCCCACTGTATGTATATATATATATATTTATATATATATATATATATATATATATATATATATATATATATATCTATATATATATGTATTTATGGGCATAAGATGCATACACAAATTTTAAAATACTTACGTGAATTTACAGGCTTGTCTAAAAGCTGGATCGAGAACATCACTGTTAGGAAACTGAAAATATTGAGGCATATTTGTGCGAGCAGTACAGAAGGCATCAATTTTTATTTTTACTCTTTCTAAACTTTCGCATTGCTTTAAATAAGATATCAAGAAGTCATCATCTGTAGAAAAAATTAAAATCAGAACTAATAAATTGAACATTAGTTTAAATTATAATTTAACACAGTTTATATGTGACTAAAAAACTATAGTATCAATAAATAACTCTCTGAATAGTTCCAAAACATAATTTACATCAATTAATTTTATAGAGCAAATTATTGACACAACCAATGTACTTACGTTCAAAATTTAGAATTACGGAAGAAATATGAAAATGGGCATTCTCACTGCATTTGAGCAAACGAAAAACTGAGGATACCCCTTGCTAACAGGAAAGAAAATACCTTTTACGCATTATAAAAGTTACTCGCTATTTTAGCAAATTTGAAGATATGATGCCTAGTAAAGTTAATAATATATTTATATACACAACTGTATAATATAATATTTAGTGTGTTCACTCACATGACTTTCCCTTTCGGAGCAAAATTCAATATAAAACTTGTTTGCGTTATCTACGCTAATATTGGTCTGATTAAATTTTTTTTTTTCTAAGTTTACTTTTGTAGACAATTTAATAATCTGTCAAAGCAATTAAATGATCGGGGAGATGTATAGTTTTCAGCTTTTCGTAAAACTAAAAAAGAAAGTGAACAGGTTGCCATTACAAACATGCGCAGAATACTTTAAAAGCATCGGTATAAAGCCCTATACGTCATATATTTGCTAATGCTGGTCCGCTTTAGATTTGTTTTGAAGATAATTTAATTGCCTTCCAAACGACAATATCGAATTTTCCATAAAATGTATACTTTTTACTTCCTTGTACGAAGTAAAGGAAGTATTGTAATCGCGAAAATTTTCAGTTTTCGTCGGAAATATCCATTTTGACCATCCCTCAATCCATTTTGACTAGTTTCGTCGTGGCGTCTATACTTACGTACGTTCATATCTCGCATTACTCAAAACGGTTAGCAGTAGAAAGTTGTAATTTTGTATTTAGAATTTTTGTAAAATCTAGTTGTGAACCTCCCTTTTTGATCACTGTTTGATCACCGGAAGTGGTACTTTACTTGAAGGTCATAACTGATTTCCATAAAAAATTATATTAAAATACTATGCAAAAATTTAGTATTTATAACTTATATATTGATTTAAATAACATGCTAGATTTTGGTCTAAATTGGAAAACTGGAAGTGGTACTTTACTTGAAGGTCATAATAAACTTTCATCAAAAATGATATTAAAATATAATGAAAAACATCTCAAATTTGGTAAACAGGACTTTTATATCGATATGAATGTATTTACTATATTTTTGTTAAAATTGGTGAGCCGAAAAGGATACTTTACTTGAAGGTCATAATAAACTTACATCAAAAATTATATTAAAATTGAATCCAGAAATCATATGTTTCGGTATTAAAGGTTACAAACGCAATTTGGTTTCCAATCCAATTAAACATTTTTATTACTTGTTTTAAGTGTCATAATTGAGTGTAAAATACTGCTTTTCCACCCCATTTGTGAGATGAACAAGTCTGCAGCAGGAAAATAAAATATAAGTTGAGTGGGTTTTTCCACTTAAAATGTCGAAACTGTCGATTTCCAATGCTTTATCTAATGATATTGACAGTTTTAATATTGTCACGGAACACGAAGAAATCTCTTGGAAACTAGTTACCTACTGAAGGAAAACGACATACAATACCGAAATGAGACCTCCAGAAACAAGAGTATGTGTGTGCGTGTCAATAGAGGATGTCGCGACGCCGAGTTTCGTTTTTGAGATACTGCAATCTTCGGAAACTAGTAACCAAATTGAAGATCACTTTTTGAGCCACCGATTTATAGTTTAATAGGTGTACAAGGAAGTCATGTGTTGTCCACATCAGATATTTTAGTTATACAAAATTAAAATTACTTTTGGTCGTAACTTTTTTTTCAACTGTCCTCCCAGATTTCCTATATATGAAAAGTTAAAGGGTTATACCGAGAGGTATTTAGGCAAGTGTAATCAAAGTCGTTAGAACCGTTTTGACGCGATAGAAAAAAAGGTTTTTCGGCTATTGCGCACACGATGACCATCTTCTGTCACAGGCTTAGGGGGTCATTACAATACAAAAGTACAAACATGCCGGCCAATGGCCCAAAAAGCGTTTTTGGACTCAGTGGACTCTGAAACGTAAATCATTTCAAAATATACCAAAAACTTGACCTTATTACAATACCTTCCTTACTTAGCCGCATCTGTAAAGTAAAAGATATGTGGTACTTTTTTATTATACGGTCGACCACACGGTCTGTTGTCCCTCATAGCCTGAAACTGATATCGCCCATCTTCGAATATATAAGAATTACTGTGATGGCGTTAAAGATTTACAATTTAATTACATTTCATTATTAAAATTCCTTTTAAAAATATATAGAAAAAAATAATCCTAAAACTTTGAATTTATGTGGCAGAATTAAAATCCATTTTCATTGGGATTATTAAACTTAATACTGCTTAAATTACCTGCTTACCGCATAGCTACCGAATCCGCTGTCTACACTCGCTCATGAGATATAAATACCTCTTCGACGGAATAATCCCAACATTTTGGAAATATTTCACTGCATCTTCTTCAATAGAAGGCAATTCCCAAATGTTTGCAATTTTTCGTCCAAAAAAGAAGATAAAAAATCACAAATCTCAAAAGAAACAGCCCTGATTAACAAGCAACTGATTAATACTTAGTAAATAACGATAATTAACAAAACAGAAGTGATACAAATAAAAATCTCAAAAGAAATTTAGTGTAATTGGTGGTCGAGGTACGGTGTACAGCAAATAACTGTCGATAATTGAAATCTTATTTTCAACACAAATGGTACATAAGAGGAGTAACTATTTATATAAGAACAAACAAATATCGGACAACAATACACACAGAGAGAACTCTATTCACTTTCGTCTTATCAGAGAGGCAATTAATAAGCTTGCCACTAAACATGCAAGATAATTTGGCTATTGAAATTCGAGATAAGAAAATTAGTTAATCAATAATATTTAGCGGAAAAAAACGGAAAATGAAATGATTAATTTTATATATATTGGCAAACCTGTTTTACATCAATAACCTCCCTGGCGCTGATATCATTATCACTGCCTTGCCGCCACATCACTCCCCCCAATGACATCGGCACAGAACCGCACTTTAGGCATCACCTCTCTACCAGAGCGAGTGCGATAACCAGGCTGCAACGTAGGAGGGTCTGCGTCGAGGTCATTCGGATGGTCGCCTGAAGGTCCCGCGGCAGGTATAGGAGTGGGTCGATCTCTGGTGGCGGTGCTTTCTCCGTTGCCGTCCAGGAAATGGGCCGACTTCAGTCGATCCATGGATATGACCTTCCGACCCGAAGGCAGCTGGACAGTGAAGGTCTTCTCTTCCCTCGAGATGACTTTAAAAGGGCAAGAGTAGGGAGGAGTCAGCGACTTGCGGACGTGGTCATCCCTCAGAAACACAAGATTGCAGTGCCCTAAGTATCGGTGGATGAAAGTCTTGGCTGTGCTGCTGCGGTGAGGAGCTGGGCGAAGGTCCTTCATGGCCTGGCGAAGAGACTTCAACGTCGAATCGGTGTCTTCAGGACGTCTGGAAGGCTCGAAGAACTCGCCAGGAAGACGTAGAGGCTGCCCGAAGGTCATTTCAGCAGCGCTGGCCCCGATTTCCTCTCTAACGGCCGACCTGAGACCTAAGAGAACTGTTGCAGCACAGTCGTCCAGCCATCATTGTTGAGTGCTGCCATGAGGGATGCCTTAAGGGACCTATGCCACCGCTCGATGCACCCGTTGGACTGCGGATGGTACACCGTCGTGCGACAACGCTGGATACCAAGGACACTAGTGAGGCTAGTGAAAAGGTCTGACTCGAACTGGCGTCCCTGGTCGGTGGTAATCCTTATCGGCGTACCATATCGAGAGATCCAAGTGCCCACAATAGCTTCGGCTACCGCAACACTGGTGATATCCTCCAATGGGCACGCTTCGGGCCAACGGTTACATCTGTCAATCATAGTGAGGCAGTATCGCTATCCATTAGAGGGTGGGAAAGGACCGATAATATCCACGTGGATGTGCTCGAACCAACCGCTCTGCTCGAAACCACCCGGAGGGGTGATAGTATGCCGACCCACATTGGAGCGCTGGCAGGGTATGCAACAGCGAGCCAACCTCGATATGTCCGCATTCATGCTCGGCCAAAAAAATCTTTGGGCAACCAAGCGTCTCGAAATTTGTATGCCGGGGTGGCTGAGCCCATGTAGCCGCTTGAAGATGTTCTGACGCATGGGTTCAGGGACATAAGGTCGCGCATGAGAAGTGGAGGTCTCGCAGAGGACCGCTGCTGAGGCACCAGGAGGTGTCATCCAGCGAAGTTGGAGACGAGGGTTCTTCTGCATCTCCTGGATCGAAGTATTATTCGCTTGCTTCTCAGCTAGACGAGCAAAGTCTTCCGTTCAGTCAATATCCTCCACTCTCGACAGCGCGTCGGCGACCGTGTTGTCATTCCCGGGTACATGGCGGAAATCGGTTGTGAACTGGCTAATTAAGTTAACCAATCGAATCCGCAAGGGCGTCGTTGTGTCCGGCTTCTGCGAAAATGCAAACTCCAGAGCCTTGTGGTCAGTCCAGATGACGAAGTGTCTCCCCTCCAGTTGGCCTCGAAAGTATTTGATGGCCCGATGGATCGCCAGCAGCTCCCGGTCGTAGGTGGCGTATTTCTGCTGGGCTGGCGCGAGGGACTTGGAGAAGAATCCTAGAGGCCGCCAGGCGTCGCCCTCCTTCTGCTGCAAGACAGCACCCATAGCAGTGTTGGACGCGCCACAAAGCAGCACGAGATCTGCATCCTGCTTGGGGTGTCCAATTACCACCGCCGCTTTGATGGCGGTCTAGCAGCGCTCGAACGCCTGGTTTGACTCTTCACTCCAAGGAATTGGCGATCTATCATTCTTCTTCGCTCCAGCCAAGTACTTGTTAAGGGGGCCTTGCAGCTCAGCCGCTCTGGGCATGCAACGTCGGTAGAAGTTAAACATACCCAGAAAGCGTCGGAGGTCCTTGACATTGTCAGGTCGTGGGTAGATGGAGATGACGTCGACTTTCACTGGCAGCGCGGTGACACCCTCCAAGTTCACATGGTGTCCGAGAAACTCCACGTCCGGACGCGCGAAGACACATTTGGCCAAGTTTATAGTCAGCCGTCATGGCCGTTTATGGTCATCCAGCCGTCGCAGTACTTCCTCCAGATGTGCTCGATGTCCCTCTTCGTCTCTGGAGCATATGATGATGTCGTCCAGGTACCACCACGTATCTTGAAGAACTCTGAACGTATCTTGAAGAACCAGACCTTGAAGAACTCTGTCAAGAAAACGCTGAAAGATCTGAGAGGCGTTCCTGAGACCAAAGCACATCCGGAGAAATTCGAACAGACCAAAAGGAGTTATGACTGCTGTCTTCGGTATGTCCTCCTCCGCCACCGGAATTTGATAATATGCACGGTTGAGGTCCAGCTTGCTGAAGATCTTCTTACAGTGCATATTAATGTTGAAATCCGCCAAGTTCGGAACTGCATACCTGTCGGGAATTGTCCTAGCGTTTAGCTGTCGATAATCCCCTCAGAGTCTGATTCCGCCGTCCTTCTTCTGCACGATGTGGAGAGGGCTGGCCCAAGGGCTGTTTGAAGGTCTACAAATCCCTTCCTCCATCATCTGGGCAAATTCCTTCTTGGCGGCGATGTACCTTTCCAGCGGCAGGCGCCGAGCTCTCGCTGCGATTGGAGCTCTCCGTGTCTCTATGTGGTGTCGCAAGTCGTGCTTGGGCTGCTTTGTGAACGTGGTCGGGTTCGTGACGCTGGGGTACTTGCGCAGGAGCTCTGTGAACCATTCTCCTGCTGGGACGAAGTACACAGTAGGGACTGATTCGTTCGCCAGCTTGCCGCGCGTCGTGAGCCCAGTGATGTCCGGCGAGGTCTACTAAGATGTTATGGCGATATAGCAGATCTGCGCTGATAATGGGGTAGCTCACTTTTGCCACGACAAAACGCCAGAGAAGGCTCCTCCGCAGCCCCAAGTCCACGTTCAGCAATGCGCTGCCGTAGGTCGGAATAGGTTTCCCCCCAACGACTCCGTAGTTCTCTCAAGAAGTGCGACGGGCGGCGGTCTCCGAGACGTTGGTCTTCGAGGAGTTTCTTGATTCGAGTATGTTCGGAATCACCGAAACTCCCCATCAGCCTGGCCTTGAGTATTTCGTAGGGGTTTTCAGCCGGAGGTTGCCTGATCAGGTCTATAACATCTCTAAGCGGCTCCCTATCCAGTTGCGTGGCCATATATCGGAATCGTGTAAGCGAATTAGTGACCCGGTACAGGTCGAAAACCATTTCGCACTGTAAGAAAAACATCTCAGGGTCACCCTTACGAAATGTGGGCATTCGGGCCGCAACTGCGGCCGCCGAAGCAGCTTCGATCACCTGGGGGGCAAGCCCCGTCTCTTTGCCCTCATCGGCTCCATCCAGTGCCAATAAATCAAATTTATTGCTAAGGGGCAACTTCACTTGTAGTCCTTAGCGTGAAAAAGAAAATATGATAATAATCGTACTCACCAATCACGTGGGGGTCACCATTTTAGTGTAATTGGTGGTCGGGATACGGTGTACAGCAAATAACTGTCAATATTGAAATCTGTAATTTTATTTTCAACACACATGGTACATAAGCGGAGTACTATATAAGAGCAAAAAAATATCGGACAACAATACACACAGAGAGAACTCTATTCACTTTCGTCTTATCAGAGAGGCAATTAATAAGCTTGCCACTAAACATGCAAGATAATTTGGCTATTGAAATTCGAGATAAGAAAATTAGTTAATCAATAATATCTAGCGGAAAAAAACGGAAAATGAAATGATTAATTTTATATATATTGGCAAACGTATTTTACATCAATAACCTCCCTGGCGCTGATATCATTATCACTGCCTTGCCGCCACAGTAACAACACTTAGTATCAAAGAATTTATTAATACTTTACAAATAATATTGTGGCGGACGCTGAGTGGTGGGAGCAGTCAGCGGCCGGGCAGTGGTGGGGAGCGCCGCCTCCCACTTCTGCCGGCCGGCTATAAATAGGCTTGCTCGCCTCAGAACAACACATTCTACAGCTAGCAGCCTTAGGAGAAGGACCTACTCTGAAGAGCTCTCTTTTAAGCTGAAGACTTACTGTTCTCAAGACTCTCAACCCTTGCTTAGCTTAGCGCCCGATATTTACTGAGGTCCATGCTTATCCCTTGGACCTAACCTCAGTAAATCACCCTATTGGGTAAAGGGCAGCGTTGCTCTGGCAAGCAGCCCTTGGTGACTACTGGTGCTCTCGCCTGTGATTGGTGCTCCAGTGGTGCCTCCATTGCGGTCCGTTCTGGTGCTCCTGGAGTCACGTGAGTACCCTTTTCTTATAAGTGAAGTGTTAGTATTTAGTTTAGTTAGGTTTTTATTTTTATAATGACTCAGCCCCAGCCCACACCTATGGTCCAAGATGAAGTTGCTTCAACTTCATCAGCACAAACCATGCCCCCCAAGAAACTAAAACGGAAGTATATTCCATTCACCGACCACGAAGGCTTTAAAAACCTTAAAAGAAAATTAACGTTCGTCCCAAGGCCGACCAATGAGGAACCAGTCACTACCACCTATAACAGATATGGTGCATTTAACGGCTCATCAGCCTCTCAGTCAGAGACACCCAGCCCAGCTACCCCCACCCCAGATACCCCACCAACCAATCAAAAGCCGTACAA